>OZ005654.1:313668566-314268566 GCA_963930645.1 Salticus scenicus
TAATTGTTATCTAGAAGTTTATTATGTATTTTGGAATATAATTTAAATTCTATGGTGAATTATTTAATAATTTATGTGTTAATAATAAATGTGGTTTTTTTTTTCACCTTACGCGCAAGATATCTCTGAAACTATTTAATATTTTTTCTTGAAATTTTCACAGATTATGTAAAATATCAGATCCTTTAAACTGAATTTGTATCCCCTCCCTCCATATTTTTTTTATACAGGTGATACTTAGATTTTATTAAAAAATAAATTATCTTTGAACTTTTTTTTTTTTAACCTAAACTGGAACAAATTTAGGTTCAGTTTGAAGGATCTGATATGTTACATAATCTGTGAAAATTTCAAGAAAAAATATTAAATAGTTTTAGAGGTATCCTGCGTGCAAGTTGAAAAAAAAAACACATTTATTATTAACACATAAATTATTAAATAATTCACAACAGAATTTAAATTATATTCCAAAATACATAATAATCTTATAGGTAACAATTACACATGCCCAATAAAGCTTAGTTAACAATGATTTACTTTAAAAAAGACTATAATTAAATCGATGTTTTTTGAAGTTCTAAGGGTCGTATGTTCCCTCAAAATTGTGTGACGTGTGTATTTTATTTATTTATTTTTCTCTTTTTCTTTACTTTCTTTCTTTCTTCTTCTTTTTTTTTTTTTTTTTTTTTGTGTGTGTGTGTGTGTGTGAATGTGTGTGTGTTTGTTTGTTTTTGTAAACTGTCATAGTATTATGCAAATTTACAAAATGTATTGAAGTATAATATTATTACATACAAAGCAATTTCTCGAAATCTATTTAAATTGACAATGACAATAATTTTTTTAATTTCAAAGTTTTTTTAATACTTTAAATGTAGATTTTAACAAAGACATTGTTAAAACGCACTGTTAACATTTAAAGACACTGTTAACATTTTAAGATTCCTCTTAACAAAGTTTTATTTTATTTTTCCATCGATTGTGCATTATTAACGTTTAGTTACAGAATTTAGACATTTCTGACTATTAATTAATCATTCATAGATAAAATTAAAAAAATATTTTTTTTTTATGCTGAAATTTATTCCCAAGTTTCAGCATTTAAATATAAAAATATTTTTAAAACATTAACTTATGAATAAATTTACCTAAACGTGTATAGATTCTATTTCAAAATTATTATAATGCGCAACAGATGGAAAACTAAAACAAACATTTGTCAAGAGGTACATCTAAAATATTTTCAAAAGACTAAAATTAAAAAAAAATTTTGCTATTGTAAATTTAAATAGATTTCGAGAAATTTTAATGTACTTAACAATATTATATTATAATGCATATGTATGAAAATTTTATTTAAGTTATTGACTTACGAAATTATAAATTTTCCATCTATATGCGCTGAAATAAAACAATATAAAATATAAAATTCCAGAAACATACTCTTTTTTTTAAGAACTTCCTGCCAACTAATTTTTAATATTATCCCTTGATTTTACTATAATGTAATAACATCTAAACATATCTGATTTTTTTTTTTTTTTTTTTTTTTTTTGTGGATTCAATAATAAGTTAATGTTTTAAAAATATTTTTATGCTCAAATGCTAAAAATTAAATTTCATTTCTCAAACACAAAAATATTTTTAAGAAGTAAACTTATCACTCTACTACAAATTATACTCAAATATATTTATCGTTAAACTATAATAATATAAAATTAACGGAAAAAAGAAAAAACCAAAATGGAACATTTTAAAAATTTGAAAAAAAAATATTAGGTTAATTTTGCTTTAAATTTAAACAGTTTTCGAGAATTTTTTACATACTTAATAGAATTGTTAGATTTTTATGTATATATATAATGTAAAATGAGACTTATCTGTGTTCTGTAGCTGTCTTTTTTCAACGTGTCGGGTAATGTTATGTTAAACACTCATTGCCAATTGCCATATGCCATTGACTTTGCACTTTGGCTCGCAACATAGTCTGGCAACCTACAGAAAGTTCGGCGGCAGCGATTTGGCGTTTGGCGAGATTTAACAAAACACACTATTATTATTTTAAATTTATTAATTAAAAGGAATTAATTTATTTTTAGTCTATGCATTTTTTTTTTTTTTTTTTCAAAAATTTTTAATAATTTTTTTTAAATTGATCGTAGTTAAAATACTAAAGGCCTGTTTAATTGGTTTGCTTAAATGAATTACACGCACTTTTATTTTTATGAAAGAAAACTATTAATGAAAATCAATAAAAATTGCATAGAAAAACTATAATCATAAAGAAAGAAACATAATAAAATTGTTAGCTTTTTTATTTGTTCCAGACTGAATATTTTAAATCCATACGGAATATTTAGAAATTTATATTTATTCTTGTTGTTGTGTTTTGTTTTTATTACTTTAACTCATTATTTTTTATTGTCCCTTTTTTGGGACGTAACTTTTTTTTTTTTTTTTTTTTTAAATAGTTTTAGACAATATGATAATGGAAATACAGTTTTAGATAATGCATTCTGCCACTGTCCCAAAAAATAAGACGATCTGCGGTAGTATGCTTAATTTCTTGAAATTTGTTATAATTCTTAAATAGTTTTTACTAAAACTTATAAAACTCACTAATTAAGAAAAAATTTGAAAATTAGTTTAGCAAATAATGGGTTAATAGAAAAAACTGTTTAAACGGTATGAAACATAACTATTGCATTATGTAATTTGAAAAAAAAAAAAAATAATAATAATTTTATTCAATTATTGCAGCAATCACACATGTTTTACTAATTTATTAATTAATAAAAGAGAAAAGTTTTGCAGTTCGTATAAATTAGAAAATTCTTTCCAAGTACACTTTATCCGTTATATCGTTCAATCTGAAGTGAAATTTACCTCAATGATGATGCCTTAAACTGTATAGTGTTTTTAATTACGGAGAAAGAAATCTCATAAAAGCTTGCTTTATACCTTTATTATTATTATTATTATTATTACGAAAGGGAAAGCATGAAGTGGATCATTATTTTTTTTATAAGCTTGTATATCGTTTAAAGTTTCCATACGTTCTACATACAATACCAACGAAAAAAGAAAGGGCGAAAAAACCTTTACAACACAGAAAATTTACATGCGCAATTTCGACTTATATCTCATAATGTATCTGAAAACGATTGTAAAGCCCTATAAACTTATTAATTTTGCTAATTATATTCCACAGGAAACACTGCATTTTACAGCAGAATAATGTATGATAATTCTGTTATTTTGTGCAAAATATACAATTTTTAAAATATGCTTTAAGGAAAGACCTCCCATAGACCCTAATGTGTCGGAATTGTTTTCTGAGTTTCTGTGCATAAAATAGTACTATTTTTATTATTCTCAATAATGATAGAGCCAAAGTAAACCTGAACAACATATCAAAAATATAATATTCTAAAATTATTTACTGAATAAATGAGCAAAAATACAGATAGACAAACAAACCAAAATCACAAACGCTTTTTGATTTTGTTAGAATGTTGAACAGCGTAAAAGAACTAAATATGAACTCAGAAATTCTCACATATATCCCCCAATGCACCTTAATTTTTTTTTTTTTCTGTCGCGAAGTGAATATTATGCTAATCATGCCACATTTTATACAAAGCATGCATTTAGGCATATGAATTACATTAATTATGTAATATAAGTGAACGTATGTATGTAATATATGTTTTCTTATGTTTTACGCTGTATAAAAATATAATAAAATAAGTTTTACTTAAATATCTCTGGTAGACCATAATATATCAGAGTTCTTTTCAGGCATCACCGCATCTAAAGCACTAGTGCTATTTATACCATTTTCAGTCAAGAGCAAGGCATAGTAAAATTGAAATATATACATATATATATAGGTTTTGGAGCATGTTAAAAATGTTTATAAAATTAATGCGCGAAGAAGCAGATCAAGAGATAGAAAAAATGGTATCATATAAGCTTGTCAATTTTGCTGGGAAATGTTAAAAAATAAAAATAATAATGGCTTGTGTATTGCTAAATAAACACACACAAACACATATCTGGGATCGTACAGCGCAAGTATTATTCAACACAATTAACGCTCTATCTTTTTTAACACCTTCCAAGGAAACTGAACAGTATTTAAGATTTCGGTTCATCTGTCTGCCTACACTTTCCTTTCCTTGATTATTTTTAGAATAAGTTTAATCTGATATACTGATATATTATTATTCAGCTAATTATGTCATGTTCTTTATTGAAAATAGTATAAAAATACGACTAGATTTTATACAAGGATTTACGAAAGAATTAGGATATATTGCGTTCTATGACGAATATTTTCTAAAACATCCTGAAAATTTCGCTGTAATATCCTGAATATGAATGGAATTTGATCGAAGTGCATTTCTGTTGAGTTATCAGTTATGCGTTTTTAAAATTTTCAAATAAAGTTGAAAAGAATTAATAACTTTTGTTTGTCTGTAGAATGGTGTATCAATCTGCCTGCGTTCTCATTTTCATAAATAGTTTTAGAATTCATTGAAATTAATATGTGTCGATCAGGTGTTTAGTTTTATTAGAAAATTCCTTATTAATTATCTTGCATGTGGTACGAGTAATTTATGTAAAAGTATAAAAAATAATTCGAATAAATATGGTCTGAAAGAGATATTTTTACTAGTTAAATTCTAAAATAGTACGCTGCAATAATCATAAAAAAAAACATACATATTTCTGATTAAATAAATTAAACTGAGGTTGATTAACTGTAATTGATGTAAAGGGCCTTAAAAATATTCGATATGATTGAAAATATGTTGATGCGCATTTTCTTAGTCTTATGCGTTTTAAGTGACCAGTTAAATAACCAGTTATTATTAAAAGAAAAAAAAAATCCTTCTTTAATCCATTACCGTTTAAAAAAATGAATAGCAGCACATGGCATCGTAAAAAGTGTACGATTAGCTGTTTATGAAGTTGTTATTTTTAAGTTGATGTTTGATTTCAAATCAAATTAATAGCAAGAAGATTAAAATTCTACAGATTGTTTTGAAAATCTATTTATTTTTTTATTTTTTTTCCAAGTGCAAAACAAACATTTTTACAGAAATGCATTAAATTTGCTTAATAACTGCGAGTGAAGGTATACAAAGTAATGAAAGTGGGAATACGTTGTATCAAGTTTTATTCATTGCTGAAGTTATACATTTTAAGTAATTCTTCAAAAGATATTAATCTATATTCTAATAATCTATATTATTTTTCTTAAGAATGATGTAGAAAATGAATTATAAAATTTTATTTCTTTATAAAGAAAAAAAAAAATCTGGTGTGAAACAACCACACGACTTCCATTACCCACTATTACACATATTATATGCATTTTTGAGAGATAATGCGATCAGAAAACATAAAAGTGAACTAAAGAGAAAATCGTTAGAGCCGTTTTTGAGATACCAACTTTTGCAAAAAATCAATTATTGACCGTAAAATAATAATTACATACAAAAGGATATTTAAAAGTGAGTTAATATGGCGAGTTTGAAAAAAATCCGTGCAGCTGTTTTTAAAGGAACGCCCTTGGGAGACCTGAAATTGAGCTATTTATACAGGACGCCTATCAATTTTCCTGAACTAACCAACTGTATCATTCGAAAGGACATCTAATAGAGTGTTTATATAGCAAATTTGAAGAAAATCGTTAGAGCCGTTTTTGAGATATGGACTTACGGTCCCACTTCCGGTTTCCGATGTCCCACTTCCGGTTAAACTCAATTATTGACAGGAAAAAAATAATTACATACGAAAGCATATTTAAAAGTGAGTTAAAATGGCGAGTTTGAAAAAAATCCGTACAATTGTTTTTAAAGGAACGCCTTTGCGAGGCCTGAAATTTAGCTATTTATAAGGGACGCCTATCAATTTTCCTGAACCAACCAACTATATCATTCGAAAGGACATGTAATAGAGTGTTTATCTAGCAAGTTTGGTAAAAATCGTTAGAGCAGTTTTTGAGATACGGACTTACGGTCCCACTTCCGGTTTCCGATGTCCCACTTCCGGTTTTTCAATTTTCACCAAAATTTGGAAATTTCATCTGTACACCAGACGTATTTCAATTCTAAAGTTTCGTAGCTCTATCTTTATTAGTTTCTGAGCTATAATAGCCAGAAGATTCTCCACATACATACATACATACATACATACACACACATACATACACACTGACCAATTGCCAAAAACCCCTTTTTTGGACTCAGGGGACCTTAACACGTGTAAATCAGGTGAAAACCCTATATCGAATTTTCAGACCGAATACAATACTTCCATTACCTACGGTAGTAGGGTAATGGAAGTAAAAAATCTAAAATATGTAATATATGAAACTTATATTAAAAAAAAAAAAAAAAAAAAAAAAAAAAACTTCATTATTTAATTAATTAGAAATAACTAAATGAAAATACCCTTTTGCACTGAGAATTACGTTGCATATTTTTATATATTTTTTGTTATTAATAAGTGAAAACTAATGTCAGATTAATAAAAATAAAATTTTATAATTTAAATATTATTAGAGATTACAGTTTTATATTTACTGCCCTATCTCTAGTAAAAACTGTTCTTTAATAGTAAAATTTACCATTTTAAAATTGACCATTTGCTATTTAAAAGCAAAAGGGGAAAATAACAAGTGAGAAAATCGCCAAGAAGCGAAAAACGCTCCTAAATTACAACCATCTCTCTACCAGCAGATGTTTTTGCGGTTTGCGATAATGTAAATAATTATGAGTTTCCTGTTTCAGCCAACGTTTCTAATAGCTAGAATTTTACATTCAAAAATTAATCCTTTAATATATTTCATATATATATATATATATAATTCAAATTTATTTTATTATTTCAAATTATATTAATTTTTAAAATATTTTGTAAAAGATAGATTGTTATAAAAATAATGAATTGGTAGATTCAAGTAATATTATAACATTTAGTATGTAATTAGTTCAATATTTGACCAACTTCTAAATCAAAGAATTTTTCATCATCAAATGTATAATATGTGTATATAATTATATTAAAATATTTTTGACGATTTTTTTTAACAAAATAATGAAGTGAAATTTGAAAAAAAAAAATCATGAATAGTGTAAATTTTTTAATTTTTTTTTTTTTTTGTAACAATATGACTTCCATAATTCACTACTACTCTTATTATATGCTCTTTTACATATAGTGCGATCAGAATACATAAATTGGATTTAACATATTAGACATATAACAATTTTCCTGTAAAAAAAAACTAATGCATGCGTCGTGAAAAACGCATAAAAAGGATTTTACATAGCAAGTTAAAAAAAAAAAAAAGACAAAACCTTTTTTTGAAACACCAATTTCCGAGCTACTTAATCAGGATGCCTGTCAATTTTCTTGTAGTAATTAAGTAATATACGTGGAAAGACATCTAAAAAGGGTTTATGTAGCAAATTTGAAGAAAATCGTTCGAGCCCTTTTTGATAGAATTATATATATTCTCACTTACGATTTTCTACAAAATAACCTTTTCACCGTAAACCTTAAATTACATACGAATGTACATCTAGATGAAAGGTAAAGTGGCGAGTTTGAAGAAAATCCGTGGAACCATTTTTGCGCACTTGCGAGGTTTAAAATTTCCATATTCATATAAAAGGCTTATATATATATATATATATATATATATTTTAACTAACCAACTAATACATACGAAAGGGCATTTAAATCTCGTGTATACGCATATACACTGACGAATTGCAAAAACCATTTCTTTGTACTCTAAAAACATATAAATTAAGCAAAAGTGTAATATCGAAATACTTGATCGAATTAAATATTTCCATTTTATTCCAAATTATTTTCTAATACAGCAAACTAACATAACAATCAAATAATAATTTTATATAGAGTATGTCAACAAAATTACATGATTATGCGTTCATTTTAATTAAAATTTTCGCGAAGAGAAATTCAATTGCAAATATCAGATAATTATAATTTAAAATTATGTTAAAAAAAAAAAAAAAAAAAAAAACACCTCTTCATTTTTATTTCCCAATGAATATTATTATAAATTGTATCAACAAAATCAAGTTCTGTCTTGTTGTCAAAAATTTTATGCATTATAACGGAAAATAGAGCACTTTGTCATATTCGTTATAATTGTACTGAAACAGAACGTGTTACGACGGTGTTTCCCTTAACGTTTTTTATAAAACTGAAATTGTACGTTTTATGAATGGTACAAAACACACCTTTTTAGAACGTTCTGAATAATACTGCTTTTGAACGTCGAGTAGAACGTTCTTTTGACACGAAACACGGTGTTTGAACCAGTGTAACCGTTATTAGACGTTCAGAGAACGTTCATGTGCTACTTGGGTAGAGCTTCCAAATTTTGGCAAACCTAAACTACAAAATTTCGCCAAATTCGGTCACCAAGCCGTCAAATTCGACGCAAATTCGGCAAAATCGATGCCAATACCAAAATTAGCGTCGGTTACACACTTGGCAACTTGGCAAGATTAGTGATTAAATTTGGCGGCAAATATTGTGTACAGGCATCTGTTATAGTTACAATATGATGTAATAAGGTGCGCACGCAACTGTGTAGAGGCTGCGCTCTCTGTGTTCGTGTCAGTGTTTGAGTAGATTCGAGAGTGTAAACAGGGGTCCTCGAGGAAGATACCACCTTGAGTTAATGTTTAAAATAAATTAGAGACTACAGTCCACGAGTGTTTAATTTATACCTCCAAACATGAGACCAGTCATGAGAAATCTAACATATTGTTTCAGGATATCCAGAGTTAGTAAATACCTTTTCTGTTTTAACTGAATTGTTTCGGTAAAATGTATCATTTTTTAGCTCTAATTTGTAGCAAAGAGAACAAAAGTAGGCCATCTATACTCGAAGGATTTTCATTAAACTAAGCTATATGTGTTTGCCAGTGAGAGATTCTGTAATAAGCCATTCTTGAAAAAACTAGTATATTTGTTTGGCGGTATTAGAGTAGCAGATTTTCAGGTTTCTTTCTTCTTTCTATTTTGTTTCTTTTTTTCGTGGTTAGAACCTGTCTGTTTATTTACGAATCAGTTACCTCACACAAAAATGTCAATGTTTTCATAACAATATGTATATTCCAATTAGGGATGTGCCGGATCATCAAAAACTGTGATCCGCGGATACGGATATGAAAACGGATATCAGTTTTTCTATATCCGCGGATACGAATACGGATACGGAGTTTTTATATATAAATTGTCGGATACGAATATGGATCTTTAAAAATCTACAATAATTAAGTACATTTGTAACAATTTTTGCTTCCATTATCCAATTACCGCAGGTAATGGAAATAATGTATTCGGTGAAAATTTTCGATATCGATTTTTCGCCTGATTTGCATGTTTTAAGGTCCAAAAAAGTGGTTTTTGGAAATTATTCATTGTGTATGCATATGTGCGTATGTGTTTCTATGTGTGTGTGGGGGGGGGGGATGTATCTTCTGACGACGACTGAGGAATCTTCTAAATCTGAAAATAGAACGGCGAAACTTTATACTTAAGACTTCGTATATCTATTTTACCTTTTGGTGAAAAAAAAAATAAATAAATAAAAATAAAAAACACGTAAATAGGACAAAAAAAAAAAAAAAAAAAAAAAAAAAAACGAAAAAAAGCAAATACGCATCTCAAAAATGACTCTAATATAAAAATAAATAAATATATATATTTAATGCGCGATATATAAAGCCCCTTTCAGATATCTTTTCGTATATATCAACCAGTTTCTTCAGGAAAATTGATTAGCAGTGATCATCAACATAGTAAAATATAGCAAAGCATTTTCATCAATTACATTCAATAGAAAAGAATCTTCATCTAAATTTTGGATACCTTTGTATATTGTCTATAAACTATATGCATACCACATTGTGTTCCTAAATTTAGTTTTATATGAAAAACACCTAGCGCAAAATGAAACAAACTTCCAGCAATTTCCAAATATAGTCTCAATATAACTAAATACTTTCGGTAGCCCTGTAAACGAATAATGAATGAATTCCATATTACAATCTACACAAAACATGTAGTAATGCATATTAAAAAATAAGTTTTTTCCATGTTGATTAGGGCAGCCTATAGTTGTTGCACTGTACTTACCAAAAATTTCCCCCGTAGAAGTAAAAGTATTTGAATTCTCTTGCATGTCGCTGTACACGATCAACATGATCTCAGTGAAAAGTTTAATGTAGAATCAATATATCATACAGGTTTAGAATACAGAGTGTGGACTGCCTGCTACTATTTGTTCGTGAGATATTCTGATAACAGACACACACACAGAAAAGCCGTTAACATGATTTTTGGATTCAGGGGATTTCAAAACGGGAAACTATAATAAAAACTCAATTTTGTAAAGTTGACCTAAAAATAATACTTTCTATGTCATATATATGGGTAAGAGATAATAAAAAAATCTCGAGTGACTCCACTCGACTTTCAGAACATTGAATATTGAACGGTTTTGTAGATAAACTAAAGTAACAAGAGTTGTTGAATAAACAAGAGAGAAAATTATAATAGGGTTTTTGAGAATTTTTCTCCATAAAGTACACGCTGTTTTATTTAACGCAACTGAATTTTGAGCCCATAGATCATAATGATAAAGAATTTTTCGTTGTGTTACTTGAAAACCTGTAAATGCTAGATTAACTAAAATGCTTATAGTTAGTACAACATTGACTTATAATACTTATATAATTTTTCAGTTCCATCGAATATGGCATTTAGACGCTATCGCACTTTAAAGTTTGAGCCCATATGCCACAATGCTAAAGGAATTTGCATTGTGTCCCTTTAAAAAGAACCACAAGTGTTAGACTCTCTAAAATCCATAAATTTCGTGTGATGGTGACCTATAATATGTATACAAATTTTCAGCTTATGTCAATAAAGCTTTTAGTCGCTATCGTGAAGATGATCATGAAACCGTGACCTATAATATGTGTATGAGTTTTTTGCATAATTGAATGAGGCGTTTAGACGCTAGCCACACTTCTAAAAATTTGATCCCATAGGCCATAATGATTAAGAATTATTTTTCTTTGTATCCCTGAAAAAAAAAAAAAAAAAACTATAAGGGCTAGATTCACCAAAATCTATACAGTTCGTGCAACTGTGACCCATAACACGTATATAATTTTTTTGCTCAGTTTAATAAGGCGTTTAGACGCTATCGCACTTTTATAAATTTGACCCCGTAGGCAATAATGATAAAGAATTTTTCTTGGAGTCCCTGTAAAACTCTATAAGTGCTAGATTCATCAAAATCAATAGAGTTCATGCTACGGTTACTTACAACATATGTACCTACTTTCATCTCATTTGAGCAAAGTGTTTAGACGCTAGCGTGTTTACTCACACACATACATACATACATCATCATAAATACGGATACGGATACGGAGCTCCGGCACATGTCTAATTCCAATGGGTGTATAAGGAAGTCATGTGCTGTCCACATCAGATTTTTTAATTAAGCTATCAGACAAGTTATCAGATAATGATAAAAGAAGGGGAAAAATTAATGTTGAAAAATAATCTAAGTATTTTAAAAAGGGAAAAAAACTCATCTTTTGAAATTAATCTGAAAATCATAAGAAAAAAATTAGACTGCTTAAATTTAGATCGAGTTCCAGATATTAAAGTTATAAAATGAGGGAGTTAAAATTTGGAGATAATTTTAAATTATGAATGCTTGCTGCGTACACTACTCAATTGCTCTATTTACAGAAAATTAAAGTTTTTTTTTTTTTCTTTTTTTTTTTTTTTTTTTTCTTTTCTTTTTTTTTTTTATTCTTATAAAGTCCAGATGTTATAGATCAAGAAAGAATTACATTTAAAAGTTGATATTTGTTCGTAACACATTGATAGCTTTTAACGTGAAAATATCTAACATGCATTGTCACGTTCGTCAGTGAGATTGCATTTAAAAAATCAACCTCATAGCCTATTTGTTAAAACATTTCCTACACTATTTCCCTAAAGTAATAGTTATTTGAGCTTAAGATTTTTCTATGGTGACTATGGTGACTGCAGAAAAAAAATAATGCACTCGACTTTCCGAACATTGAGTAATTTACCGTTTTGTAGATAAAGTAAAGTAAGAGGAATTGTTAAATAAACAAAATAGAAAATTATAATAGGGTGTTCGAGTATTTTTGTTTATATAATACACAATGTTTAATTTAACGCTATTTTACCGAATACGTAGATCATAATGATAAAGAATATTTCGTTGTGTCCCTGTAAAAACCTACAAATGCTAGATTCATCAAAATGCTTATAGTTAGTGCAAAAGTGACTTATAATATTTATATAAATTTTCAGTTTCATCGGATAAGGGATTTAGACGCTGTCGCACTTTAAAATTTGAGCCCATATGGCACAATGATAAAGAAATTTGCATTTTGTCCCTGTAGAAAGAACCATAAGTGCTAGATTCTCTAAAGTTCATAAAGTTCGTGTGATGGTGATGTGTAACATGTATATAAATTTTCAGTTCATTTGAATAAGGCGTTTAGTCGCTGTCGCACTTTAAATAATTTGAGCCTAAAGGTCTTAATGATGAACAATTTTTATTTGTGTCCCAATAAAACTCATTAAGTGCTACAGTCAGCAAAATTTATACAGTGTGTGTGATGGTGACCTATAGCTCGCATATAAATTTCCCTCTCAAACGGACAAGGCATTTAGATGCTATCGCACTTTAAATGCGATAGGCCCCATAGGCCATAGGCCATAATGATGCAGAATTATTTGTTGTGTCCCTGTAAAAAAACAACAAAAAAAAAAGCTAGAAGTGCTAGATTCACCAAAAACTATACAGATTGTGAAACTGTGACCTATAATATATGTATAATTTTTTTGTTCAACTGAATAAGGCATTTAGACGCTATCGCACTTTTTAAAATTTGGTCCCGTAGGCCAAAATCACGTCCCTGTAAAAAAAACTATAAATGTCCCTGTAAAAAAAACTATAAAACTATAAACTATTCACCAAAATCAATAGAGTTCGTGCTATGGTGACTTGCAACACGCGTACCAACTTACAGCTCGTTCGAACAAAGCGTTTAGACTCTAGCGTGTTCACTCACACACATACATATATACATCATCGTAAAAATAGTGAAAATGGACTCAGGGGACCTCAAAACGCATAGAAACACCAAAATCTTGAATTTGGATTTTTGACATGATTATAATACTTTCCTTACATTATGTTCGGAAAGTAATAAATAAATTAATAATAATAGTAATAAAATAAATAAATCAACCAATAAAACATTACCGCCCCCCCTATCAACACTTCTTGTTGAAAGCAAGCTTATTACACTTGCCACATGTTTAGATTCAAAAAATGATTTTTCTTTTCTTCCCAGATTTTAATTTCCGAATACTATAATGAGGAAAGTATTGTAATCATGTCAAAAATCCTAATTTGATGTTTTTATACGTTTTGAGATCCCCTGAGTCTGTTTTCATTATATTTACGATAATGTATGTATGTGTGTGTGTGTATGTGTGTGTATGTGTGTGTGTGTGTGTGTATGTGTGTGACTGAATACACTAGCGTCTAAACGCTTTGCTCGAATGAGCTGAAAGTTGGTATGTATGTTGTAAGTCACCGAAGCACGAACCCTATTGATTGTGGTGAATCTAGCACTTGTAGTTTTTTTAAAGGGACACAAAGAAAAGTTCTTTATCATTATGGCCTATGGGGCCAAATTTTTAAAAATGTGATAGCGCCTAAACGCCTTATTAAACTGAGCAAAAAATTGTACACATGTTATAGGTCACAGTTGCACGAGCTGTATAGATTTTGGTGAATTTAGCACTTACAGTTTTTTTATAGGGACACAAAGAAAAATTCTTTATCAATATGGCCTATGGGATCAAATTTTTAAAAATGCGATAGCGTCTAAAGGCCTTATTCAATATAGCTGAATATTTATATAAATATTGTAAGTCACTGTTGCACTAAATATAAGCATTTTAATGAATCTAGCATTTATAGGTTTTTACAGGGACACAATGAAAAAATCTTTATCATCATAATCTATGGGCTCAAAGTTGAGTAGCGTTAAATTTAACATTGTGTACAATATGGAGAAAAATACTCAAACACCCTATTATAATTTTCTCTTTTTTCTCTAATTTTTTTGTTTATTTACCAACTCCTCTTACTTTACTTTATCTACAAAACCGTTAATTACTCAATGTTCGGAAAGTCAAGTTGAGTCACTCCAGATTTTTTTTCATTTATAAAGACAGTCATTTATACAGTGTACTTTTGGTAATTATCATGTTTTTATTAACTTCGATTCTTGTTTGTTTCTTTGTCCGGTACAAATCTTGAAATCTATTTTTAATTAACTTCCCTACTAGCTAGACATTTGAAACTTTCACAGTAGCTCAGAACCCGGTGACAACACAATACTTCGAAGTCAGATTTTTGAATTTTCGAATAGTTTTCTTTTAATTAATTAAAATATGAAAATAACAAGCTCTTAATAGCAATAAAATAGCCATTAAAATATTAGCTATAATTTAATTTTTGTCCCCCCCCCCCCCAAAAAAAAAAAAAAAAAAAAAAAAAAAAATACGAGTTAATTTTCTTTCGGCCATCATTATCAATTGAAAAAATTTTTACACATTGATAATTGCTAATGTAGTTCCCGATGCTAATATACGTTGTTCTAAAAGGAGTAATATTTTATTTTTAAAACCAACTCCCCCCCTATTATTTTACTGAACTGAGTCCGCGTGCTTAAATATTGCTTAAATATTATTTTTTATCCTCGCGTATTTTATTAATGATTCATAAGAAAATTTAAAAATATAGTATATAAAAAGATTTTTTTTTATCTTATAATTATTTTAAAACAAATTTTAGATCTTTATCAATTAATTTATATGATTAATTATTATTTAATACATTTGTTTAGTGAAATCGAACTAACATTTTACAATATGATAAAAACAGGTTATTACTTTTATCAAATTTTACCTTAAAAAAAGAAAAATATTTTATTAGCTGATTTTTTTATGCAATTTTATTGATGGTGATGGCAATGCATGTTAGATATTTTCTTATTAAAAACAACCATAGTATTATACACAAATGTCAACTTTTAAAGTTACATCATTGTTTCTCTACTCCCACTGGGTTTTAATAGGAATAAAATAAAAGAATAAAAAAGAAAGAAAAATGGAAATACTTTTATAATTCTGGAAAAAAAAAAAAAATCCCTAATAAGGAATGTACCCTTATATTTGAAGCATTCAAATACAACATCCAATCAATTTTAATCAACTCATCTCCAAATTTAACCCCCTTTTTTATGACTTTAATATTCGCACTAAATTTAAGCAGTCTAATTTCCTTATGACTTTCAGATTTATTTCAAAACATTAGGCTTTTTGTACAATTCTACAAAAAAAAAAAAAAAAAAAAAAATCTTTCTTTATCATTATCTGATAGTTTGTCACTATTTCATTGAATATTGCTACTTCTAATCTTAAAAGAAAAAAAAACAGTATCCAATTTCTCTTTCATGTTTATAATTCATACAATCAGCAGATGGCGACATCAATCAAAAATTTATCTTCTCAAATTTATATTTTTATGCATGATTTCACTCTTGAATTAGTATAAATCCAACCATTTTACAAATAAAATAAAACTAAAAAAGTCTGGCAATCTTAAATATTTTAATCTTAAAAATATGAACTTCTACAAATTCAATTAAAAAATAAATAAATCAAAATAACATCAATTTTTAAGTGTTGGATGAAAAAATTGAATACATCTGATCTTAAATATAAAAACTAAAGTTAATTTAATTATGAACTAAAATTTAATACTTAATAATCTTTAAAATAGCCAGAAAAGTACTTTGATCGTTAATCTTTGATTTAAATTACTAATAATGTTTATTGTAAAATATTTGTGAATATTTTCATTAAATTTAGAGAATTCTCTGCGTCACCGGCCGCCCAGAAGTCCTACTACGCAAGCGCAAAAAGTCTGCCGGGTCTCTAAACGTGGCTTTTTTTTTTTTTTAAGGCATCTATATAATATTTCTCTAACGAGGACCAGTTCCGATAATATCTTGTTAAAACGATACGATAGTGATGTAGTAAAACCTTTCTAAGTTGGACACCTACGGTTCCTAGAAAAAGTGTCCAACTTAGAGCGGTGTCCAACTTATAGGGGTTAGACATAATGTTAATGGATACATTCTGTTCCGAGAAAAGCGTCCAACTTAGAGGGGTGTCCAACTTGAGAGGTTTCACTGTAATTAATAAAATACGCGATGATAAAAAATAATATTAATATATGGATAATATTTAAACACGCAGACTCAACTGAATGATGTAAGAAGAAAAAATGACGACATTTGTCTGATGAGATTATTTTATGGAAAAATGTATTTTTAAAAGTTGCATCTTCAAAATCTTTGCAAGCACCATTTTAAACATAACAGTACTTTAAAGATATGCACAGAATATGGATTACTATCATAAATTGACTAAAAAACAAAATGATGAAAAGTGTGATCAAATAAATAAAAAGTTATCGCAAACATGGTGAGATAAATTTAAAAGTCGTGATGGGGGTCCTATACTAAAACTGTACTGCTGCGACAGTGCGAAAACTGGGTTGTCAACCATGAACTTTATTTTTAAAGCTTTCTTTGAATGATTTTGGTTTCACTGTTGTACAGTGTTAATTTAGTTCTAACAATAATTTGGCTACGTGTAAAGTAAAATTTGAATTTGGTGATGAAATTTGTATAATATTTCTGAGCTTCAAATTTTAAACGTAAATAATCAAAGAAATAAAAGTGCGGAAATTTCGCAAGGGTTTGGTAGTATTTGATACGTCACTTAAAGATCTTACAAAATATTTAACACATTTATATATAAAACTTTTTGTTGGTGATAGAAACAGGAATATTTTTATTCTTTAATGAATACGTGAGATAAACGTATTTGTACATTTAGTCTCTTTGATAAAAAAAAAATATTAATTGTAGATTTACGGCAAAATGAACTGATAGGTGAAATATTTCCAGTTTTAATGCTTGTTTTAAATCATCAATGTTTTGTAGAATTTTTGTAAATTGGTATGTGATAAACTGGTGTATGACATTGGATCATTTTCATTCCACTTAGCTATAAATAAATAAATAAACGTAGGATAATGTGAAGTTGTTTTTCGTAATAATGATTAAATGTATTTCTTTTATGTATTTATTTAAAATATCACACTTTTTCATTTCATTAATTCATAATAAAACAACATAAATCGTAATGACCTTTTCGAATATGTAATTTCGCTAATCATCAACCTGCATCTCAAATAACAATAATGAAATATTATATATTAATGATAATAAATATAACTAAAAACTTAAAATTTTAATAACTCTTGTACCTTTTGATACTTCGCAGATAAATGATAAATTTTCTGAACAAGGAACAGTCATCCAATCTTTTCTGCTTTTCCTAGCAATGCATGTTCCTTCTGTGAAATCCATCCCTTGTTTGTTGAAGCTATTGTATGCGACATACCAACCCGATGACCATTTCTGTTGCAGCTGATTCTAAATTTTAATGTTAAACAAAGCTTCTTGAGATTAGATAATAAATCATAAAAATAATATAAGTTTTTTGAAAGATTCAAGTAACAAGTTGCAAATGAAACTAAACTTCTTTCATTCTTTTCTCCCCCCCCTCCCTCTTCCAGTTTTAAGTACATTTTATAAACAAGAAAGAAAAATCATGCAGTATGCATTGATTAGTAACACTTTCCAACTGTACGCAATTGTATCGAATAACTTTTAATATTCTTTGCCTACTTTATCACACAACAGACAGAACGACTGAAAAACATGCAGATAGACTAATTGAATTTAAAATTACTCATAGGCATTTTGGAAAGTGTTAAAAAGGCTTAACGCAAAAGAAAACGCAGCCGTTAGGTTATAATTACAGCTTTTAATCTCTCTGAATATTTTAGTGTAGCCCTGTAAATCTGAAAGTTAATCATATCATGTTCTATAAAAAACAATATTTTAGAATATTAATAATGCATGTCAATGTTTCTATGATTTTTATAGTAGAAATATTTTTAAATATAACTTTAAAAAAATTCTGTCCTAAAACGTAATACATTGTTTGTTTTTTATTGTTGTTGTTGTTGTCCCTGTAAACAAACTAGTTGTACAGGACCTATTAATGGCATTTTAAATAGAGAACATTCCATAAGGAACTTGAGTGTAAAATTTTTTAAAAATTCTCAAAGTATTCACGGATGATAGGAGCCGGAGACAAACAGATAGAAAGGTAGACAATAGGATAGGCAGATGCACGAATTGAAATCATATTCCCACTAAAATTATAAGAAAGTTTTAAAACGCTCATGTAAACAAAAGTGCAATTCCAGCAAATTTTTATTTATAGCTCTTAATGTAACTGATTATTTTTGTGTGGCCCTGTAAATCTAATGCTAACCATACTATATTACAGAGAAAGCACTCTTTTGTGCATACGAATAATATTTTTGTGTCACCCTGTAAATCTAATAATAACCATGCTATATTCTATGCAAAGCATTCTTTTGTGCAGATAAATAACATATTTTAATTTCCTAAAACTTCGTGGAAAACAAAGTTATTAAAATTTTATTTATAGAAGTATCTCGCATAGAACGCAATGCTTTGGAATACTTTTAAGTGTCCCTGTACATAAATCAGTAAGTGGTATTTGCTCCATTTTATACAGGAAATATCCAATAGGGAATCTGCATAACATATTTCAATTTAATTGAGATATGTCTACAGTAAAAGTAAGAAAATATGGTTTATCGAAATACCTCTCATAGAACATAATGTTTTGAAATACTTTCGGGTGTACCTGTACACAAACCAGTAGAGGTACAAACTCCATTTTCAATAGGGAACATCCGATCGTAAACTTCAATAACATATATCAGTTTCAAGAAATTCCATAAATATTTACGGGAGTTAGAGCTCGGACAGACAGACAGGCAGACAGACAGACGGACAGGCAGATACACAAAACTGAAATCATATTCACACTTAAAAAATGTTAGAAATTGTTAAAAACGCTTAACGTAAACGAAAGTACTTATCTAGCATTTTTTTTATTAATAGCTCTTAATTTATCTGGATATTTTTGTGCCACCCTGTAAATATAATGCTTATCATGCTATATTCTATGTAAAGCATTCTTTTGTGCATAAAAATAACATATTTCAATTCCCTAAAATTTCGTGGAAACTAAAGTTATAAAAATTGATTTATAGAAATATCTCTCATAGTACGCAATTTTTTAGAAAACTTTTGAGTGTCCCTGTGTATAACCCGATGGTGGTACTCACTCCATTTTATACAGGAAACATCCAATAGTGAACTTCAATAACATATTTCAATTTCATTAAGATATGTCTAATGTGAAGGTATTAAAATATGATTTATAGAAATACCTCTCATAGAACACAATGCTTTGAAATACTTTCGGGTGTCCCTGTACACAAACCAGTAGAGCTAGAAACTCCATTTTCAATAGGGAACGTCCGATGGTGAACTTGAATAACATATTTCAATTTTATTAGCATATGTCTACACTAAAGGTATGAAAATATGGTTTATAGAAATATCTCTCATAGTACGCAATTTTTTAGAAAACTTTTGAGTGTCCCTGTGTATAACCCGATGGTGGTATTCACTCCATTTTATACAGGAAACATCCAATAGTGAACTTCAATAACATATTTCAATTTCATTAAGATATGTCTAATGTGAAGGTATTAAAATATGATTTATAGAAATACCTCTCATAGAACACAATGCTTTGAAATACTTTCGGGTGTCCCTGTACACAAACCAGGAGAGGTATAAACTCCATTTTCAATAGGGACCATCCGACAGTGAACTTGAATAACATATATCAGTTTCAAGAAATTCCATAAATATTTACGGGAGTTAGAGCGCGGACAGTCAGACAGACAGACAGACGGACAGACAGACAGACGGACAGACAGACAGACAGACAGATAAACCGAAGTCATAAACACTTTTCAACATTGTTGGAAAGTGTTAATAAAAAGCAAATGTGTAAACTAAAAGGTGGGACTAGTCAAATATTCTGAGACTCTTAGATCTACATCTCGAATCGTAAAGTTAAATAATACGCATCTTAGTGTTTTAAAACAAATTATCTAATAATCCAAAACTAATGAACAACTTTGAAATTTCAAATGGGAATCTCTATTTTTAACACTTTCCAACAAGGTTGAAAAGTGTTAATGGTCTGTATGTCTGTCCACGCTCTAACTTCCGTAAATATTCGTGGAATTTCTTGAAACTGTTGTATGTTATTCAAGTTCATAATCGGATGTTTCCTATTGAAAATGGAGTGAATAACAATACTGGTTTGTGTACAGGGACACCCGAAAGTTTTCTAAAGCATTGTGTTCTATAAAAGGTATTTCTATAAACCATATTTTAATAACTACACTTCATACAAATTTCAATGAAATTAAAATATCTTATTCAAGTTCAATATTAAGTTTTGTTTTATAGAAAATGGAGTAAATGCCAGAATTCGTTTGTGTACAGGGTCACCCAAAAATATTCCACAGCTATTGCGTTCTCTGTGAGGTATTTCTATAAACCATATTTTTATAATAACAATAATATGCACATATTTTGATGAAATTGAAATATGTCATTCATAGGCATAAAAGAATGTTTTCTGCAGAATATAGCATGTTTAGCATTAAGATTCACAAGGCCACACAAAAATAATCACTTACATTAACGACTATTACTGGAAATTTGCTGGAATGGAATTTCTGTTTACATTACGCATTTTTAACTATTTCTGACAATGTTCAAGTTTGAATATGATTTTATTTAGTGCATCTGTCTGTCTGATTGTACGTATGTATATCTGTCCGTCTGCCCATCTCCAGTGTCCATAGATATTTTCAAATTATTTTAAAAATGATTTATCTTATTCAAGTTCTTTATAGAATGTTTCCTATTTAAAATAACATTAATAGATCCTGTACAACTGGTTTGTGTATAGGGACACTCCCCCCCCCCCTCCCCCGAAAAAGAAATGCCGACAAACATTTAGGACAAACATTTTTACAAGTCACATTTAAGTAACATTATACTGTAAAAATCCTAAAAAAAGTTAAATTTATTGTTAATATTCTAAAATAATGTTTTGTATAGAATATGATATGGATAATCTTCCTGCACTAAAATATTGAAATACGTTAAAGGCTGCAATTAGAATTTAAGGACTGCATTTTCTTTTAAGTTAAGCAATTTTAACACTTTTCAACAATGTTTAAGAGTGATTACGTATTCAATTAGTCAATAAAGAGTTCAATTAGTCAATGTCCAGCTAAAAATAGTCTTCAAAAATACTATAAAAAAAGAAGAAAATCTGCAGATAATCTGAAGGTATTTGGAGCAATAATAACTTTAAGAGGGGAAAAAATTACCTGTACATTTTTTGCTTTCAAACTGCAGTTATTCTGCAGATTTTATGATTCTTGTTCAAAATACCTTCAGATTGACGGCAATTTTTCTTTCTTTTTTTCTAGTTTTTCTGCAGATTGTTTTTAGCTGGGTGTATGCGTTTTAGTCTTTTTGTCTGCCCGTTGTGTGATAACGTAGGCAAAGAATAGTGAAAATTGTGTGATACTAATACGTACAGTTGGAACAACAGTGAACAAGTACGTACAGTTGGAAAGTGTTAATAATCAATGCGTACCGCATGATTTTTCGTTCTTGTTTATTGGATTTTTTTTTTTTTTTTTTTTTTTTTTTTTGGGGGGGGGGGGGGGGAGAAGAAGAAAAATCTCACTACTTTTTCACTTATAAATGTCACCACCTTAAGCACATGTGGCGTTATAATAAATAAAATTAAAACGTAGATACGAACATTTAAAAATTGGAATACACAAAAAATTATCCTGAGATTAGAAAAGAAAGAAGAAAGTAAAAAAAAAAAGAATACACGCATAATATAAAAAAAAAAAAAAAAAAAAAAAAATACAATGATGGTAAATTTAACTGTCCTCTTTCGCTTTCTCGAGGAATCAGAAGGCAAGCTAAATAAAAATTCTTATTTATAATTAACGATTTCGTTACTATGAGCATGAAAGTTAATTTTTACAGTAAGTGTTCACACAGCGCATTTTCTGTAATTTCAACATGCCCTTCCTATACTATGATAAAATACAGCTACAGTTTTTATAAAGATGTAAACTGATTAATTTTAATTTCGTTGATATTTCATTTAATGACTTGCTTACTTTCATTGGATAGATATAAAACTAAAGTCTACTTATGAAAATTGACGGAAAGTAATTCCTTAGAATCTAAGATAAAGTCAAGTGATTTGACGTTGTGACTATCATCTTTGGAATCACATGGATTTGCATGTGACTTCAGTGGATTCAAGTCAAGAGAACAAGCTGGCGATTCAATTTTTAACTCGGGGTCCAATCTTAAAATGGGGAAATTTCGAAATTCCTCCTAAAAACTATGCAAATTGCGCACTTTTGGAAAAATTAAGTTGCAAGATCTAAAATTTCAATATATAATTGAATTTATTTTTAAGATTCATATGCCCCCTTGTTCCATCCCAAGAAAATTTAAGAGGAAGATTAAGTTTGTCAACATTGTATATCTTTATATACAGTGCGTATCGAAATGATAGGTCCACCCGCATTTTTCAAAATTTCGACTCTTAATTAAGAATAAGAATCACTTTTTTGGTAGAGATAATTAATCAGTAATTGTTATAACTATTTATGAAGAAATTTCTTAAAAATAAATAATTCCTTTTTATTTTATGTAAATTTTCCTTTTCAGACCGTTCCAAAAAGATAGGTCCGCCTTCAGATATTTTGCACCAATCACGTTTATTTCCAAAAAATTTGCATAAATATCGTTGCTTAGTCTTACTGCGGTATTATGCTGGCTGATGTGGAGGTATTTAAACAGATTTGAACATCACATTGTAATCAAACGAAATGGGTCGTCGTTGCAGTCTTTCGCTGGTTGAGCAGGGAAAAATTGATGCATTTAAAACAAGTGGAAAATCGAATAGAGAAATAGGTAAACTTTTAAACAGATCACATAATGTTGTAAACAATTATTTGCGATTTAGAAATGCTTATGGCAGTAAAAAATCATCTGGCCGCCCATCAAAAGTGACACCCCGACAAAGAAGGACTACCGTAAGGGAGTTAAAATCTGGAAATATGAGCTTATCCACTGTGACCAGACAACAAAACCCTCCAATATCAAAATCTACAGTCCATAGAGTGGTAAAGAAGTTCGGCAATATAGTTTACGTGAAGAGGAAAGCGGCTCCGAAATTGACTAAAAAGCACAAAGAAAAGAGATTGAAATTCGCACATGAAGTGATGTCCTGGAAACAAGATTGACATCGTGTGATATTCAGTGATGAAAAGAAATTCAACCTGGATGGTCCAAATGGCTGGCAGTACTACTGGCACGATCTGCGTAACGATAGACAGATATTCTCGAAGAGGCAAGCTGGTGGTGGTTCCGTTATGGTATGGGCCGGATTCGGAGATGCAGGGAAAACTGATATAGCATTTGTAGACAATCGTTTGAATGCTGCAGACTATCAACAGCTGCTTGAACAATATTTTCTTCCACAGGCAGAGCACATTGGGGTCTCATTCTTCATGTTCCAACAGGACAATGCTCCTGTGCACACTGCAAAGTCCACTTTCGAATGGTTTCTGGATAATGGTGTACATGTCATCGATTGGCCACCTTGCAGCCCCGACCTGAATCCGGTAGAAAACATGTGGGGTATACTCGCAAGAGCGGTGTATGCAGGCGGAAGGCAGTACAACAGTATTGCAGACTTCAAAAAGGCTATTTCCTCCGAATGGTCAAAAATCTTGAAAAAGTGTTTGCAAAAACTTGTAGAAACCATGCCGAATACGATTTATGAGCTTATTCTGAAACAAGGTGGGAAAACTTCTTATTAATTCGACATTAATTTTGATGCTTGGTTCAATGGACCTATCTTTTTGAAACAGCTCTTTCATGTAATTTTTTTTTCCTTATTATTCCTAATATTTGTATATTATTCATGTATTATTTTACATTGAATGAAGTAATGTAGTTTATAAAATAGTACTTTGTACACAATAAAACCATTTTTACCAACATAACTTTCGTTTTTACTGGTGGACCTATCATTTCGACACGCACTGTAAAATTTTAAACTTGTTTGAATTCTTATACAATACATATGCATGTGTATAATACATGTACATCAATTATGCAGATATGCATGTGATAGACGTAAATGAATGTAAGATATCGATATAAAAACAGGGTGTATGTTATAAGAAATATGATGAATGCGTATGCAAATATAATATTGATCGATATATATCGAATTTATTTTCGTGAGAATGGAATTTCAAAGTTTAAAATTTTGAATTAATACGAGCTATTCTGGTGTGTAATTTTATAACTGCTGATAAAGAGTTTTTTCAAATTTTCATTATTAAAAAATTAGCTCTCTTTTTCTTTGTTGCACATGCTTAAAAATCTTTTGACAGTTGCAATAGGACATATGTGTTACCGTTAATGTGTAAAATCCGTTATTTCATAGAATAACTGCGGCATTTCATGAAATAACTAGACAAGTCAGTTGAAGTATATAAAATTATTGAATTGATTTATTTAACTAGGTATTCTATAGAATAACGATTACTTGATCGTTAAAGTATGAAATACGGCTGCTGAAGCTGCTTTTAGCCAGTTTTGAACCTCCTAAGCGCGTATCAGACACGACTTTATAGGCGATTTTAGAGCCAACCACTGATCAGCGCCGATTTTTAGGAAAAAATTGTCTCTACACACAATTTTTCCACTGACTCATTCAATCACGATGCGCTACTTTGATACGTCATATTTCCAAGATGGCGGAACACGTAAATCGCTTAAAGTGGAGATTTGAAGAAGAAATATTATCGTTAAGCACGTTTATTTTACCGTTAAATGATAAGAAGTTTGAATTAATCGTTTTTATTTCCATATAGCGTTATGACAATAGTTGTAACAAAGATCAAAATAGAAATAATAATGCGATATTTTACACAAATGAAAGGGAATTTTAACACTAATTATTGCGTATTTTATTCGCGCCAAGAAAAGTGACAGGCGTCAGAAGTTAGTCTTCTTTCATCCAACTTTTCACCCGTCTATTGTAACCTCTACGGTGTTTTCGTCGAGAAAAATCGGCTCAAAAATTGGTTGTTTCTAAAGTTGCTGGGTCTGATACGCGCTTTATAGTTGCTTCGCAATGACGTGTATTTGTGTACGCTTCATTCCGTTGCTTGAAGATGGATATTTCCAACGTAGTGTTATTTAATTATTTAGAATTTTTTTAAAAAAATTTCTTTTAATCTAGAGCATGAATTATATCACCCTGATTTATTTAACAAAAAAAAAAAAAAAAAAAAAAAAAAAGAAAGAAAGAAAGAAAGAAAGAAAAAGAAAAAGAAAATATCATGCAAAGAATGGTTAAATTCGGTATCCAATGTCCACCAGTTGTAAAAGCACAACGTTTAGTGGAGATTAAATTTATCATTATCAGAGCAGTAACTAGGAACTTAGGGGTGCCGGGACAACATATAATAATGAAGCCCCATCTTTATTGTTTATTCCAAAATTAATAATTTCTATATAAGCTAACTATGACAATTTCTTCTATAACTAGTCGGTCTCTGATGCCTAGTTCTCGATTTATACACACGTGTTTTTAAATGTATGTTTTCTTGCCAATTTAAACTACTAGACTTGGTTTAAATGATATTTAAAACAAATAGTTTCATTTATTAACCGACTTCAAAAAAAGAAGGAAGGTTCTCAATTCAAACCGTATGTTTTTTTTATGTTTGTTAGCTCATAACTTCTGAACGGATGCTCCGATTTTGATACTTTTTGTTTTGCTGAAAAGGTCTTGGTCTGCAATAGGTCCCATTGTAATATCTTTACACATCTAAAGAAAATACAGGGTGCCCAAAAAAATCAGTCCCAACTCTTTTAACTGCTAAATGGCTGCAGCTATAGTGATAAAAATGGTATGTAAGTATAGTAAAGTGGCCCTGCAATACAAGGTTAAACCGCTTGCTGCGCCACCTGGTGGAAAATAGTTGAGTTAGTGTTCCTATCTCGAAAACGGTTTTAGAGAAAAAAAAAGTGAATTAGAAAGTTGAAGAGTATCATCGATTTAGTACAAAAAGATAGTTTAGACATTTATGATAGCGTTTCTGTCTCGGAAACAATTCAAGACAGGGGAAAAAAGTGAATTATAAAATTGCAGAGCGTCACCCATTTAGTACGAAAAGATAGTTTTGACATTGATGCTAAAAGTACAAGGCTAAAAACGCGCCTCTTTTTGTTCGCAATTTCTTACACTATACACACTTGAGCTACATTGCTCACGTAGTAGCGTAGCTGGTGAGACATACGCTATATAGTTCAAAATACGGTTACTTGATACTTTTTGCTTTGTTGTAGAGATCTTGGTCTGAAGTAGGTCCCATTATAACATCTTTACAATCTAAAGAAAATAAAGCGCCATCTGGTGAAAAACAGCGGCATTAGCGCTCCTATCTCAAAAACGGTCCAAGATGGGAGAAAAGTTAATTACGAAGTTGTAGAGTATCATCGATTTACTACGAAAAGACAGTTTTTAGATATTATTGCTAAAAATAGAACGCTTAAAAAGTGCAATTGTTTGTTCGCAATGTCCTTCACTGTGCACACTTGAACTACGTTGCACGCTTTACAGCGTAGCGGATGACACGTATATTCTGTGGTTCAAAGTACTGTTACTGTAAGCGGTCACATCGATTAGCGCAAAGTCCTTTTCAAAACCAACTTCAGAAAGGAGGGTATTCTTAATTCTTGCTATGTGTTGTTGTTGGTGTTTGTAAGCTTATAACTTCGTAAGAAATGCTCTAATTAACCGACTTCAAAAAGGAGGAGGTTCTCATTTCAAAGCGTATGTTTTTTTGTTTTTGTTTTTGTTTGTTAGCTCATAACTTCTGAATGGATGATCCGATTTTCATACTTTTTGTTTTATTGTAAAGGTCTTGGTCTGAAATAGGTCCCATTGTAAGATCTTTACGATCAAAAGAAAATACAGGGTGCCCAAAAAAGTCAGTCCCGACTCTTTTAACTGCTGAACAGCTGCAGCTATAGTCATAAAAGTGGTATGTATGGAAAAGTAAAGTGAACATGTGCTACGCGATTCAACCGCCTAAAGCGCCACCTTGTAGAAAAGAGTGGAGTTAGCGATCCTATCTCGGAAAAGTTTCAAGACAGGGTAAAAAGTGAATTATAAAATTGCAGAGCATCATCGATATAGTACGCAAAGATAGTTTAGACATTAATGCTAAAAACAGAACGCTTAAAACGTGCATTTGTTTAGTCACAATTTCCTATTTTGTGCACACTTGAAAAACATTGCATATATTGTAGCGTAGCGGATGACATTTATGCTATGTAAAATTCAAAGTATGGTTATTGTAAGCGGTCACATCGATTAACGCATAGGCGTTTTAAGCCGACTTCATAAAGGAAGAGGTTCTCAATACAAACCATGTTTCTCGTTGTTGTTGTTGAAATTTGTTAGCTTATAACTTCGTAAGAGATGATTTAATTTTAATACTTTTTTTGTTGTCGTAATGATCTTGGCCTGAAATAAGTTTCATTAAGATTTCATTAAGATATAAACAAATTACAGGATACTCACAAAAGTCTGTTCTCACTCTAACTGCTGAACACAAGCAGCTACACTGGTAAAAGCAGTGTGTAAGTATCGATGTTGAAACTTCTGTCTATTAGCTGCAATGCATATTTTGCTCTTTGTTTGAACTTTACGCTGCGCAATTTCCAGCGCAGCGGGTGACACGTATTTACTGTAAAGTTTAATATATATGCCTAACAGAATTTTCGGTTACGAATACAGCGTATCCTTTCTTTACATTTCTAAAGACTTTTTAATTTAACGTATGTTCGTTCAATAGATAGTTTTTTAGTCATATCCGATAAAAGCAAGAAAAGTGACACAATTTAAAAATGCAGCATTTGAGAAAAATCAACTTAAAAATAACTTGACTAGAATAAAACTGGCACAACTGTCTCTCGAGTGCATAACTTTATAGATGGAGATGTAACTTTTTTGTTCACATTGGGTGCATTTAATGTATTTTTCAGTGACATAAACCATTTTTTGAGTAATGTCACTTTCCTTGGAAGTAGTGATTTGTGAAACTTCCGTCGAACGTCTTCTGATGCTCTGCTATATAAATAAGTTTTCACTGAAAAGAAAAAAATAAAATCTTTTTGTAAAAAAATAGAACCGACTCCAAAAAGGAACTGCTATTTAAACAACTAAAAATGAAAGAAAATTGGCAGAAAATGGAACTGTAGATTGCGCCTAAAAGTATAAAATAATTTCCTTTACCAAACAACCTATAACACTACAATTAATCATAACTTTTGAAGTCGGCGCAAAATTAAATAAAAATTGATACCTTCATCCAATACAAAAACGAAATCCTATTCAAAATACACGTCTCACATTGTTACCTGCAAAACGCAGCCGAAAACTACTTTGATTCAAGAAAACAAATAAGACTTCGTAAGCAGCAAAAGTTGGCGAAGATGCTGGTATCTGACGTCCTTGGTGAACGAAAAATCGCAAAATTATCTGGCAAACATATTTAATTTCTTTGGGATATCATGATTATTTTAATAAGGTATATCAAGAGAGTAATCAAGAATATGAAACAACACATCGTACAATAGATATTATGAAAATATACATCTTGCGTGTATATTTTTGCCTTACGTTTCTATCGCCAAATTCAAAAGCCATCAAGGATGATCTAACTTCGTAGAAACATAAATACCGCATTGTGAAGAATGTTCACTGTTCTATGTAGATGCTACTAATGGACCGATTGTATACAGTGATAAAATAATAAAGGAAACATGAAAATGGATCATTCGAGACAACAGCATTTGTTGCTACCGATCTAAAGACAAACCTTTAAAAACTAATTAAATTTTATTTAATTTTGCGCCGACTTCAAAAGTTATGATTAATTGTAGTGTTATAGGTTGTTTGGTAAAGGAAATTATTTTATACTTTTAGGCGCAATCTACAGTTCCATTTTCTGCCAATTTTCTTTCATTTTTAGTTGTTTAAATAGCAGTTCCTTTTTGGAGTCGGTTCTATTTTTTTACAAAAAGATTTTATTACATCATGATTCTTATACGTTTTGAAGTCCAAACGTCTCTAAGAAATTAAGGATAACAAAATAATATTTTAATTCAAATTTTATAACCACGTAACCATTTATTTGTTTTTTTATATTGTTAATTTCTCGTTACATAGTTGATTTTTGCATGTTTAATTTATTAGAATTTTATATGTTTAATTTATTATTTGAATCGATAAACAAATCTTCTAAAAACATGCAAACCGTTTTTTTTTTTTTTTTTTTTTTTTTTTTAATCGTACTACATAGTTGAATCTGTATTGTACGTTTGTCCGTTAAGTTATACTTTTTAAATTGTTTTATTCAGTTGAAATGCATGCATGGATAAAATCATAGATATGAGCAATAATTAATTATATAATCTGCATTTCCATATTATTTATCAATTAATCATCCGCAATATGGATAAAATGTATTTTTCGAGAGATTTTACATATTTATGATCAATTAATTTATAAAATAACTTTGAAATTATTTATTTTGGACTTTAACGGTTAGTTATTTTATAGAATAACTAGTTATTTCATAGAATAACTAGATAAAATATAAAATTTTTCGTCTATTATACACTTTAACTGACTTGTCTAGTAATACCTAGTTATTATATGAAATAACTGAATTATACACTTTAACGGTAACATATGCATTCACTGTTTTTTTTTTTTTTTTTCCTAATATATACTTGTAATTCAGAGTTATATAAAATTACGAACTTTCAACTTATTTCTTAAGTTTAAAGTCGCATGTAAAAATCATGTGGTCGATCTTCAAATGCATAGTATTTTTAATCTCATGTCGATATATACTTCATTTTGGTATATTGTAAAAATCATGTATTGAAAAAAAAAATACAATTTGGCCTTTTTATAAGATTATCAGATGCTTTTAAAATAATACTTGCCCTGGTGATTATCTTATTAATGAAATTAATCCTAAATAAAGACTAAATGTGAAAAATTACAATAATGAACTTTGCAAACTATTCAAAGTAAGAAAAAGAAGCAACTTACTTGTACTTTAATTCCAATCCACAACTCTTTAGTCATATTTGTTAATATATATTCCAGAAATAGATCCTCAAACATGTTCCGTATTGTAACAAGATGACCATTATGATTATCTTTACAATAATTTTCTGCATCTTGCCATGATTTCATTTCTGTAACGACATGGTAACAAGATGTTTGATACTTCCATCCTCCACCTTCTTCAGATGAACAGTATTTTAAGTTAGGAGATTTCCATCGAGGACCTATTTTGAAAACAGAAAAATATGCCTATGTATATTAAACAAATAAATAAAAACAACACTGTTAAAATCTTCAACAGAAAAACTATTGTAAACTAATTATCTTAAATCTTTTGCAACATTACAGAGGAAAGTAAATAGATCGTTTAAGAAATATATTTGAAGTGCACAGTTTAATAGATATTATTATTTAAATTATTTATTTTCAGGAATATGTTAAATTATTATATTATTTTTATATATTATTTATATATAGATATATATATACATTATACATTTTTTTAATATTATTTTTAGATGCGAGAATATTCATTTTACTTTTATAAAGTAAATATTCATTTTCAATTTTAATTGAGAAATAAAACTATTCTATATATATATAGGACGAAGACTAGGAATATCTATACTATTTTTAACTGAAAACTATTTTAATTTTACAGAACCTCTGTATAAACATTTCCGTAAATATAAAAAAATATTTTTACATTAGGTTTATGCTTGTGCATCGTTTTTAACATGCCGACTAAGAGCCCATAAAAAATGAAAACGCTTCAAGATATTATAAAAAACTAAAGGAGCACATAGTTGCGAACATTTTTATTTTTAAATCAGATTTATCATTACTATTTTTTTAAAGGAATGTGACACATATATCTCCGATGACTGAAGAAAATTATAAAAAAATTCCGGTATTAAGCACCCTTAAAAAAGGGTAGACTCGGTACTAAAACTTTTTAGGACTGAGGGCCTATTAGTCTCAGACAGGGATTTTTGCGTTGTCGTTTTTGATAGTTGGACATTTGTCGAAATCATTTTTCGATAGTTGGACATTTATCGAAATCTAAAATTTATCGAAAACATAATTGAATAATTTGAAAGCAATGCTATAATTGGGAAGAAAAAAAAAACTAATAGCCCTCCGTCCTAAACTAAATTCTGCTTTTGCCAGAATTTCATCAAAACCTTTTTTTGATTTTTATATAAAACACGATCGCGTGCTATCTTAAAAAGTAGATGTAAAATTTAAAGTTTAATTTTCTTGGCAACAATTATAAATTAAAATAAATAATTTAATGAAAGTTTGTTCTTTAGATATACGTCCGTGTAAGATGCCAAAAAATATACGACGAAGTATTATATCTCTTTTTTCATTTTATTTTCAAAGTTGTTTGACAAATTTAATATGAATGTACCGTTTTTTTAAGTTATTACTTTAAATTGTTTTAAAATTAACTTTAATATTACATTTTTTTTAACGTGAAGGTTGCAGTTTTGAGAATGTTGGCGATGTTCTTAAAACTGTCAACTATTTTTTTTTTTTTTTTTTTTTTTTTTTTACAGTGCAGTGCTATTTAGAAAACCTAGAACAGTGAATTGTTTTAGCATGCAAGATTTGGTCAAAAATGAATGTATGTTTTGCATATAAACTTATTTGAGCTATCAAACTCCTTTAGAGTTTAGTTGTAGAAAACTCTCGATATTATTTAGTTTTTTAGACAACTCTAATCTCGTGATATGTAAAATCTTAATCTAAAATTTAAAGGCAATTTAACTTTGGTGTATAAAAACTTCGAGATATGCTGACATTACATTTACAATATTATTTTTGACCTATTCCTGATGCATTCAGAGAGTAAATTAAAGAAGTTGTATGATCGAAAACGACAACAGTCATATGACTATTGATATTTATTTATTTATTTATTTATTTATTTATTTTTTGGAAATACCTTTTTTTCAGAGGGACATCGAAAATCTACTTTAAGACATCCGAAAATTATTTAATTCATACAGGCATTTGTAAAATAACTATTTTATTTTCCAGTATTGAGAGATTAACCTTTTACAGGCGTAATTCGAATCCAGGGATAGTTTTATTACCACGTTTTTATTAATTTCGATTCTTGTTTATTTGTTTGTCTGGTACAAACCTCCCAATGAATTTTTAACTAAGTTCTCTACTAGCTAGGCATTTGAAACTTTCAAAATTGCTCAGACCCGATGACAACACAATACTTCGAAACCCGATTTTTAAATTTTCGATTAGTTTTCTTTTAATTAATTAAAATATGAAAATAATAACCTCCTAAAAGCGTTAAAAATAGCCATTAAAATATTAGCTATAATTTAATGTTGCCAAAAAAAAAAAAAAAAAAAAAAAAAAAAATTACGAGTTTATTTTCTTTCGACATAAAAAAAAAAAATTATTTAATTAAACGTGAACGTTAAAAAATTGTAAACAGTTAAATTATGCATCTCACATAAATTGACGTCATTATCACTTGAAAAATTTTATACGCATTGATAAAGCGCTAATGTAGTTCTATACGCAAGCGAAGTGATGACGTCTCTGACCGTTCGTGGATTCAAGAAAAATATTTCCTATGTTAATCGCCTATTGGATTTTTTGTAAAAAATTATTAAAAATCGAGAAAAATTATTTCCCGATTTTAATCCCCATATTTGGGTATAGATACGTATTAGTTATCGTATGCATGTGTTAGATTGAGTTATTTTGCTGTCAAATTGACAAATTTTAATTTTAAATTTCAAAACTCTGTCTCCTTGGCGTTTTTTGTATTTATCGATCAAAAATGTAATACGAAAATATACATGCCAGATGTATATTTTCGTAATATGTATTGTACGAAATATTGTTTCATATTATTCATTACTCTCTTAATATAAGTTGTTAAAGTAACCGTGATTTTTGGCGATTTTTTTTTTTTTTCCGCCAAGGATGACAGATATCAAACCTATTCCGCTGCAACATATTAGTATCTTATATCAGATACTTTATTTAGACATTTCAAAGCAAATTTCACTTCAAATTATGATAGAATATTTATCATTTTCCTTTTAATTAGATTATTAGTTGGATTTTTATTGTGTAAATATCATCCTTTGGGATGAAATGTTTATGTTTTCAATTGAATATGGAAGTTTGCCTTTTTTTTCTAGAGTTTTGAAATTTAACATTCAAATTTTATCAATTTTACAGCAAAAACAACTTAATCTAACTCATGCACACAATAACTAAGCTATACCTAAATATGGGGATTGAAATCGGGAAATAATTTCCCTCGATTTTTAATACTTTTTTACAAAAAATCCAAGGGGCAATTAACATAGGAAATATTTTTCTTGCATCTACGGACGGTCCGTGACGTCACACTTCGCTTGCGTATAGCTATGATTCAACAGAAAATTTAAAAACATGGTATATATATATATATATATATATATATATTATTTTTTTTTTTTTTTTTTATCATATAACTATTTGTTTACTAACAGGTTTTACCCGCTTCGCTGAACACTATAATTAGATGAAAAATAATAATAAACTTATCTTATCTCTGATTTTAAAATAAGATGTATTGTCATCGGAGTATTTTAACAATACTATGTGTGTTGATTTTTAAAACCTTTATTTTCAGCTAAAAAGGGATTTTTTTTTTTTCAGATTTTAAAATAAGATCTCAAATTATTTAATTTATAAAAAAAAAAAAAAAAATACCTTTCAGTAAGCTCTGTTAATCTATAGACCTTTCAGGGCAAATCCGCCCCCTGTTCAGTAGCTATCTCATGGTCTGATGTAGTCGAAACTGGTCTTGTCTCCTTTTTTCTCTGTTCACTTTCTATGAGGTGGCGCCACGCACGATCTAAACCGGCGCACGACTCGTGCCCGTTACACGCTAATGTGTCATCGATTATCTCTATGGTTTTCCGGTAAAAAGCATAGTCAGGGTTGTTATAATTGGATATTTTTCCTGTTTCGTTAAAATTGATGTTTATAGAGTTTTCGTTATTCACTCTAGTGAGGGCTGTCGTTATTTTTCCATGTTTAATGTCGCTTTGGTGTTCTCTAATCCTGGTTGATATTTTTCTTTTTGTTACTCCGACGTAATGGCCTCTTTTTTTCATTTGTATAATTAAAAGGAATCTAATATATTCCAATGGTTTCAAGTGGAGGGGTTATATCTTTATCATTTCGGATTAATTGATAGATGTTAGGATTTGGTTTTAAGGGGATATTTACATTATGCTTTTTGGCTGTATTTTTAACTCTAATTGAAGTTCCCTGATCATATGGTATAGAATAAGTGAAACTTGGAGAAGTTTTTTGGTAATTTGGGATGTTATTAAGTTTATTGATCCTTTTCTTATGTAATTTGTTCACGCGGTTTTTATTGTAGCCTGCTTTGATAGTTATGTTTTTAATGTAATTTATTTCATTTCTTAAATCGGCGGTGTCATTACAAATTAAGATTGCGCGGTTAATGTAGGCTTGTTTTGCATTAATTTTATATGTGTATGGAGTTTTACTGTAGTTGCTAATTATTTCTTCATTTGATGACATCAAGTGAAGAAATAATTAGCAATAATTTTTAAGATCTTAAATATTAACTAAAATTATAAATTAATGACTGCTATTTGCAAAATGCAAAAGATTTTTCAAATAAAATAAAGTACTAAATATACATGTAACTTAAGCGTTTCTGACTTAAACAATTGTTAATTATACGATAAAAAGCATTTTTAAGATGTAAAATTAAATATTTTCAACCGTAAGACACTTAGGTAAATTATAGAAGATTATATATAAAGTAATCAACTATTTTCTGGTAATTTTCAAGTTATTTTTCCTTTTCTTTTTCTTAAAACAAATAATAATAATAATAATAACAATACTTCTTCACCTACAATATCTGGAATTTGTGTTCCTATTGCCTAAGACACCCAACGTCTTATCTATATATTAATTTAAAACGTGTTTTTGTCTGTCTCCACTATATTGAGAGAACTACTTGGTGTAAAAATTTGATTGAGGTGTCTAAAAAAAGGTCTTGGTCTGTAGATGTGCTATGAAAAGAGAAAAATAAAAAAAATCGAACGGTTTCCCGGGGGAACGGGTTAAAAACACGTTTACGAGCTTAACTAAGCTTCAAATTACTTCACGGTGAAGAAATTGTACATATGGGGACTAGAGTCGAATACTAAAAAATCACTTTCGGCGAATTTGGAATTTTCGATTTTAAAGGGGGAAAAAGGGGGGAAAGTAGATTTTGAGGGGGGGGGGGGAGGGGGGAAATTAGTTTGAGGGGAAATCCGTTCTAGACCCACACATGTAGCACCTCATTTAAAAGGTCTTGAAATTTCATGTCGATTGGGGATGTTTGTGTACAATATACTGCGAGCCCTGGTGGTGAAAAATGGAACTAGGTAATTTTGTTGTAGACCCTATCATGTTACATCTTATTTTAAAGGTCTTGGTGTTTCCTGACCGTTGGTGATGTTCGTACAGAACACACTGCGCCCCCTGGCGGTGGAAAGTGCAAATAAAGGATTTTGCAGTTGAAACCATCATGTGACACCTTATTTAAAAGGTCTTGGAAATCCAAGGCGATTGGTGATAGAGGTCTTGAAATTTCATGTTGATTGGGGATGTTTGTATACAATATACTGCGCCCCCTGGTGATGAAAAATGGAACTAGGTGATTTTGTAGTAGACCCTATCATGTTATATCTTATTTTAAAGGTCTTGGTATTTTCTGATCGTTGGTGATGTTCGTACAGAACACACTGCGGCCTCTGGCGGTGGAAAGTGCAACTAAAGGATTTTGCAGTTGACACCACCATGTGGCACCTTATTTGAAAGGTCTTGGAAATCAAGGCGATTGGTGATAGAGGTCTTGAAATTTCATGTTGATTGTGGATGTTCTAAAACAATATACTGCACCCCCTGGTGGTTAAAAATGGAACTAGGTGATTTTGCAGTCGACCCTATCATGTTACACCTTACTTTAAAGGTCTTGGTATTTCCTTACCGTTGGTGTTGTTCATATAGAACATGCTGTGCCCCCTGGTGGTGGAAAGTGCAACTAAAGGATTTTGTAGTTGACACCACCAGTGACACCTTATTTGAAAAGTCTTGGAAATTCAAGGCGATTGGTGATGTTCGTATATAACATACTGCACCCCCTGGTGGAGGAAAGTAGATTTTGAAACGCGTGCGTAGCATGCATGCCTGCTATACAGTGCAGCAGCCACAGGTAGAGGTAACACGAGTCAGAGGTTCGCTCGGTTCAAGGTTCATTTTTGAGAATATTTCATGTCATTATCAGCCTTTATATACGCTGCCGCAGGCACCGGGTCACGAGCCCGAGTTCCGTTCTGTTTGAGGGTTTTTTTTTCTTTTTTTTGTTACAGATGATTTTTTTTTTTTTTTTTTTTTTTTTTTTTTTTTGTGATGCTTTCATTTAAAATCAAAAATTCAAACTAAATCGAGTTAAAGGTATAAAATCATACAAATGTAAGGTTCATTTAAGGTATCATGGGCCCGGGCAACACCGGGCGGGTTCGTTTGGTTCCAGGTTAATTTTTGGGAATATTTTTATGTTATTAGCAGCCGGCGTATGCGCTGCCGAAGGCACCAGGTTCACAAGGAAGAGTTTCGTTCAGTTCGAGGTAATTTTTTTGTTACAGCTGATTATTTTTTCACGATGCTTTTATTTAAAAATAGAATTTCAAACAAATCGAGTTAAAGATGTAAAACCATACAAATTTAAGGTTCATTTAAGTTTATTACCATGGGCCCGGGAAACGCAGGACGGGTCAGCTAACATGTAGTCTTAGTTATTACACGAAATAGAAAATGAAAGATAGGAACTGTTTATTTGGAGTCAGTTTGACGTCACATTGACTGTACCTTGTAGAAAGTGATGTCATATATAGTATTTCTATTTATAAGCATTTTTCTGACTTTCTTTTTTTAAGTGAAATGTCGTAAATTATATTAGATGTTTTAACTTGAAATACATTTAAATAGTGATGCGACGTTTTTTGAAACATTACGGTCAATAAAATGATCGTCGAATTCGACGGGTTCCAGCTAGTCCATTGACTTTAATTTGGATGTTTATCGGACGACATTTTCAAAACGAATAACATTAAAAAAAAATCCAAGTGTCTTTTCATATTTAAATCGCGTTTACTTTGAACAACACTATACAGACTATACACAGAATTTACCATCAAGTAATTTCTTATATGCTATTTGATTTACACGGTCGACCATAAGACGATAGCAATTGAAATCCAAATACAGAATGAAAGTGAACGTCTCGCGACGAGAAACTCCGAAAGATGAAGGAACAGCGGAATCTTCGGTTTTTCCTCTAAGAGTGCAAAACAGAAGGTGTTGCAAAAACCTCGATAGTTAATCACGTTTTAATTAAAAAATTGTTTTAATTAATAAACGTTAAGGAACAACCTGTTTTCCCTGTCTCTTCTTTTGCACATAATTTTTAAACAAATAAACATATGAACACAAAATTTGGATAGTTTGTTTGTTATCACATTATTAACTGAATTTTATGTAACTTTAGCATTAGAATAATTTTTAAGCTAACAAATATTCATTTTTCTCTCAAAAGTAAGCAGTGAAAAAAATTAAAAATTTCAATAATTTTAGGAAAGTACACTTAATGAAAAGTTGTGTTAAGGATGCATTAGAAATAGGTGAAGACGGCACATGCCTTGAAATGTTAAACTAAATCTCGATTTTTCTTTCTGTATTAACTTTTCTTTTTCTTTTATAATGAACTTAAAAAAAAAAAAAAAAGTAAATAAATAAATAATTACTAATTTATAAACTATTCTCAGCACTAGAATAACAATGATGTCGATAAATGATTTTATAATGAACATCTTATCCAATTTTTATGTTTGTATGCCTATTTTTTAAAAAGTTTTTCACATGCGAAAAAAAGAAGAGAGAATAAAAGACAGAAAAGCGAATACAGGTAGAAAGATTTGGTTGTAATCTAACATATGGATGCGTATGCATCTTCACATCTCTGTAAGGCATCCTTGTATGACCTATTTTCATTAAGTGTTTTTTCCTAAAATTATTGAAATTTTTCATTTTTTTCGCAGCTTACTTTTGAGAAAAAAAATGAATATTTATTAGCTTTAAAATTATTCTAATACTAAAGTTACATAAAATTCAGTTAATAATGCGATAAAGAACAGGCTATCTAAATTTTATGTTCATCTGTTCATTTGTTTAAAAATTATGCGCAAAAGAAGAGAAAGAGAAAACAGGTTGTTCCTTAACGTTTGTCGACCAGTGTAGTTTGAAAATTCTGTTTCTAGGTGCACATGGAGACATTCCAGTTTATGTGTGTGTCAAATTTCCCTGGTATAAAGGTGGTGAATTTTTTTGGAAACATCTGACAGAGGAAAAGACAGGCGCTATTTCGCTTTTATTAATAAGCTATTAAAATAAGCAAAATATGTATTCATAATCGAGAGCAGCTATACTATAAGACCTTTTTGACGAACTGTGGAATTTGAAAAATAGATAGGACGTTTATCGTCAAGATCTTTACTTATTCAATTGTGATAGCTATTTTTATTTATCGCCAAAATGACAAATAGATTAAAAATCAACAAGGTACTAAAGCTGTAACCACATTGCAGGTGTTGAACAAAATAATGGAAACGCTTTTATTTTTTTGCGTTTTATCGAATATCTCGAAAAGTACTTTATGTGTTATTCTTGAATTTTGGGAATAAGAAAACATGTCTTTCCTCATATTTTCCAGCAAAGGTTTTGTCACGAACGCCTTTAGGGGGCGAACAACAAATCCAATAAGATAAAAAATATTTGCGATTACCCTGTATCTAGAAGTGCGTCCGTTCATCTGCAAATTTTAGATGTCATTATAAATGTTGTATTTTATACGTGTGTAGAGTTTTGTGAGGCTAGATCGAAAATCGATAGCTTTAAAGAGCTATAAATATTTTATTAGAAAATGTAAACATTTTACGTAAGTTCTTACATTATAATTCTAAAGGTTTTTTCGAAATTTCATCAAATTTTCAGGAAACATGACAACATATGTCTAAATCATTATACTGTAGTGTAAAACAAATAAACTTAAATATTCAAAGAGATAAGGGCGATTGTAGTAAATAATTTATTACTGCGCATGCGCGGGCTGTAGCAAAAAAATTTATATAGTTTAATACTCAACAGTATAGAGTGCATTATAAAACAAAAAATCCAGTTCAATATCATGAAAATTCATAGCGATATCAGTGATTAAATGAGCTATTTTTCAGCTGTTTTCTATAAGGGGTTTTTCACAAATGGAAATTTTATTCTTTTTCGAAATTTTATTTATAAATATTACTTTTTACAGGTATATTGATGATTTAATTGTCTTTAACTGCAATAACTTCGAAAATATTTCTGAAAAAATATATCCCAATGATTTAATTTTACAGATAAAATTTCATTCCCAGATCTAAATATAAAGAGAAATAAAGAAAAATGGCTTATATATGATAAGAGGAAAGATTTTAATTTTAAAGTAAACATTCAAGGGCGATATTTAAGTACCGAAGAATAGTCGGCCGAAAAGGGTTTGTTTATCCGGTAAGGCTTTATTTCATTTATTTTATTTCCTTTCTTGTATACATTCAGTAGTTCTTTATATTATTGTATTTTTTATATAAATAAGTTTGATGTGTTTTTATGCCTTTTCTAGAATTTTTTACATTATATATGTCTGATTTCTATTCAGTTAAAGGTGGTTTTCTAATTGGTGAGAAGTTGGGGGCTAAGGATAATTATTAGCTAATTGCTACTATACTTTCAGAAACTTCTCTTTCACCCTTACACGAATGGGCCTCCCTAATGAAGACCTCTGTGTTTTTTGAGGGGTTATTTCATTTCATTCATTTATTAATTTATTCCTACATTTAAGTTTTGCGTTTCCTTTTGCGCATTGGTTTCCAATTCCCCAGTTGGTTTTTATAATTTTTATAATCTTTAAACTTTTATTTTAATTTTATATCCCATACATATTCGTTTCAATAGTTTCCTATATACATATATACGTGACTGATCAAATTATTAGAATTTTTTTTTTTTTTTTACATTTTTTTTTTTTTGATTTTCTAAAAAATACTGGACAAAATAGCCGGGGACTTTAAACATGCAGGCAAGGAACATTTAAAAACTCACATTTTACACTATCGATTTAGTACAGAGTACAATTAAGGGACCAACCATACATTAAAGAAGATCGCAAATACTTTGGCTTGTAAATGTAATGACTTTTAATTTTAATGACTTTAAATGACTTGTAATTTTACCACATTTTTGCACATACTATGTATAATATTTATATGCTGTTTCCTTGTTGAAATTGCGCTATTATTTAGGCAGATATATATACATATATATTTATAATTAATATATTTTTTTAATTACTTTTGTTTATAACAAGAACATATTTCCATAAAACCTTACAAAATTTACAGAAAAATTGATAAAATGTTAAAGATTAAATTAAGTTAAATTAAGATTAAATTAAGTTTATTGATAAAATGTCTATTCTGAAACATAAATTTCCCGCGTGTAAATAATAGCGTGGGACTTCAAACATGCAAGGAACATTTAAAAACTCCCATTTTCCACTATATATTTAGTACAGAGTGCAATTAAGGGACAAACCACAAAATAAAGGAGAGCGCAAATACTTTAGCTTGTAATTTTAATGACTTTAAATAACTTGTAATTTTAGCATATTTTTGCACATACTATGTATAATATTTACATGATATTTTCTTGTGGAAATTGCCCAATAATTTAGGAAGATACATACAGTCGGTAACAAAAGTCTCCCCGAACACTAGCAAAAATTCCTATATAAAAAAAATCACACTTAATACAGCTTTGTTAAATAAATCTTTGTCGAATCCTGTTTTTAGACTGACTAAGAACAGGATTCGACAAGGATTTATTTCACAGAACTGTATTATGTGTACTTTTTTTATATAGAAATTTTTGCGAGTGTTCGGAGACATTTGTTACCGACTGTACATATATATATTTTAAGTATTAATTTTTTTAAATTATTTTTGTTTATAACAAGAACAGATTTCCTTAAAACCTTACAGAAATTTACAGAAAAATTGATAAAATTTTAAAGAAAGATTATTCTGAACATAAAATTCCTAAGTGTAATATTCGCTGAGATATGAGCATTTATATTTTATATTAGTAAATATTATTTTACTGAGCATGCGTGAAAGGTAGAAAATATTTTATTAAATAGGTTGGAAGTTAGATATATTGGGCAACTTTTATCAAAAGTTCATTTGAATAGAGTAAAATTTAAGCAAAGCGTTGCCATAAGAACGAGCTAGATTTTAGGTTTTTCCCAGAGTTCAAATTTCATAAGGGCTTTTTCACATGCCACGTATTTAATTTGAGATACAATTTTTTCAACCACGTTGCAAAAGTTCATTTTTATGATAAAACCCTTTATAGGCTTGTGACTCTAACGTATTTTTTATTTATTTACTAAGATTTCTGAGATCATAAGGGTTTTTTCACGAATAAGAACGCAGCGTTCAATTGAGATCAATAAATGTTTAATAAATTATATGAAAGTCATTTTGATTTTTATGATCTAATAATAAGATCTTTTGATTAATATGATCTATTTTGAGTACTTAAACATAAAAAAAAATATAATAAAAAAAAAAAAAAAAAAAACACTGTATTATTTTTCTCATTTATGTAGGTTTTAATGTTTGCTAGATAAAAATTGACTAAAAAGGTAAAGTTCTTTTTACTATTTTATGTACCTTTACTTATTTACGATAAAATTTGTGTCGCCTATTTAAAAAATAAAAAAAAGAAAGAAAAAAGAATCAGTCATATTTAATTTAAATATGTTAATTCTCCGAGTAACTATTGATTTTTTAATAAATTTTTAATTTGATTTTCCTAAAAGGGAACATTGACTAATAAAATGTTAATCCACAGTCCCAGGTTCGAATTCTATTCTCATCAGTTTTTACTCATATTAAAACTAATTCAGCTTTTGTATCTATAATAGGTTGCTTCTGATACACATTATCAATACTAAGTTTTAAACAATTTTCATTACAAAATAAATAAATAAATAAATAAATAAATAAATCACATAAATCTAAATTGTTTATAAATGTTTAACAGAACTCAATTTTGTTTCTTGTTTTTACAAAAAAAAAAAAAAAAAAAAAAAAACTAAACATGAAATTTTAACATTTTAACTTTGAAAATATCACAAAACATGTTTCAAGGGAAAATAGTAGCGAAGCTATTTGTCAGATTAAATAATAAACAAATAAACTAAGTACGAGTACATTAGCGAAGCATCAAGGTGTACTCGCTACTACTAAGAAATTTAAAATAACTTCTGCATTTTGCTTCGTCTTACACTCAGAAAAAATTCTGTAACTGACATCTAGAATCTAAATTGTGGGTCTAGAAAAAAATAGTTCCATGTCTTCCTTATAAATTCTAGTCCCCATGGAAAGCGAGTTCTAGAAGAACCTATTAGAATTCTAGAGCGTTTGCCTATATTATCGAGGGCAAAGTTATTTAAAAATCTCTGCAAATAAATGAGACTACAAGAGGCGGGTTTCAGCAACTATAATCTAGGTTTATTACCCAATTGTAGAAAATCAAGCGAGAATTTCTCTCAATACAAAAGATTCTGAATATTTGGAATATTCAGAATATTTTTTCACCATCTAAAAATGTGTACGTTAGAAATTCTCGACCATTTCGTCTATTCAGTATATTGGCGTGCCGTATGCACATAGCTTGAAAATCTATATTTCTAGTAAAGGGATTCAGAAAATGCCCACTTATTCATTTTAGAGAAAGCCGGAATATATATTTTTTTTCTCGGTGTAGAAACATTTCTTAAATTTTGGAGTATTGTTGTTGTGTACGGAACAACAACAACAACAATAACAACAACAAAAAAGAAATTAAAAACCGATTGAAACGAAAATATATAAAGCAAAATATAAAATTCGCTGCATAAAAAATATTAAACGGTGTTAAATGTTCACAAAACCCTTAAACATTGAAGGGTTAATATACTCGTCCTGTTGAAAAAAAAAATAAAGAAAGAAAGAAAAAAAAAAAAGAAAAGAAAGAAATTTAACTAACTTGCGTCCTTTTCGCATATATAGCTATGTGGATCATCACATGATATATCATTCCATTTTCCTACAACGTCCTTCTCTGGTTCAAACCACATATGTACGCAACGTTCTTGCTAAGAATTAAAATAAAATAATTTAGACTTTTACATAATACTAATAAATTAATACTAAATTGAAAAAAATAGTAAAATATAGATAGTAAAATAAATGGAAATAAAGTGCGTTCTCAAATTGTTTTTCATATTTTTAGTTCTCCATCATACTATAGGTATTGGGAACTTAGGTAATCGTGGAAATTTTTAGTTCCCCATCATACTATAGGTATGAGGAACTTAGGTAATCGTGAAACTTTTTGACCTCGGTTTTTTGACTTTTTTACACGTTTTCATGTGTGAAGAATCCGAAAATGACAAAATTTGTGTGGTGGCTGTCTGTAGGGTGTCTGTTAGTCCGTTAGTTTGTTAGTCTGTGTACACGATATCTTACGAACAAATGATCGCAGAGAGTTCAGATTACTTTTAAATTATTACTTTCGATACTGGCAAGAACCCAATTTATTTCCAACATTCGAATTAAAAACTTGTGACGAACGTATGTACGACATAGCTCAATCTTAGATTAACTTAATTAATTTATGAAGTGAGCACGGGACTTGAATAATGCTGATTTGACTTTACTGAATTAGATAATGAAATAACGACAAAGTCAGATTTATAAAATAGAGAGCTTTTATTTTGAGCTTAATAGAAAGGTGGGCGTTGCACTATAATCACGTTTAATAACTTATAAACTTAAGAGGGCAGCCTTCATAAATACTTTCAACTTTACTTAATTAACCACCAATAATCTCAACTACTTCATTTAAATTCATTAACTCTCACGACTTAGTAATCTTTCGATAGCGGGAGGATTCCCTTACCCGCTATACTACTCGACTTACTATCTCCTACTATAGCCGCTAATAACTAACTTCCTTCCAAGCAGCTACCTACTAACCTCTAGCCGCTAACAGCTAACCTCTAACTCTCTCTCTCAACTCACCTCTACTAACTCCCCAAAACAATCTTCCTTCTCCTTTTATACCATTCACTTTCCAAAATATTAGCATAATGTGAATTACAGTTTCGTTTATCATTTATCATAGGAACTGGCCTGTAGAGTTGCTGTAGAGATTTCAGTGCTGGTGGCTTGCAGATTCAGGTCAGACGTTGCAATGTTGCTGTCCTGAGTAGACTTCGAACCTGGCGTCTGGTCACTCTCCAGAGGGGGTTTCGCACCCGGTACATTTTCACTGTTCGGAGGAGGTTTTGCTCGCTCTCTACTCGTTGAGGTCGAGGTCGTGGAGGGCTTACAAGCTTTAAGACCTTTCACTTCACTAGTGGAAAGTACAACATTTTCTTTTACTTTAGGCGGCGTATCATTTAAACTAGCGACCCAGTTTTCTGACTTTTTCGTTCGATTTACGACTTTATCATTGAATTTATGTACTGGATGTGCAGAACTAGAGTTATTTAACACTGCATTTTGAAATGTAGTACTTTCATTTACATTAACTACTAGATTTTCTTTAAAAGTAGTTACGAGATCTTTAGAAGCACAGTGATTAAACTTTTCACTTTCTTTTACCACAGTTTCTGTGAAAATAAACGAATCGGTCGACTTACTGTTTTTAAATGTAAATTACCAGGAGATGCATTTAAACCAGTAGAAAAATTTGGTGGCTTAACAGTTTCAGAACAGAAATTCGAGGTATTGGCGGAAGGATTAGCCGCAATATTGAATGATTTGTCACTTTCGCTCAGTTTAACGGTTTTAGCCGCCACATTAATTTTAATTGGATTTTCTTTTACAATCCCCATCGTAATATTAGATAATTTGTCGGATTTTTTATCCATAGCCAAAGACTGAAAAACAGACTTAGATTCGTCTGTATCGCTGTTTGAAAGCGAAGTTTGCTCGTTTGCATTAACTTGCGTTTGGCTTTTGCCACTAGAAATAACGTTTTTTTCGCCAGTTTTAGGTTGATTTAAAGTAATAGAGCTTGCTTCCTGTGACTTAATAACTTGTTGTGGTGTTTCCGCACTGCCTTTATTACCGCTTCCCACTGACGTTCGTGAGGGGGATGGAGCGGTCATGTTCCAATCTTAATCTATCATACCGAGTGGCAAAGAGGCTGATAACCCGACTTTTTAAGTCCTCATAGGTTGGATTTGAGCCAAGTGAATGGCAGGCGATTAATTTATGCCACTGTCTCGGTTCTCTTCTTAAGGAAAACTTTAACCAACCATATTTGTCGGCAATCTCAATTTTATAAAAGTTAAAAAAATATTCAAGCTTCTCAAAAAATTGAAGCACACTAGTAGTGCTATCAAAGAATACTGGCTCGGGGCAGATTTCGACTTGATTTGGGCGCCACTGTGACGAACGAGAGGTCGTCATGGTCCTTTAACTTAAGATTTAACTTAACTTACTTAATGAAATTATGAGCACGAGACTTGAATTATGCTTATTTGACTTTACTGAATTAGATAATGAAATAACGACAAAGTCAGATTTATAAAATAAATAGAGAGCTTTTATTTTGAGCTTAATAGAAAGGTGGGCGTTGGACTATAATCACATTCAATAACTTATAAACTTAAGAGGGCAGCCTTCATAAATACTTTCAACTTTACTTAATTAACCACCAATAATCTCAACTACTTCATTTAAATTCATTAACTCTCACGATTTAGTAATCTTTCGATAGCGGGAGGATTATCTTACCCTCTATACTACTCGACTTACTATCTCCTACTATAGCCGCTAATAACTAACTTCCTTCCAAGCAGCTACCTACTAACCTCTAGCCGCTAACAGCTAACCTCTAACTCTCTCTCTCAACTCACCTCTACTAACTCCCCAAAACAATCTTCCTTCTCCTTTTATACCATTCACTTTCCAAAATATTAGCATAATGTGAATTACAGTTTCGTTTATCATTTATCATAGGAACTCACTCTATTAATTAACTGAATCCTAAATTCTTAACATTCACGTGTTGTTCATAAAGTGCGAACTTCGTTTGTAGCGTTACGCTAACTTTGCTACACCTCACAGTTCCTCCCCAAACGAAAAAAATTTCACGTAAAAATCCCCAACAGGTTTTTACCCGTGAAAATTTTATAATAGAACAATGCTATGTTAATTGAAAAATAGTTGCAGTGACTTACTGCTAAAATTAAACTGCGTAAGATTTTAGAAAAAAAAAGAGGGGGAAAAGCTTAAACTGCCCAAGAATAACTATTGGCTTTTAAAATCTAATAAGGGAAAAAAAATTTAAGAGCACCGGGCTAAAAAACTGTTCACTTAGAAGAATAAGAAATTTTAAAGTTTAAAGTAAGAAGATTTACAACGGAAAACCCTTTGTACTCCAAAATTAGTGAAATATATATATAGTCCAACGTTATACAGCGGGGATTACAGCACTTCTTTCCTTAAAAAAATTGAAAGGAAAAATTTTATGAATTGAAAAAAAATTTAGTACTAAAAGGATCGCTTAAACAAAAATGCGATCGTTAATTATTCAAATTAACTTGTAACATTAAGGTCTTGACTTGAGCACCTTGTAACATTAAAATAATTTTATTAAAACTTGAAATGTCAGGCCCTGAAGACCAGTCTAGGTCCAGATTATCAGCCAGGTAAAATACTTGAAAGTGCGTTAAAAAAAAAAAAAAAAAAAAAAAGGAATCCAGTCGTCCACTATCAGATTGAGTCCACTATCTGATCTAGCCGCTAACAGCTAACCTCTAACTCTCTCTCGCAACTCACCTCTACTAACTCCCCAAAACAATCTTCCTTCTCCTTTTATACCATTCACTTTCCAAAATATTAGCATAATGTGACTTACAGTTTCGTTTATCATTTATCATAGGAACTAACTCTATTAATCAACTGAATCCTAAATTCTTCACATTCACGTGTTGTTCATAAAGTGCGAACTTCACTTGTAGCGTTACGCTAACTTTTCTATACCTCACAAACTTCGTAAGTTATTAAAAATTTACGATTTTCTTAACATGGGAGAATAGGACAAAAATTCACTTAAACGTGCATGAAATGGAAACTTTTTACTGTAAAAATGTCAGACGAGTTTTAAAATATCAGTTTTGATGCCGGAATGAACATCGGTAACTATAAATATGCTAATTTGACAATTTCGCAAGCTATTGGAAATTTATGAATTTCTTAACATGGCAGTATAGGGCAAAATTTCACATAAACGTCAATTTTGCGAGATATTTTCATCTTAAAGATGTCAGACTACTTTTGAAATATTATTTAGGACACTGGCATGAATATTAATGACTATGAATTTTCCAATGTAAAAAATCCGTAAGTTATTGGAAATTTACGAATTTCTTAACATGGCAGAATAGAGCAAAATTTCACATAAACGTCAATTTTGAGGGATATTTTCATCGTAAAGATGTCAAACCACTTTCAAAATATTATTTAGGATACTGGCATGAATATCATAGACTGTGATTTTTCAATTTTAAAAAATTCGTAAGTTATTTGGAATTTACGATTTACTTAACATTTCAGAATAAGGCAAAATTGACATAAACTTCCATTTTGAGGATCATAAATACATTAGCCAACTTCAAAATTACATTTATGATATTTTTTCAACATGATTGAATACAAATATTCTAATAGAAAAATTTTGTAAATTATTCGTAATTTACGATTTTATCAACATAGCGAAATTAATTTTTTTATATAAATATGAATTTTGAAGATTATTGCATTGGAAATAGTAGCATGAAAACTAAACAACGGAATTGACCCTGATAAAATAAATTAATGGATTAGAATAAGATAAATATATCAAAGTGAACGGTGGATAGCCTATTAGGCGGGGATTTTATTCTGGTACTGTATCAAGCTTTGGTAAATTCATTTCTTTTAACATGATTATAATATGTCTCGCACTAGAAATTTATGAGAACTTAAATATGATGGGGAACTGAGCAGAGTCCACCTATGCTAACTAGTTCCTATATATATTCTATCTTTCATTTTCTGGGGCTGATCAAGTGACATTCAAGTTCTATTCCTAGTTTGTATTCTCTACCATTTTCGATCGAAACAGCCGAAGAAACTAAAATATATGCACCTTATAAGACATAAGTTGATAAAATAATGTGAAAACTTTCGAATATACACTGGCGTTCAAAATTAAAGCAACTATTTTTTCGTTTATTTATTTATTTATTTTTTTCTTTTTCCGCATAACTTTTTAACAAATAAACATAATGAAATAAATTTTGGAGGGCACGTTCGTCATCATATTATAAATCGAATTTATATAACTTTAGCATAAGTAATAATTTTTAAACTAATAATTATTCAATTTTTCTCAAATGTAAGCTTTGAGAAAAATTAAAATTTCAATAATTTTAGAAAAGAAAACTTGGTTAAATTTGGTAGGTTAGGCATACCAGGCGAAACGTAGCAAACCGTCGATCACAATCGTCTTCAGCTCCCCTGGTCCAGTTCCTTCCCGAGCTTCAACAACTTTTTCTAGTCAGTTTTCACCTTATATTCCTCGAGGTGTTAGCCCCCTTTTTTTTCTTTCCCACATACTTGTGATTGTGAGTCTCTTATATTTTAATTCCATGCCCATACTTTACAATATAAACAAGAACGAAAAATCCCGCGGTAGGCATTTATTATTAACACTTTGCAACTGTTGTTGTATCGTATAACTTTCAATGTTTTTTGCCTACGTATCACACAACGGAAAGACAGTAGTTCTCAAAGGCATGAAGATACAATAATTGAATTCCTAATCATTCTTAAACGTTGTTAAAAAGTGTTAAAAATGCTTAACACAAAAGTAAACGTAGGCTTTAGATTCTAATTGCAGCCCTCAATGTACCTGAATATTTTAGTGTAGCTCTGTATACCTGCAGGTTAAGCGTATCTTTTTCTATACAAAACATTATTTTAACATATTAAAAATAAATGTCAATTTCTTTATAATTCTTACAGTAGAAAGGTTCCTGTACACAAACCAGTTGCACAGGACCTATTAATACCATTTTAAAAAGGGAACTTACCATAGTAAATATTACTAATAACGTATATATAATTTTTAAAATTCTGAAAATATTTACGGACGCTGGGGGGCGGGTAGACGAACAAATAGACAGATGGGCAGTCGGATAGATAGATACATAAAATAAAATAATGTTCACAATTAAAAATTGATAAAAAGTGTTAAATCGCTTAAGGTGAACGAAAATGATATTCCAACAAATTTCCTCCAAAAGCCCTCAATGTGACTGAATATTTTTGTGAGGCCCAGTAAATCTAATCCTAATCATCAAGCAGAAACGGTCGTTTTGCCAAGCCAAGCTCAGAGAAATGCAAAACAAACAAACTACCACTAACACAAAGCAGAACGCGCCAATAATAAAATCGACAGAAATAACCCAAGATCGTTAAATGCTTATTATACAGAAACCAACTTTCCCATGTTAAATCGGCAAATTTTTTTTCCGTAAAGTTTTAAATATTGGACGAAGCAAATATCGCAGTAAAATGAAACAAAAAGTAAAATATTCGTATCAACGAAATCTTTAATTTGAGATAAAAACGAACTTTCTAAGTTAATAAGTAAAAAAATGGGAGCATTTTCAATTTAGCGTAAAATTAGATGTTTTGACAACTTTTTGAAAAAATTTCTTCTTCAAGAAATTTTTTTTAAAACAAGCTAGAGAATTCATAAATGTGCAGAATTCTTTGAAAACTGGTTTTTCAGATAGACAATTACTTAATCTAGGAACTTTTATAAAATTTAGCTTTTAAAAATCGAAATTTCCTATCTTAATTGCTGAAAAACTGTTAAATATCGCCAAAGAGACATAAATCGCCAAATATGAAATTGCTTCATCTCAGTTTACCCGAAAAATATTAATTTCAAATTGAGCTGCTTTTTCTTTTTATAAGTTATTTTTTTAACCAAAGAACCTTTGCTTTACAATTTTGTACAATTTTAAATTTTATATCCCTGAAAACAGAAATGAATACATTTTTGAATAACATTTGTTTCAAATCTGTAGCTTGAATTGCTGATTTTTTAATATTTTTCATACCTTAGAATAAGAAAGTCAGTACACGATATAGTATCCAATTTTAATATCCTTCAATTCAATCTGGCAATGATAATTATGACGCATAAAGATTTCTACTTCCTTCTATATAGTATACTAGCAGGCTTTGCCCGCTTCGCTTGTCATTTTATTGAAATGAATTTCGATTTTCGGTTTTTAATGGATTTACACGTTGTAAGAGCTCCTGAAAACAATTTAACTATTTTTAGAAAATTTCTATTTGCGTGTGTGTGTTCTATGTGTGTGGCGAAAGTTTTGTTCCAACTAGATATCAGGAGCTACATTTCAGAATTACATATAAATTTATATGCAATTGAACCTTGTTGTATAATAGCGTTTATCAATATTTGGTGTCAATTGCTCAACATGGTGCTGCTATACAGTGATTGCCGCAATTTCAGAGAAGGCTATATCTGAGTAACTAATACATGGAATTGCATAAATTTACAAATAAATTTACATTGTTACAAATTATAGTGCAGCGGTTCCCAACCCATGGGCCGGAGACAGTGTGGTACTGGGCCGTAGAATATTGAGGTCAAATACCAGTTTTTCGGGACGATTCACTAGTGAGATGTGGTGTCACTCAAAAGCTCTCCGTGGCCCGTAGTAATCAATAATGAGAACAGTGTTGCCAGATTGGGGACTTTTTTTTATTCAATATCTACCACTAAATATTAATTTTGACAGTTGCCTAATTACTTCGGAGATTAATCATCCATTATGTATATCGAATATCGCTCCTCAAACTTATTGGTGACTATTATATAAAAAAATTCCCCAATCTGGCAATACTGAAGGAGAACGCGCTGGCTGTTGTTCAGGGATTTCATTCGCTAGTCGTCAACGTCAACCTCCTCGCTCCTCTTTCTTCACCCTTCCTACCCACCGGAAACAGCACTTGTTTGACTCCTTTGTCAGTAGCTGTGATGATGTATTTTATCTTTGTGTCTTCTGTGAGGTATTATTATTTCACGTCAATATGATGCTTGATTTCATACTGGATCTTGCCATAAGATTAAGCTCTCAAGCGATGAAGGCATCTGATTTTACCAGTAATGAGTTTGTTAGTAAGTCAATGTCCAATCCACGTTGTAGAAAAATAACAAGGAAAACTAAAACATATTTTCGTAAATATAATCCTGATTTTTTTATGTGGGGGGGTTGTGTTTTCTGGTTCTGAGTATGTGCGATATGTTTCGAAACGCTATCCAACGAATGCATGAAACTCTCAAAACTTCAAAGACATCTATCAACTAAACATCCTGAATGTGTAGGAAAGTCTTTGGATTTTTTTCAAACAAAGAAAAGAAAATTTTTTATGACTAAATCCATCATGGAAAAATCTTCAAAATAGAACAAACTAAGCACCAGAGTTTCTTATGAGCTATCTTTGTTAATCGCAAAGAAGGGTTCAGCTCATACCGTGGGAGAAGAACTTATTCTACCCGCAGCAAAAATAAGTAATGCTTTTTTTAATAAAAAATGTACAAAAAAAAAAGAAAAAATGAAATACCGTTATCAAATACAATTGTGAAAAGAAGAATTGATCGTTTTGAGTTGAATAGCAATATCGAAGAAGAAATGTTGTTTTGTCAGTCTTTGTCGACAAAATCAACTGGGGAAGAGCTTTTCAAATCTATGGACAGTTTTATAAAAGAAAATGAAGTATATTGGTCAAAGTGTGTAGGTTTGACAACTGATGGGGCACGTGCTATGTCTGGAATTCATACTGGTTTAGTTGCCAGTGTTAGAACAGTTGCTCCCTTTGTTCAATGGACAGATTGTAGCATACATAGAGAGATTCTTGCAGTTAAAGGTATGGACGAGTGTTTAAAAAAACTCTGGATGATGCAGTAAAAATCGTGAACTTAAAGCAAGGTCTAAAGACTCCAGATTGTTTGGTGTTTTGTGTGATGAAATGGGCAGTGAACATAAACAGCTTCTACTTCACTGTGAAGTTCGGTGGCTATCAAGAAATAAAGTGTTGACAAGATTGTTCGAAATCCGCGACGAACTTAAGGTTTTCCTTCAGGAAGGAGAAAGGAGATTGTGATGGAAAACTTGCAAGCTCCTTCTTAGACTGTTTGACCGACGAAAACTGGTTGAAAAAGTTGGCATATCTGACGTATATTTTCGGTTCCCTTAACATTCGTAACTCTGCAGGGCAAGAACGGTCATAAGTTTTTTTGCAAGATAAATGTAAATTTAAGAATTCAGTAGCGTTATAAAATTTAGCTTTTAATAGATACATGATAATATCAACACCACAAAAATAAAACTGATTGTAACACAGTTCAAAAGCTAGCACAGAAATTTTACGATTATATTTTCGTCATACATATATAGGTTTCTATTTGTCATTATATCTTTTACTTGTATACTAAGAGTTAGTGGGCCTCAAAGTCTTTATTACAAAATTTGTGGTCCGCACAACTAAAAAGGTTGGGAACCGCTGTTATAGTGCTTATCAACTTTTGTACCAATATCTCAACATGTGGCGCTGCTATACAGCGATTTTCGCAATTTAAGGAAAGGTTCTGTTGCATATAATGCAACAAAACTTGATATGTGAAAAGGCCATTATGAGACATTATGCTGATTCAATCTCGATGCCTATCGGCCGATAATTGGAGCTCATATACTACAATTGTTTTTTAGAACTGAAAGGATGCCATCTGCATGGTGAAAATGTACTTCCGTTGGACATTTTGTGCAACAATACCTCTCTGAGTTGATAATATTCAGCATTCATAATGAAAAAAATAATAAATAATTTGTGCTGCGTTAATATGTATAGGTAAATGTAGAAGAAAGTTTTGTGATGGACACGACATACTAGTCTGCATAGAAAACCCATGGATAATGTCTAGCAACCAGAATTATGGAAAGTTTAACGCAAAGAAAACTTTGTAATACAGTTTAACTCAAAGAACAACATCGCACGAAAGCTGAGTTGAAATCCAGGACATATCTGATGTAAAGTATCAGGTTAATATTCCAGTAAATATAAAAACTATTTAAAAAAAATAAATGATATCTACAAAAAAGACACTTAAAATGTACAAAAAAGCCAAGCTCAAAGAAAGAGAATTGATTAAAGTTGTGTCTAAAAAGGGTGTGATATCAAATTCCCAAGCTTACATTCAAATACTTATTTAATATTCCCTTTTAACTAAATTTTCACATGTGAATCAAGTGCCTTATGATATGTTGATAAAAATCCTTCTTTCCTGTACTAAATACATCATAGCGTGTTTCTGAAAAATGTTATTATTTTTATTTATGTATGATGGGCTTGGCGGCCATCTTTCAAGTAATGAATAAACATTCACACAATTTGAAAGAAGTTTCTTAAAATATATCTCATATAAAATTAATTTTGCTATTCCATTCAGCAGAGACGGAAATATTTCGATAACATGATTTCTTATAAGTATTTAGTATTAAGTGCACTTCCATCCTATAAATGCCGGCAATAAAAGAATATAAAAATTTAAATTAACGTAAAAACATGAAGGAGCGGGGGGGGGGAAGCATAGAAGCTTCCACCCCCGTTATATTTACCCAGTTTGAATTTAGCTTCTTGGAATAAATATCTCGTAAAAATAATATGGTTATTCAATTCAACAGGGGTTGAAATATTCAGATTAAAAAAGAAAAAAAAAAAAAAATGCATTAAAAACATCGCAAAAGCCCCGTTAAGCACACAAGTTGAATCAATTTAAGTTTTAACAGTGTTAAGTTTGGCGCACTCCCATCCTCCCATCCTATAATTATTTCCTATTGCGCAGCACTAGTGCGATATAAAACTCAATTAACCAACCAATCAACCAACTCCTCCTATAATTGATGAGATTTACAGAATTCAAACTAACGTAAAACTTTGAAAGATGGCCGCCAAGCCCATCATACATAAATAAAAATAATAATATTTTTCAGAAACACGCTATGATGTATTTAGTACAGGAAAGAAGAATTTCTATCAACATATCATAAGGCACTTGATTCACATGTGAAAATTTAGTTAAAAGGGAATATTAAATAAGTATTTGAATGTAAGCTTGGGAATTTGATATCACACCCTTTTTAGACACAACTTTAATCAATTCTCTTTCTTTGAGCTTGGCTTTTTTGTACATTTTAAGTGTCTTTTTTGTAGATACTATATTCTGTACAAAACATTATTTTGTGCATATGAATAACATATTTCAAATTCATTAAGATTTGTGCGAAGTAAAGTTATTAAAATTCGGTTTATAGGAATACCTCTCATAGAATTCAATGCTTTGGAATACTTTCGGGTGTTCCTGTACACAAACAAGTGGTGGTATTTACTCCATTTTGTACAAAAAAAAACATACGATAGTGAGTTTAAATAACATATTTCAATTTCATTAAGATTTGTGTAAAGTAACGGTACCAAAATATCGTTTATAGAAATAACTCTCATAGAACACAATGCTTTGGAATAATTTCGGGTGTCCCTGTGCACAGACCAGTAGAGTAGTTGCCCCATTTTCAATAGAGAACATCCGATAGTGAACTTGAATAATATATATGAGTATCATGATGTTCTATTAATATTTACGAGAGTTAGAGCGCTGGCAGACAGACAGACGAACAGACAAACAGACAATCCGAAGTTATTAACACTTTTCAACCTTGTGAGAAAGATTTAAGAACGGGGTAGAAGGATAAAAAAAAACATGAATAAATTGCACTTAAGAAAGAAACAAGAACGAAAAATCATGCGGTGCGCATTGGTTATTAACACTTTCCAGCTGCACATAGATGTTATATCATATAAATTCCAGTGTTATCACACAACGGACAGACAAGAGGACTACAAGGCTTCTGTAGCTACAGTTAGAGACTTACTGAATTCATAATATTTTTTAAACATCATTTCAAAGTGTTAAAAATGCTTAACGCAAAAAAAAATTACAGCTCCTAGATTCTAAATGCAGAGCATAATATATCTGGATATTTTAGTACAACCCTGTAAATTGGTAGGTTAACTATATATTATTCTATGCAAAACATTATTTTACCATATTAACAATTAATGTCAATTTCTTTTTTTTACAGTTGTTAGCACGCTTAGTGTAAACGAAAATTTAATTCCAGCAATTTATCAATAATATCTCTTAATGTTATTGAATATTTTTGTCTGACCCTATAAATCTTAATGCTAATCATACTATATCCTATAGAAAGCATTCTTTTGAGCATATGAATAAAATTTTTTAATTTCATTAAGATTTGTGCAAAGTAAAGTTATTAAAATTTTGTTTATAAAACACAAATCAGAGAACACAATGCTTTGAAATACTTTCGGTTGTCCCTGTATACTAACCATTGGTGGTATTTACTTTATTTTCTATAGAAAACATCTCACAGTGAATTTGAATAATGTATTTCAATTTCATTAAGATTTGTGTAAAGTGAAGGTATGAAAATATGGTTTATAGAAATACCTCTCATAGAAAACAATGCTTTGGAATACTTTCGGGTGTCCCTGTGCACAGACGAGTAGAGGTACTTACCCCATTTTCAATAGGAAACATCCGATAGTGAACTGGAATAACATATATTAGTTTCAAGAAATTCTATGAATATTTACGGGAGTTAGAGCGCGGACAAACAGAAGTCATTAACACTTTCCAACCTTGTTGAAAAGTGTAAAAAAACGAGGGAAAAGAGTCAAAAATCCATTAAATTTTTATTTTTCGAAATTGTCCGACTTGTGAAAAGATGGGGGGAAAAAGATGCATACCCTAACCTTATTTTATATTTATAAAATAAAGAAATATTTCATAGTCAGCGCATTTCATCAAATTAAACCTTCAATTTTTAATTTCATTGTAGTTCAATTCAATTTAGTTTTGTTCATAACATCTTAATCTGGCACAATTTTCTATGAAAACTTTGGAGATCATTTTAGATTTTATGTCCAACAGAAGTAATACATGTTTCTATGAAAACTTTACACCTTATTTCAGATTATAATGTTCGAAAGTAATACTTAAATAGTAGAAACTTTTAGACACATTATTGATGATCACTTAGGAAGAATTATATTATTAAATAAATATTCTTTAATAATTTTAATGTAAAATGAGAAACTTATTAAAATTTTATAAATATGATTATCATTTCAGAAATATTTGGAGTGGAAGGCAGGTTTTTTATTCCAACTATGTGAAAAATATCAGAACCGGAAATCGAACCCGGGGCTTCCGCTTTACGTGCGGGTGCTCAAACCATTGAGCTACCCTGGCTCATTACCAGCTAGTCATTTCTCACATAACATTCATTGGCAAAGCCACCAAGTCTGTAAACACAGCTATATCAAGTGACATTAATATTCATGGCACAACTCCAATAGACCACTAAATTTTAATTTAATTTAGAAATTTATTTATCAGCCTTGAAAGTTCATTTCAGAAAATTTTGGAGTGGAAGGCTGATTTTAGGTAGATTCCTTATAGGAGATCTACCTATTGCAATGGTTCTCATGACACGACTTCTGGAAAATTTCTTCATATCTTCACCGATCATGACCCCTAGAACCCAAAACCACCCTCCGTTCAAAAGTTTATATATATATATATATATATATATATATATATATATATATATATATATGTATATATATATATGTATGTATAACGCTTTTTACCATGTTAAGTTGTGAACACGATAACTGGAGTAATTTTTATTTAAATTTAACCAGCTCAGGATATGATGTCAGGACAGTAAAAATCTCGGTCGAGTTCGAAGATGGGGTGTACAGCTCAAAGGGGGTGGAAATGGTGGGGGGTGGAAATTTTCATTTGCCCATAATTTCTTTAATATTGAAAATAGGAAAAAAAATCAAATCAGTCGAATTACCGCCTTACCCTAAAGAACAATTTTTGTATTTAAACTTTTTCGATAGCTTCAATTGCTTAGAAGTTATAAGCTAAAAAGTGATTTTTCGTGAATTGTGGTGAAGCCGACATTTTCTATAGCTTTCATTGCAAGAATTTATAATCTGATGCTTATGTCACGTGCAAACGATAATAAAAAAGATCACTGAAAATATAATAAAAATTTAATCACGTGTTTAAACAATATAATAATCTGATAAAAAAAAAAAAAAAAAAAAAAAAGTTTAATTTAACAGAAAATATTACGTCACTATTACAACAATGTACTGAGAAAAATGAAATAAAATTTTATCCGTGATTTTAAAGAAATAAAATAAAAGTTAAATAAATAAATAAATATGTAAATAAAATCAACATATCTTAGGGCTAAGCAGATTTAGACTTAGCTTTATGACATAGATGCTATAATGTAAAAGATAAATGTCATCGTTAAAAAAAAAAAAAAAAAATCGTGTAAATCGATGCTAAACGAATTAAACTGGCATAATAGAAAAAGTAATAAACTTGGGGACAGTTAGATATTATTCCTTTGACAAATGAACTAGGGACGATTTTAATGAATTTTCCGTTGAAGTTTATTTTTATAAAAACTTAAATTTAAATTAAAGTATTTCATTACTCGAATTCCCTTATTTTGATAAATAAAATTATACCATTTAAAAAAAAATAAAGAACACTCTTTTATTGAAAAGTGAACTAATAAAGGTTTTAGAAAACTATTACATACTTTATTAAATCTTTATTAAAAAAAATTAATTTTTGCCACTCGACATTATACAAATACATCCAAATCCTGTGTCACATACGGTATTTTTGTACAAGTTTTTTTGTTTGCCCCTGGAACCTGCCCCTGATAGGAAAAGTGCTTGGAAACACTTGTATCTAGTATTGTCATTGATTATGAAGTCGTGTGCAAAATTTCAGGCCCTTCGGACGACAAGAAGTTGCCGAAAATTGAATTGCAAAATTCCGTTACATACATTAATAGTTGCATCATATCAAGTTAATAAAAGTGTGTTAATTAAAAACCATCTTAAACGCTTTAATTAATCATTTGAAATATATAATTACAAAAATACGTCAATCTTACTACAAATATCGTCTGTGGTGACTAGTTTAGTATGTCGGTTTAGGCAAGAATTTAAAATTTACGATAGAGAGTAATACGTTACAGCTTCCTTTTACTTTTTATCTTGTCGAAATAAGATATTGGTCTGTGAAGAGATATGAGGTTTTCGCGTGGAAAGAAAATATAATGAAGCCAAAGCTGCCTTTCTCCACCACCAAACTCGCCAAATTTTGTCGTCAGACAACAAATTATGTCGCCAAGTCAAAACTTTCGTCGTCAACTATCAAATTTTGCCGCCAAATCACAAATTTCATTGTTAAGTCGCAAGTTTTGTCACCAAAATTTCGCCAAATCATACAATTTATAACAATTACTAAATTTAATATACTAAATTTATAACAATTAACATTGAAATTCAGCGGTGCGAAATGGTCCAATGTTAACTAATGTTAATGTTAATGTTCCAGCTTATATCAACCAAAACAGTTTCACTTTACAATTTTTATTCATCTGACAATAAGAATCACAAAAACACAATACAAAACTCTCAATAATTCAATAAAAATTACAATGAAATAACTATCCAAAAACCGCTATTACTTAACTGTATTTGACTTGACCATAGCAACGCCAGGCTTACCAGTGCTTGACCATAGTAAGGTCACAAGTGCATTTTCATGTTTCTATTTTTTCTTTAAAAGACAGATATTGAACAACAGTTATGTGGATTTTAAATAAAAATTATAATTTTGATTAAGCTTGGGTAGGGAGGGAGGGGGGGGGGGGTGTAGACCAATAGCCCCGTCCGGGATTCACCATTGCTGGAATTGTATATCTTTAAGACTTCTATTTCTTGAATGATTATGAGCTTGAGTTCTAAAAAATTGAAACATTTACATACCAATAAATCTAGCCTAAAATTTTAAGTAGATTGAATCCCTTTTGTAGTTAAAAATTAAATTTCTTGAAAACAGAATAGCGGCTTAAATAATACAATGTATGAGAACAAAGCCATTGGTTATGTATTAATCCATATGCAAACTTTCTTTACATGTGTAATATTAACGTAAAGGAAACTACCTTTGCCTTTAAGCTTGCCGGAAAGGGATTTTTTTTATTCGAACTACACTGTAAAAAAAAACACAGTAAAATTACAGCATAAAATGCTGGCAATATGGGTGCCAGCATATTTTGCTGTTAATTTACAGTAATTGCGTTTTTCCTAGGTAAACAGAAGCTTTGTAAATTTACAGTATTTTGTGCTGTTATTTTTAAAGCAAATTTGTATTTTAGCTTTTACAGTTCTTTTGTAAATTTTTCAGTATTTTTTGCTGTTTTTTTTTTCAGCAGTTTTGTATTTTAACTTTTACTACTCATTTGTCAAATTTATAGCATTTTCTGCTATTTTTTTACAGTTGTTTTATATTTTAGCTTTTGCAGTAAAATTGTAGATTTTACTGTTTTTTCTGCTTTTTTTTTTTTTTTTTTTTTTTTTTTTTTTACAGCAGTTTTGTTGTACACTCCTTCTCAATAGTTTAGCAAGATTAGCAAACAATCAGTTTTTTTTTTTTTTTCAATTTAAAAACTTATCTCTCGATAAAATGTTTTCGAACATTGGGTATTTAAAGAACTGGATCGTCCTCGTGTTTTCCAGTGAAGATTGGTTTAAGACAACATTTAGGGGGGCAGAAACAAATTGAGTAAAATCAATAATGTTTGTGATCACCCTGCGTCGTTAAGCGAATGAAATGAACTGTAACTTTAGGATATGGTAATAGAGACCCAGTTCAAAGTGAGGATGAATTTGTGTGACGATACCATATTAAATAACAGAGATATATGCAATTATTTTATCCCCCCCCCCCCCCAAAAAAAAAAAAAAAAAAAAAAATCAACACGTTTTTTGCTTATAATGTACAGAGCTTTTAACGAAAATTATTCTCATGTTCTGATAAGTTGGAAAAACACTTTTAAAACAATGTTCTGCAATCGAAATACAAGTATCTCATGAAATATGTATATTTTTATGAAAAAAGTTTTCACTGTGAGAAAGATAGAAAAGTTTTTATTACAGAAATCCAAATGTATTGAGCAACTTTTGTCAAAAGTGCATTTGAATAGAGTAAAAATTAAGCAAATTATTCGAAAAAGAACGAGCTAGATTTTAGATATTTTCCAAGAGCTGAAATTTCTTAAGGGGTTTTTCACATGTTGCGTAATTAATTTAAAGATCCAATTATTTAAACCACTTAGCAAAAGTTCTGTTTTGTGAAAAAACCCTTATCATTTTACAAATCTTAGTAAATAAGCAAAAATATGTTATAGTTACAAGATTATAAGGGTTTTTTCCCAAAAAAGTACATTTGGAGCGTGGTTGAAATAATTAGATCTCCAAATTAATTACGTGGCATGTGAAAAACTCTTTAAGAAATTTCAATTCTTGGAAAATATTTAAAATCTAGCTCGTTCATTTTGCGCATAATTTGTTTAATTTTTACTCTATTTAAATGCATTCTTGGCAAACGTTGCCCAATATATCTTGCTTTCAACCTACGCAATAAAAATTATTTTATCTTTCGCACATGCGCAGTAAAAACGTTCTTCATAAAAATGCTCATATTTCATGAGATATTTAAGATATTTGTATTATGATTGCAGTATATTGTTTTAAAAGTGTTTTTCCAACTTATCTGAAAGTGAGAATAATTTTCGTTAAAAACTCTGCACATTAAAAATAAAAAATTTTGATTTTTTTTTTTTTTTTTTTTTTTCTAATTTTAAAATAAATGCTTATATCTCCGTTATTTAACATGCTGTCGTCACACAAATTCATCCACAATATGAATTGGGTCTGTATTAATATATCCTGAAGTTGCAGCTCATTTCTTTCACTTAACGATACAAGGTGATCAAAACATTATTGATTTTGCTCAATTTGTTACGGGCCCCCTAAATGTTTTTTTAAACCAATCCTTACTGAAAAACATGAGGAAGACCCAGTTCTTTAAATACCTAATGTTCGAAAACCTTTCATAGAGAGATAAGTTTTTAAATTAAAAAAAACTGATCGTTTGCAAATTTTGCTAAACTTTTGAGAGGAGTGTATTTTAGTTTTTCTGGTACATTTGTAGATACATTGTTTTATTTACTAAATGCGCAATTTTAAAGTTAAAAAAATTAAGATATGTTTCGATACCTCAATTATCACATAATCTTTGACATTTTTATTTTCCGGCATCTGTGGATTATCAGGCAAATTCAGTTTTTCTCTATAGTATCCCTGCAGTGAATATAACCATATTTACCATATTTTGGAGAAATTGTATGAAGTTTCATTATGCACAGTAATTTTTATAACAAAAATTTATATTTTATTTTATTTTTTGTTTTATGATAGCTGGATATTAAAACTTTGACTGAAAAATTAACCTGTTTTCATACTAAAAATAATAAAAAATTTAATTAGCAAAAAAATTGGGTCTAATAAAATATGATATAAATTTACCGAAAATATGATTAAAGCTACTTTAGAAATACAGTGGGGAAAAAAACTGAACTTTCGCGAGAACCCGTAGATGGCTCTGAAATGAAAAATGAAAATATATAAAAAGTCGAAGATTGTGTGATAGTTGAAACAGTGTTGAAAAATATACCTTGTGGTATCGAAACGTATGTTAATATTTTAACTTTTAATTAAATTTTTAGCAAATAAATCAGTGTTTCTTTATATTGAGTGCTTTATTCATATTTATACAGACATCTGTAGACTTCATAGAACTTTTTGTTGTTATTTTATTTATTTATTTATTAATATTTTGTGGCATTTTGTAAATTTGATGACATTTTGCCTTGTTAATTTCACAGCAAAAATTTGCTGTAATTTTTTATAAAAAACAATTACCCTGCAAAAAGATAATTTTTGACATTTTTTCTCTGGTGTTCGGAACAATTTAAGTATTATGAGAGTTTGTTATCTTATTATAACAATTTTTTCTTACACCTTTCCCTTTCATGTAAAATTGTTATAAATTCATGCCTGACTGGTAGAGAAACTGAACTTTTGCAGAGTTTTGTTTAATTTATTTTTATTTTATTTCTTTTAGAGCTCCTCTCATACACAGTTTAGGAACATGAAATATCAAATCGAATGCGGTTTTCCATAACTATACCTATTAGGTACAGCATAGGATTAGATACAGACCAGCATAAAAATATTTTTTTTAAATTTTTATATTATGTTTTCTATACTATACTATATTTCATATGTTTTCTATATTATAAAAATTGTAATAAAATATTTAAGAAAAAAAAATATTATTTATTTTTTTTTCATTTATGTATGTATTTTTTAAAGAAATATCAGAACTGCTATAAAAAAAATTACTTGAAAGAATTTTGTACGAAAGAACAAATACGAATATAAATTCACAAATTAAACTCGTGAGATGATTATAAAAAAAAAAAAAAAAAAAAAAAAAAAAAAAAAAAACGCTTTCTGTTGATAAGTTTTGCATCAGATTTAGAAAACCTGATGCAAGACTTTCTATTTTTGTTTACCGATGTACATTCAGAAATGAAATTTAGTAATTCAACAACGAAAAATCTAACTTTCAAATGGCATACAAAATATATGAACTAAAAAACTTTTACTGATTAAAAGAGCTTTCGAAAAAATCTATAAATTTGCTATCCTGACTTATGTCATTGATTTTAATATGGTAACGTTTTTGGTTGATTAAAAGTTTTCTAACGCAGAATTGTTATATTAAACATATTAACCCTTTGCCGGTCTATTTAATTTCACTCATTTTAGCAATGTTGTCAAATTCAGCGATCTCTTTTAATCAATATCCACCATGAAAATTTAACTGTAACGGTTCCCTAATCCTTTCGAAGGTTATTTGTCCGTTATATATATCAAATATCACTCCTAAAAATTATAGGTGATAGTTGAATAAAATTAACCCTAAATTTTGTAATATTGCTTAGAACGTTTTAGAGCCTTAGGGCCGGCAAAAGGTTAAAATGAAGCTGAAAGATCTTTTAAGAAGTGGCAGTTTGTGAAGTGACGTAAGATGAAGAGGCATAATAAATCTCTTTTCTCTATAACTATTTTCAAACAATAAAAATAAAATAACAGAATAATAATAATAATAATAATAATAAATATTGTAATTTTATAGCTAATTTTCTGTTTTAAAGCTACAGTAAAAAAACATGTATCTTTTACAATAAGCGATAGGAAAAATGGTAAAATTTTGTTTGCAGCACAATATCATTTCATTAAAGTCATTGCTGATAAGAAGTGTAGAAAACTAAAATAATGACTTTGTTTCCCTTTTGACAGAAATTCATAGATTTTCAAATAACAGGGAAAAAGCTCTTCATTAATTATGTATAAATGCAAAATATTTTTTTGAAATCTGAATATACGTAATTTCAATCTTAGAACATTTATGAATAAAAATGATTTTATAAATGAGCCAAAGGGTGCAATCTTGGATTTCAGAACAAATAAATAGGCAGAATAAAGATAATATTGAACGTATTTCAATGAAAATTTGCAAATTATTTGCCATATATGTTGGAAATTAAAAAATATATAAATTGAAAATTTATGAGTTATTTTCTAAAAAAAAAAAAAATTAATCAAAAGCTCCCTTCTTCCTCTCCATTCTTTTATCTAAGTATTGATGAAGATTCAACATTTTATTTATACTTTTTTTGCATTTAGATGTAAAACGAAAAAGCTAAACGAGATGTAAAACGAAGAAACTAAAACATAATTATCTAAAATATTAATATGGAACATAATTACAGTAAAACTACATGAAAACTGTAATTAAAAATGTTTAATTTTTATACAAACATATATACATTTATTAGAAATGTTTTATGACATTTATTTACATATCAAAACCATTTATAATCCGATATGTTATTCATCAACAATTACAACATGCGGGGCATGATTCCATCTGTTATGTTATTTTTTCTTTTCTTTTCTTTTTTTTTTTTTTTTTTTCATGCTCGGGTTCATATTCATCAAGCACCTGGAATAAAAGAGATAAATATTTTTCATTTAGTAAACAATAATCTCAAAGGAATTGCGCTTTACCTTTGAAAATATTACACACAAAGAAACAGCATAGGGCTATATATACACGCAACATTATATATAACGGACGAGAACAATTTCATAATTTCATCTATAATTTCATCTATAATTTCATTTTTAATTTTATCTGGCAGATAACTGACCAATTTTCATGAAAATAAAAATTTATTGGTAGAACAAATTCTGCTTTTATCAATAGCTTTGCCTCAGTAATTCCAACCTATTAATTTTTCTTATATAATTATGAGAAATACCAGTTTTAACCCGCTCTATTTGTGGCCAAGAGGCTCTGTTCTCAAAGCAGGTAGACGTGAGGTGCCGGGGTCGATTCCAGGTCGCGTTCGTCTGCTTAGACTTTCACAATTTCCTGTAGTTTTCTTCAAAACTTGGGCAAATATGGTCTAGAACCCAATAAATACTGTTATTTAATTGTTCAATTTATTTCAAAAAGATATATACTTTTTTCATAGCTTCATTTAATAGCTTCCTTTTCTACAAAAAAAAAAAAAAATAAATAAAGGTTATTGTTCAAAAATTGCTCAATACCGAGAAAAAGACATGTGCTTGTCACGAATGACAAGAAACTGTCTCTTCCTGTTCCTTCAAAGGCATATCAAAATATTTATTTAGACACAATGATATCTTAGTTTGTTTAAAGAAAACAATTCTGAACCACTGATTTATATACACATACAAAAAGAAATTGTTATTAATTTTGCACGATATATTAGAAAAATAGTTACGTAAATAAAAAGACCTTTTAGGGAAAATAAGTTCAGAGATATTTATTACTTTTAAAATTCTGTTTATTTATAGTTAGTTAGATTAGTTAGGATAACTTAGATTTTAAGTAAACTAACCCTTTAAAAAAAATCTTTTTAGACTAAATAAACATATATAGGAATGGTTAAACATTTTATTTTCAATAATAATAATATGTTCTTTATACAGTTATTTTTAATGCTTTTATTAATTATTATTAATATTTAAAGCTTAAAGTTTGTAAACTGTAAATAGCTATGCATCATTATTCTATATTTTGTAAAGTTAATTTACAAACAGTTATAATTTATTTATTAAGTACATATAGGGCCTCACATTAACAAACTTTCAGGTTTCTTAAAAAATGGACTTCTTGAATACTCGAACTTTAAAATTTTAAAATAAAATGGGATAATTTTAAAATTCGAAACTAAAAATATTAATTCAAAAGGTTGCATATATGGTATGATTAAACTAAAATTTGCTGTGAAGTTATAACTATTTCCAAATTGCCATCCTTGTTTAGTTCCAAAATTGTTTTTATCATTATTATTCTTAGAAAAAAAAATTCAAGATTTAGGAAAAAAATTAAATATTTTTCAGCAAAAGAATTTTTTTTTTCTTTATTTAAAAGGCAAACAAATTATTCAAAACTGAAATAAATTTAAAAAAAAAAAAAAAATATTGAATAAGCTATATATATATATATATATATTTAAACATTTTTTTTAAATTTGAGTTTTTCTAATTTTCCGAAAATGCACAATTTTATGCCAAGTATTTCACTTAGTAATGATCTTTTTATTACTTATTTACCTTTCAAAAAAAAAAAAAAAAATAGTAATAATAATAATAATTTATGATGGTGATCAAACATATCCTTCCTGAGGTGCCATGGGATCACCATTTAGAACGCTAATCCGCAAAAACAATCAAAAAAAAAAAAATCTTTTTTAGAAATTCTTAATTTTTTATTTTGAAACTGTTGCAGTTTCAATTTCAAGCATTAATAAAAAAAAAATAAAAAAATCTGGAATGACTCTTCCACTCGACTTTCCGAACATTGAGTAATTAACAGTTTTATAGATAAAGTAAAGTGAGAGGAGCTGTTAATAAACAAAAGAGAGAAAGTTATAATAGAGTGTTTGAGTATGTTCCTCCAAATAGTACACGATGTTTAATTTAACGCTATTGAACTTTGAGCCCATAGATCATAATGATAAAGAATTTTTCGTTGTGTCCCTGTAAAAATTTATAAGTGCTCAATTCGCCAAAATGCTTATAGTTAGTGCAATAGTAACTTACAATATTCATATAAATTTTCAGCTCAATTGAATAAGGCGTTTAGACGCTATCGCACTTTTAGAAATTTGGTCCCGTAGGCTAAATGATAAAGATTTTTTTTTTGTGTCCCTGTAAAAAAACTGTAAGCGCTAAATTCACCAAACTCTATACAGTTCGTGCAACTTTGACCTATAATATGTGTATAAATTTTCGGCATTTAGACGCTATCGCAGTTTTAAAAATTTGGTTCCGTAGGCCATAATGATAAAGAATTTTTCTTTGTGTCCCTGTAAAAAAACTTTAAGTGCTAAATTCACCAAAATCTATACAGTTCGTGCAACTGTAACCTAAAACATGTTTTTTTTTTTTTTTTTGCTCAGTTTAATAAGGCGTTTAGACACTATCATAATTTTAAAAATTTGGTCCTATAGGCCATAATGATACATAATTTTTCTTGGTGTACCCGTAAAAAAACCATAAGTGTTAGATTCACCATCGTAGCACGGTCTGTGCTACGGTGATTTACAACATACGTACCAACTTTCAGCTCATTAGAGCAAAGCGTTTAGACGTTAGCGTGTTCACTCACATACACACACAAACGCATACATATATCAACGTAAAAATAGTGAAAACGGACTCAGGGGATCTCAAAACGTATAGAAACATCAAAATCTCAAATTCGGATTTTTACATGATTACAATACTTTCCTTACATACGAATGTTCGGAAAGTAATAAAGACAGAAAAAAAAAAGCTGTATATAATGAGAACTTTAGGATTGGTAAAGATATATGGATATGGACAAATGTTATGTAAACATTTTGGTGCTTATAGTTTTAACCATTTTCCAGAGAGTGCAACCACTTTAAAATAATAATAATAATAATAAGTAGGAATCTTTAGAATTTTAAATGAAATTTAAGAATTTTCGCAAACATAATTGTACTAATTTTAGCAATATTTCCATCATATTTAATATAATTGAAAACAAATGAAAATTCCAAAGCATTTTAACATAAAGTTTGGAAAAGTTGTTAAATGGTATTTCTTTACTTTGTAATGCATTAACAACCATATTAAAATCTTGTGCAATAAATTTCATATTTTGCATTTTGTGCAAAATGTTTCACATACAAAGAAAACAAATGCGGAGAAATATTTTTTTAATTATGAAAAGTATGAACAATTTTGAGAAAACTCACTCAGTAATTCATTAATTTTTCATACAATGAGCCAATTTAAATTAACAGTTTTGAGATATAGGTATATATATGTTAATGTAAAATTTCCGAGAAATAAATAGAAATGTAACTAACGCTTGGAGTCTAAATAAGAAAATCATGATTTAAATTTAGTTTCAATGAGAGTAATAAATTAAATATTTCTGTTTTATTCTGAAAAAAATAAAATAAAATAAAATAAAATAAAATAAACACTTATTAGCAAAAATTGAAATAAATAAATAATGCCAGGAAGAAATTCAAGTCAGAAAACTAAGCCTATAAAAATCGCATTCAAAAAAAATTCCTGACCGAAATAAGAAAACTTTAAAACTAACTCTTGACAAAAATTAACGAACTTAAAACGGCCTTTCACGAGAATATGACGAGTTTAACAGAGCTTGAAAACAATTTGATGGGAAAATGAAAAAATCCTAGAAATCTCTTTTAAAATTCACGTTTGTACATATAATAACTCCATAAGTTTGAAACCAGTAATAACAACAAGATTTAAAATAGAACAAGAAATCTATAAACTTTTACAGATAATACAGTAGCAAAAAAAATCAGAATAAGTAAAAATTATATTGTACTTTATATCTCAACAAATACTACAAAAGTTTACATTTCATAATAAGAATTTCTATCGTATTTAATGGTTATGCAATAGGTTATATAAAAGAATGGAAGATGTATGTCTGGATCTTTGTGAATCAAGCATATAAGTCTCATACATTTATATCAATAAAAGAATACAAAACAATTAAAATAGCACTTAACAGAAATCAAACGACAGGAATGAAAATTTACCTGCTTGAAGTTTCAGCTTCATTTTGTCGGAATCTCGGGGCAACAAAATAATGGCGCACGCAGTCGTAGAACAACCAGATAACATGTAACAACCGCAGACGATTTCACAAATTACAGTAAAAAACCTAAAATACTGTTTTCCCTCCGATTGCGAAAAATTTACAGCAGATTATGCAGTTTTTTTCACGTTTTTTTTTTTACAGTGTATGTGAAAAATACCAGAGACCGCACGCATCCGCACGTAAAGCGGAAGGCCCGGGTTCGATTCCCGGCTCTGGTATTTTTCACATAGTTGGAATAAAAAATCAGCCTTCCACTCCAAAATTTTCTGAAATGAACTTTCAAGGTTGATAAATAAATTTCTAAATTAAATTATGATTATCATTGTTAAAAGAATATATCTATAAAAATGTTAATTTGGTTATTGTGTACGGTTCAAAAACTCAAAATGTTTAGCACCGATTGATCTCAGGTTTTGACACGATATACAACCAGCTTCAATGATTGTTTTTATCTATTTTACGCGTCAGTAACATACCCGCGAACACGAGAAAACAGCTTTTTTAACGGTCAGCAGTGTACCAGCAAACCTGCCAGATTGACACTGGAAATTTGCTCTATGTTTACAATCTATTTTATACATCGCGTGTTTATTAAAAAATGAAACTGAAATAATTTTGATGTTTCACTTTTTTATTTTTGTGTATTTTTGTGTATGCACGCGGTAGTTAAAAATGTTTGATTTCGATGAATTTTATATTACAGCGCGTGCTCAGTAAAAGATGAAAAGAAAAAATAATGTTGATGTTTCAGTTTTTTATTTTTGTGAATGTATGAGCACGCGATATTTAAAAATGTTTGATTTTCGATGAATGGCATCTGTATAAATTATTTAGATTTTTAGAAAAGGAAATAACTTTCCCATTTTTGCTCCGAAACGTCCTGTTGAGATTAATGCTTATGTAGTCGGATTCTTCGCCTGTTACGCTTTGTGATTTCGTGTAGCAATTACTTTTTTTCTCAAACTTTGGTATCTCGTACTATATCAATCTTTCAATGTAAATACTTCTCAACTGTTTCTCTTTCCGTCAGTAATGTTAACATCGTAAGAAACGAAAATGTGAATGCTCTATTAACGAAATAAATGCTTTCCTGAAATGACAGGAATTTTTTGTTCCATTTCAAAATGAAAATTATTCGTTATAAACTTTTTGTTCTAACTCTCATTTTTTTCAGCCCAGAGTTGTGAGAGCCATAAGAGGTTATAATCTTATCCCTTCCTTCTGTTCCTGTGAAAACCGAAATAATGACTCGCAGAAAAACGAATTTGGGTCGTCGCACACGCCACACAGAAGGATCAAGAAGACGGCTTTCAAATATGACTCAGGAAGAGCGGGCATCCGTACGAGACAGGAACAGACTAAGCATCATCCAGATGTGTAACGCGGAACCAGCAGAAAGACTAGCAGCCAGGCGTGAGGTTGCACGATTGCGAGCACGGCAGTCGCGTTCTGCACTGCAGCAACAGATTTGGTTCTTTCTCAACGGAATGAACGCGAGGGGGTGAGGTTAGCTGAAACACGAACCCAAAGAACAGCAGATCTGAATCTGCAATTCCATTGTCTTGTATTCTAGTACAATCTAGCTGTTAATTATAATTTAAGTCGGCATGTTGTCATTGGCCAGAGATGAGTCATGTCTGTACCTACTGCCAGGCTCTAAAGTTCAATAATAAACCGAAAGGAATGTGTTACGCTCCTTCCTCGAATTCTCATAATCCCGACCGATACATCAATTAAATTTAAAAGATTGCAATTCCCAATTCGATTGGCGTTTTCAATCACAATCAATAAATCTCAAGGTCAATCTTTAGAAATGTGTGGTTTAGATTTAGATGCGGATTGCTTCTCACATGGACAACTGTATGTTGCGTATAAGGAAAGGGCATGTTTACAAACAAATGCTCCGTCAATCAATCTTTTCCACTCACTAGGGACAAAAGGACAAACCGTATTGGTGGAAATGTCAATATTTTGCCCTGAGTAGAATCACAAATAAACAATTTTGACCGTGCGGAACGTCACCTGTGCTTTCTTTATTCCCGTTTCGGCAAACCAGATAGCCTTTACATCTACGCAGACACAGATAATGGAATAACAAAAAATATTGCAAGTATTGCAAAATTAAACTTCTATGAAACGTATGCTTTGTTTTGTTCCTCATTTCTCATCCATGCAACTACAATGTGCAACAGCAAAGCGTGGCAGGGTACAGCTAGTATATATATATATTATATGTGTGTTTATTTTAATGTTACTAACAGAACAATACGAAGGTAAAAGTAACTCTTAAGCAAAAATCTAATTGCAATAATAGTATTCTAAATGAATATGACTTTTCAATTTGGACATGAAATGAGTCATGATATACAGACATGATTTTTGTTTTATCGCTGATAATTTTTGAGACACAACACAAAAGTTTTGTATATAAATGAGATGAGGAGCATATATTCAAACAGTGATTTCTCAAAAAAAAAAAAAAAAAAAAAAAAGAGTTAATGATTTTTCTTTGATCTTAACATAAAAATAGTATGTCCACATATCTCACTAGATATGCCTGCGTATTTTTCTAGAATCTAGTAATACATCTAAACAAACGATAATTAAATTTTAAGTTTAGTTATTTTTTAATTTAATAATTTTTTTGTTCTCTGAAAAATTGTGTCGGAAGAGAAAACACGGTTTGAATGTTTGCTCCTCAAATTTGTTAGTGTATGAATGACATTTGATTATTGGGAATTTTTTGTATGAGGACTGCATGAAAATTGAAATTTTTTAATCTTTGACACCTTTAATTGATTTTATAAAAGCTGTAATTCTTTTACGTAGTTCTGTAACTTATAATATTTAGTCCAGTAATGGACGATTATATATTATAGTAAAATTTCCAATTTCTTGTGTAATGTTGCTGGTGTCACACCATCCCTTTATTTTTTCACACTTGTAATCGCTTTTTTTCTTTTGATGCTTTTTTATATATTCCTTGGTGTGTTCCCCATGCAATTTTGTACTGCGTAGACAAACAAATAATTTTGGAAACAAATGCCATATGTATTTATTAGCTATATCTAAAAAGGATTAAAAAAAAAAAATCGCAGTTTTTTTATGTTTATGTTTCTATTTATTTCAAAAGGAATATAATTAAAATTTAAAACTATTTTTTAACGTTACAAAGTCAAGATACTTTTTCATATAAATTCAACTTACGTTGTATGAATGTGATGGTTCCCCTATATTCCAATTCGTATAATTAAAAGCAGATCCATCAGTCCACTTGTAGTCTGATTTCTTTTGTCGATCATTCAAACCAATCCAAGGATCAGTTTTGATGTCCAATTGTAAGAAAGAAGTAACGAAATCTGAAATGTTTGTAAATTTAGTTCTATATAATCTTGTTCACTTACAGTTCTATATAATTTTGTTCACTTACAAATTATTTTAATATATAATTTCATAATATAAAACAGAAAAAAAAATGTGTGCAATTGCAAAAAGGACAAGAGATAGATAATTGAAACATTGAGAAATCATATGCTAAAAAAGTTGCCTAACAATTTTACTGTTTGAGAAGAACGGTGTTAGTATTATACCAGCCAGTTATTCAGTACATATTTTTAGGAAGGGAACACAGACTTTCTGTCTCTTTAAAATGATATAAAATTGAAAGCACATTTACAGTATTTCCTCTGATGAAAATTATCATTTGCATTGACCATGGGAAACAGTTTTGAGATATCGTATTTGGCGTAAAGGGCTATGCCGATAAGGAGTGCTGTTGCGCAATGTTTTTATTTTAAATGTTTAAGAAGCTGACTGGCAGTGGATTAACAGCATTGGATAACTGTATTTTAGTCTAAATTATATAAATTTTTATAAGAAAATGTAAAATATTTTGTAAGGACCATAACACAGCAGATTTTTATGATTTTGCTTTTTTGGGAGGCATTTTTATTATTTAGCCATTTTTTCTGCTATATTTTTTGTCTCAAATATACATCTTAATAATAACAAAGGAATGATATCTTAATAGAAAATAAATCTTAAATTTCATTAACCTTACTTACTGTAATAAGGGTTAAAGAAACATTATCTCTGATATATGAAGTTAACATTGAAATTCTTATTAAACATTGTATATTGCCTTAAAATATTCTTCAGTTTTTAGAAATATGTACTTAAGGTACTGAGTACAAATCTCATTAAATATAGGATAAGATAAATCTGTAAATTTTCATAATTCATGTAATTTAAAAATAATAGGTTTTTCTGAAAAAGATCCAATAAAAAATAATAAATATTTTAATTACTTTATAACCACTATAGATATTATTTGAAAATTTTAAGATGAAGAATATTACTTACAATTGAGCTAAAGGAAAGAGAAACGACATTTTTATCAATTTAAAGGTGCTAAAATATTTATAATGCTGTATTAGCATTTTCTCAATAAATATATGTTAGTAAATATGTTTTAGGTTATCAAGAAAATTCTGTCGTTTTAATGTTGCTTCAATTAAAATGTTCATTATTTTGTTTTGCTTCATGAGATTTAAACAATTTTGGTATTAATAGAAAGCTAATATTTCCACGCTTTGATTTTCGCTAGTACAAGTGTTTTTTGTTCATTAAATTTTGAGAAATGAGACGTGAAGGATAAAAATAAAAAAATAATAAAAATAAAAATAAAAATAAAAAAACCTTCATTTTTGGCATTTTATACTTTGTGAATTCCAACATGGTTGTTAATACGATGGAAGTTCATGAAAGTTTGTGTTTCGTCTTTGGACAATCTAAAGTTAAAGTGTGTACTTCTCAAAGATGGTGGAAAAATTCAGTTCATCAGACATGAAGCTTCCAGATAAACATGGCACCGAAAGAAAAAAAAGAGCTTAATGATGGCATTCTTAAGCTGCTATCACACGGTAGAACATGTCTGAAGTATGAGATATTGCTTCTTTCAGCATCCAACCCGTTAAGCTTGGCCGAGACCAGGCAGGCAGGGGCTGTCCAAATGTTTCTGAGATATTGTTTCTCCACACTGCCAAACGACTTTCTCGAGCAGCATGAAGGGGTAATTTTAAGCATAAATGAAATCCACAAGTTCAAACAACGGACCCAATATTTGGTGATAGTTCACTTCAAGGATGTTTGAAAGGAATAAGGATAGAGGATATTTTGGAATCGCGTTTCGCTGATTAGAAGAGTTCATGCTGAAAACTACTGTAGGAGATACAAACATTTAAAAGTTCATGATTGAAGAATATACGTGGGGCAAAATGTATCAAACGGGAATATTTCGACCGTTTCCCTCTTGAAAAGCCTGTTTAAGAGGTAGTACGTGCTAATGACTTTTATATCAAAATTCGTCTGATGGCGACTTTAGGGCTTGAATGGGTAATGAAACACTATTGAATATGAGAGAGATTGGGAATAAGGTAAGTGTTAGCTATGTAACAACTGGAAAACCATTTAAACAAGCTTGGATTTGTCTACAAATGGTGTCATTGGATTCCTCGTGAATCAAGCGAAAAAAAAAAAGTATGATAGATAAAATTTCTGTTACAACATTAGGAGCCATTCTTGAATCGCCTAGTTACTCAAGATGAACTTTGTCCAGTATTCTATAACTAATAACTGTTGCCCTTCCAACATGACAATATCAGGTCTTACATGGCTTTAAGAATGAAGAATCTTCGGGTTCTGAGTTATGTAATTTTATCATTAATCTCACCTTACCTGGTACCCACAAAAAGCTACAACTTGTTCCTGTCGATGCAAAATTTTCTTAAAGGAAAATATTTTTGAAATTTTCAGGATGTTAAAAGAGCAGTGGTAAGATATTCCTGGCTTTAAAATCTTAGAATATTTTATACATCCGACATAAATGGCATATTTATTTATTTATTTATTTATTTATTTTTTAAAGGTGTGGGGGAGAGGAAAGTCATGGAAAAGAGTTGTTACTGTTTCATTAATGAATCTAATTTATGAGCATAAATACGAGAAATTAAAATTTCTGCAATAAAAATAAATAAATCTTAACGACCTAATATAATGAAATTAAAAAGAAACACCGCGATATTTTTTTCTAAATAAAATTAATTGACATTTATTGAAATACGATTTGAATATACATTTAGACAGATAAAACATGGCAGATTTCTGCAATATTAAAACTGAAAATTTATAGTAGGACAAAAATTTAAATATTTCTAATATACAGAAATGTTAATAATTGAAATATATGTAAGTGTAAATTGAAATACATACTTAAGAAAAGTAACATCTAATCTACAGAAGAAATATGAAAGCTTGATTAATTTAGCATTGAGATGAATTTTTTAAATAATGCATCAGCAACTTTTTAGTATTTATGCATTAGGCCAATGAGCACGTTATTACCTTGTTCTTCTTGGGATTGTATAGATGCAAGATCTCCACCCCAACTTTTACACCGTTCTAAAGCTCTATCCCAAGTATATCTTTCAGTTCGTCCTCCAGCTCTATAGCATTTATCACCTAAGAAAATAGGAAATAGATATGCTTACAAGTATAATAAAAATTCTTGACACATCATTTATCATATGTATGAGATAATGTATGACAATTACATAATGTTGAAAAAAAAGAGAGAGAGAAAGAAAAAAAGAAAGAAAAATCAGCAAAACTCTCGTATTGCAAGACTATTAATAAAAACTTCGTAATCAAGCATGGTAATTTGTAAAACGACGCAGTGACGTACAAGCTTTCCTCAGGCGATGGGACAGAATAAAAGCACAATGAAAATATAGTATAAAAGTACTTACGTTTACCTTTATTGCCTAATATATTGTCATACTCTATTATTTCTACACTGTAAAAGAAATCTTTTGAAAAAATAGAAAATTTCTATAGCTTTCCAAAAGAAAATTCCTATTGCTGTCCTACAAAAAAATTCTGCTTTCTACAACAACAGAAATTTACTATAAATTTACATGTCAATCTGGTAAAAGGCATATACCAATAGACAGATACGAAAATGATTTCTGTAAAGAATGTAAACACATAACATCTTCAACTATTGATAAAATGGGTACATATTTTTCCTGTTTTGTATACAGAAACTTGGTATCAAAGCAGCAACAACTCGCTTTTAAATTAATAGAACGTCTCATTCATTAATTATGATGGTACTTTTCTTAATTATACTACAGATAACTATATATATATATATATATATATATATATATACATATATATGGTAATAAAAAACGAAATGAAAATGAAAAAGTACATAAATATTTTGATACATATAACAAACTTTTTAGATGTAACTTACAGAAGATTATACTTTTCGAACTTTCAAAGCACTAACTTAAAAACTATATTGAGAAACTTTTTCTTTCCTAATTTCTTTTCAGAAAGAACTATACAAATGATAAATGCACAGAATAATGTAGTCATAAAATTTGTAAATTCAACAAAGTAAAGCCTTGTCAATAAATACACATCTCATCACAATACTGACCACATATCATAAACTATAAACATTATGGACAGTAATATCCAATTCATGTATGATATAAAGAAAAAAAAAAACAAGAACGAAAAATCATGCAGTACACATTGATTGTTAACACTTTCCAACTGTACATACTTGTTGTATAGAATAACTTTCCATATTCATTGCCTACGTTATCACACAGTAAAAAACAGAAGAACTGAAAAGTATACAGATTAACTAATTAAATTTAAAACTCTTCTTACATATTATTCGAAGTATTAAAGAGGTTTAAGTAAAAAAAAAAAATCCCTTTCCGGCAAGCTTAAAGGCAAAGGTAGATTCCTTTACGTTAATATTACACATGTAAAGAAATTTTGCATATGGATTAATACATAACCAATGGCTTTGTTCTCATACATTGTATTATTTAAGCCGCTATTCTGTTTTCAAGAAATTTAATTTTAAACTACAAAAGGGATTCAATCTACTTAAAATTTTAGGCTAGATTTATTGGTATGTAAATGTTTCAATTTTTTAGAACTCAAGCTCATAATCATTCAAGAAATAGAAGTCTTAAAGATATACAATTCCAGCAATGGTGAATCCCGGAGGGGGCTATTGGTCTACACCCCCCCCCCCTCCCTACCCAAGCTTAATCAAAATTATAGTTTTTATTTAAAATCCACATAACTGTTGTTCAATATCTTTCTTTTAAAGAAAAAATAGAAACATGAAAATGCACTTGTGACCTTACTATGGTCAAGCACTGGTAAGCCTGGCGTTGCTATGGTCAAGTCAAATACAGTTAAGTAATAGCGGTTTTTGGATAGTTATTTCATTGTAATTTTTATTGAATTATTGAGAATTTTGTATTGTGTTTTTGTGATTCTTATTGTCAGATGAATAAAAATTGTAAAGTGAAACTGTTTTGGTTGATATAAGCTGGAACATTAACATTAACATTAGTTAACATTGGACCATTTCGCACCACTGAATTTCAATGTTAATTGTTATAAATTTAGTAAATTGTATGATTTGGCGAAATTTTGGTGACAAAACTTGCGACTTAACAATGAAATTTGTGATTTGGCGGCAAAATTTGATAGTTGACGACGAAAGTTTTGACTTGGCGACATAATTTGTTGTCTGACGACAAAATTTGGCGAGCTTGGTGGTGGAGAAAGGCAGCTTTGGCTTCATTATATTTTCTTTCCACGCGAAAACCTCATATCTCTTCACAGACCAATATCTTATTTCGACAAGATAAAAAGTCAAAGGAAGCTGTAACGTATTACTCTCTATCGTAAATTTTAAATTCTTGCCTAAACCGACATACTAAACTAGTCACCACAGACGATATTTGTAGTAAGATTGACGTATTTTTGTAATTATATATTTCAAATGATTAATTAAAGCGTTTAAGATGGTTTTTAATTAACACACTTTTATTAACTTGATATGATGCAACTATTAATGTATGTAACGGAATTTTGCAATTCAATTTTCGGCAACTTCTTGTCGTCCGAAGGGCCTGAAATTTTGCACACGACTTCATAATCAATGACAATACTAGATACAAGTGTTTCCAAGCACTTTTCCTATCAGGGGCAGGTTCCAGGGGCAAACAAAAAAACTTGTACAAAACTATCGTATGTGACACAGGATTTGGATGTATTTGTATAATGTCGAGTGGCAAAAATTAATTTTTTTTAATAAAGATTTAATAAAGTATGTAATAGTTTTCTAAAACCTTTATTAGTTCACTTTTCAATAAAAGAGTGTTCTTTATTTTTTTTTAAATGGTATAATTTTATTTATCAAAATAAGGGAATTCGAGTAATGAAATACTTTAATTTAAATTTAAGTTTTTATAAAAATAAACTTCAACGGAAAATTCATTAAAATCGTCCCTAGTTCATTTGTCAAAGGAATAATATCTAACTGTCTCCAAATTTATTACTTTTTCTATTATGCCAGTTTAATTCGTTTAGCATCGATTTACACGATTTTTTTTTTTTTTTAACGATGACATTTATCTTTTACATTATAGCATCTATGTCATAAAGCTAAGTCTAAATCTGCTTAGCCCTAAGATATGTTGATTTTATTTACATATTTATTTATTTATTTAACTTTTATTTTATTTCTTTAAAATCACGGATAAAATTTTATTTCATTTTTCTCAGTACATTGTTGTAATAGTGACGTAATATTTTCTGTTAAATTAAACTTTTTTTTTTTTTTTTTTTTTTTTTTTTTAATCAGATTATTATATTGTTTAAACACGTGATTAAATTTTTATTATATTTTCAGTGATCTTTTTTATTATCGTTTGCACGTGACATAAGCATCAGATTATAAATTTTTGCAATGAAAGCTATAGAAAATGTCGGCTTCACCACAATTCACGAAAAATCACTTTTTAGCTTATAACTTCTACGCAATTGAAGCTATCGAAAAAGTTTAAATACAAAAATTGTTCTTTAGGGTAAGGCGGTAATTCGACTGATTTGAATTTTTTTCCTATTTTCAATATTAAAGAAATTATGGGCAAATGAAAATTTCCACCCCCCACCATTTCCACCCCCTTTGAGCTGGACACCCCATCTACGAACTCGACCGAGATTTTTACTGTCCTGACATCATATCCTGAGCTGGTTAAATTTAAATAAAAATTACTCCAGTTATCGTGTTCACAACTTAACATGGTAAAAAGCGTTATACATATATATATATATACCTATATATATATATATATATATATATATATAAACTTTTGGACGGAGGGTCGTTTTGGGTTCTAGGTGTCATAATCGGTGAAGACATGAAGAAATTTTCCAGAAGTCGTGTCATGAGAACCATTGCAATAGGTAGATCTCCTATAAGGAATCTACCTAAAAAAATCCAGTCGTTAGATTATAATTGTAGCCCTTAATGTATCTCAATAATTAAGTGTAGCCTTGTAAATTTAATGGTTAATCATATCATATTATATAAAAAGCATTATTTTAGAATATTAATAACGCATGTCAAATTCTTTATGATTTTTACGGTAGAAAGTTATTTAAATGTGATTTTTAAAAATGTCTATCCTAAAACACAATGGGTTTTTTATATTTTTATTTTTATTTTTATTTTTAATGTCCTGTACACAGACACGTTGTGCAGGACCTATTAATGTCATTTTAAATAGGTAACATTCCATAGTAAACTTCATTAATATATATCATTTTTTAGAAATTCTGAAAATATTTACGAACGCATGGGGGCGGGAGATAGACAATCGGGCGAACAAATAAAAAAATTAAAGTCATATTTAAACTTAAAAATTGTTAGAAAGTGTTAAAGACGCTTAATGTAAGCGAAAATGAATTCCAGCAAATTTTTATTAATAGGTCTTAATGTAATTGAATATTTTTATGTGGCTCTGCAAGACTAATACTAATCATACAATATTCTATAGAAAACATTATTTTGCGCATATGTATAACATATTTCAAATATGTAAAAAGCTTTGCAAAAAGCTTAATTTCATCAAGCTTTGTGAAAAGTAAAGTTATTAAAATTTGGTTTGTAAAACTATCTCTCATAGAACGCAATGCTTTAGAATACCATCAACTGCCCCTGTACACACACCAGTGGTAGTACCTACTCCATTTTACATAAGATACATCTGATAGTGAGCGTGAATACATATTTCAATTTCATTAAGGTTTATCTGCGGTAAACGCCTTAAAATATGAACTATAGAAATGCCTCTCACAGAACGTAATGCTTTGAAATACTTCCAAGTATCCCTTTACACAAATCAGTAAAGGTATTCACTCCATTTTCCATAAGGAACATCTGATAATGAACGTGAAAAACATATATGAGTTTCCATGATATTCCATAAATATTTACGAGAGTTAGAGCGCGGACAGACAGGAAGACGGACGAACAAACAGAGAGACAAATTTCACAAATTGAAATCATATTCACACTTACAAATTGTCAGAAAGTGTTAAAAACGATTGATGTAATTGAAAGTGCAAGTCCAGGAATTTTTTATTAATAGTTGTTAATATAGCTAAACATTTTTGTGTTTCCGTGTAAATCTGATATTAATTATACTATATTCTATAGAAAGCAGTCTTTTGTGCATATGAATAACATAGTTCAATTTCATTAAGTTTTATGCAAAACAAAGTTATTGAAATTTGTGTCGTAGAAATACCTCTCGCAGAGCTAGGTGCTTTGGAATACTTTCAAGTGTCCCTGTACACAAACTAGCGATAGTATTTACTGTATTTTACTTAGGAAACATCCGATAGTGAACATGAATAATAAATTTAAATTTCATTAAGATTTGTGTGCAGCAAAGGTATTAAAATATGGTTTATAAAATACCGCTCAAAGAACACAATGCTTTGGAATACTTTCAGGTGTCCCTGTACACAAACTAGTTGGGCTATTCACTGCATTTTCAATAGGTAACATCCGATAGTGAGATTGAATAACATATATCAGTTTCAAGATACTCCATAAATATTTACTGGAGTTAAAGCGCAGACAGACAGACAGATGAACAGATTAACAAACAGACAAATACACAAATTGTAATCATATTCACACTTAAAAATTGTTAGAAAGTGCTTAAAACGCTTAATGCAAAGTAGAGTGCAATTCCAGCAAATTTTTACTAATAGCTCTTAATTTAGATGATTTTTTTTGTGTGTGTGAGGCCCTGTAAATCTAATACTAATAATAATATATTCTATAGAAAGCAGTCTTTTGGGCATATGAATAACATATATCAATTTCATAAGGCTTTGTGTAAAGTTATAAATATTTGTTTCATAGAAATACCTCTCATAGAACGCAATGCTTTGGAATGCATTCGAGTGTCCCTGCACACAAACCAGTATTGGTATTTATTCCATTTTATATATCAAACATTCGATAGTGAACTGGAGTAACATATATCAGTTTCATGAAATTTCATAAATATTTACGGGAGTTAGAACGCGGTCAGATGGACAGACACACAAACCGAAGTCCTTAACACTTTTCAACCTTGTTGGAAAGTGTTAAAAAAGAAAAAGAAAATAGATTTTTTTTTCTACTTAATAGCTTTAAAGTGACATATTAAAAATAAAAAAAATATTAATTTTTGGAACATGATAAACATTTTCACAGTTGATAATTTTCGAAGAGTGGAAGTAGAATATTTAAAAATTTAAAAAAAAATTAATTTTTAGATTAATATATTCACAGTTCATAATTTTCGAAGAGTGAAAATAGAATATTTTAAAACACGTTAGGTAATGAATAATTTCTAAAATAAATTTTTCTATAGAATAACGATCAAATGAAGGTGAGGTCTCTTGCTTTCGTTGGATACGAGCATTACGGATATAGAAAATGCTCGTTTTAACACTTTCCAACAAAGTTTAAAAGTGTTACTGACTTCGGTTTGTCTGTCTGTCTCTCTCTGTCCGTCTGTCCATCTGTCTGCACTCTAACACCCTTAAATATTTATGGAATTTATTGAAACTGATACATGTTATTCAAGTTCACTATCGAATGTTACCTATTGAAAATGGAGTAAATTTCACTTCTGGTTTGTGTGCAGGGACACCAGAAAGTATTTTAAAGCATTGTGTTCTGTGAGAGGTATTTCTTTAAACCATATTTTACTACCTTTACTGTGCACCAATCTTAATGAAATTGAAATATGTTATTCACGTCCACTATCATATTCTCCCTATTGAAAATGGAGTAAATTTCACAACTGGTTTGTGAGCAAGGACAAAAGAAAGTATTCCAAAACAGTGTGTTCTATGAGAGGTATTTCTATAAACCATATTTTACTACCTTTACTGTGCACCAATCTTAATGAAACTGAAATATGTTATTCAAGTCCACTATCAGATTCCCCCTATTGAAAATGGAGTAAATTTCACTACTGGTTTGTGTGCAGAGAAACCAGAAAGTATTCCAAAACATTGTAATCTATGAGAGGTATGTCTATTAACCATATTTTACTACCTTTACTGTGCACCAATCTTAATGAAATTGAAATATGTTATTCACGTCCACTATCAGATTCTCCCTATTGAAAATGGAGTAAATTTCACTACTGGTTTGTGAGCAAGGACACCAGAAAGTATTCTAAAACAGTGTGTTCTATGAGAGGTATTTCTATAAACCATATTTTACTACGTTTACTGTGCACCATTCTTAATGAAACTGAAATATGTTATTCAAGTCCACTATCAGATTCCTTCTATTGAAAATGGAGTAAATTTCACTTCTGGTTTGTGTGCAGGGACACCAGAAAGTATTTCAAAGCATTGTGTTCTACGTGAGGTATTTCTTTAAACCATATTTTACTGCCTTTACTGTGCACCTATCTTAATGAAATTAATATATGTTATTCAAGTCCACTATCAGATTTTCCCTATTGAAAATGGAGTAAATTTCACTACTGGTTTGTGTGCAGGGACACCAGACAGTATTCCAAAGCATTGTGTTCTATGAGAGTGTTACTCAACACAAACCTTAATGAAATTCAAATATGTTATTCAAGTTCACTATTAGATGTTTATTGTATAAAATGGAGTAAATACCACCACTGGTTTGTGTACAGGGACACTGGAAAGTATTCCATAGCAATACGTTCTATCAGATGTATTTCTATGAACCAAATTTTTATAACTTTACTTTGCACAAATCTTAATGAAATTGAAATATTTTACTCATATGCACAAAAGAATTCTTTCTATAGAATATATTATAAAAAGCATTAGATTGACAGGCTACACAAAATATTCATTTACATTAACAGCTATTAATAAAAATTTGCAGGAAGTGCACTTTCGTTTACATTAAGCAGTTTTAACATTTTCTAACAATTTTTAAGTGTCAATATGTTTTAAATTTATGTAGCTGTCTCTCTGTTCGTCTGTCCACTGTCTGTCTGCCCGCACTTTAACGCCCGTAAGTATTTATGGAGTATGTTGAAACGGATATATGTTTTAACTATAATACTATCACTGGTTTGTGTACAGGGACATTCGAAAGTATTCAAAAGCATTGCGTTCTATGAGTGGTATTTCAACGAAACAAATTTTAATAAATTTACTTTACACAAATCTTAATGAAATTGATATATGTTATTCATATGCCCAAAAGACTGCTTTTTTTATAGAATATAGTATTATTAGTATTAGATTTTCAGGGCCACATAAAAAAAGTCAGCTACATTAAGATCTACTAATAAAAATTTGAAGGAATCGCATTTTCGTTTACATTAAGCATGTTTAACACTTTCTAAGAATTTTTAAGCGTGAATATGATTTCAGTTTGCATATCTGTCTGTCTGTCCATCTGTCTGCCTATCTGTCCGCACTTTAACTCCCGTAAATATTTATGGAGTATCTTGAAACTGATACTTATATTTTTCAAGTTCACTATCGCATGTTCCCTAATGAAAATGGAGTGAATATCTCTACTGGTTTGTGTACAGGTACACCTGAAAGTATTCAGAAGCATTGTTTTCTATGCGAGTTATTTCTATAAATCATATTTTAATAACTTTACGTAAATCTTAATGAAATTGAAATATGTTATTTATGTTCACTATCGGTTGTTTCCAATGTAAAATGGAGTAAATACTACCACTGGTTTGTGTACAGAGACACCTGCATGTATTCCAAAGCATTGAGTTCTATGAGAGGTATTTCTACAAACCAAATTTTAATAACTTTACTTTGCACAAAGCTTAATGAAATTGAAATATGTTATACATATGCATAAAAGAATCCTTTTTATAGAATATAGTATATTAGTCTTACAGGGCCACTTAAAAATATTCAGTTACATTAAAAGCTATCAATTAAAATTTGCTTTAATTGTATTTTCGTTTAAAATAAACGCTTTTAACACTTTTTAACAAATTTAAATATGAATATGTATTTAATTTTTTTTATCTGTCTGTCCGATTGTGTACCTCTCGGTCTGTCTTTCTTCCACCCAGAACGTCCGTAAATATTTTCAGAAATTTTTAATTATGATATATATTAATGAAGTGCACTATGGAATGTTCCCTGTTTAAAATGACATTAATAGGTCCTGTACAACTAGTTTGTGTACAGTAAAAAAAAAAAAAAAATGCTAATGCATTGCGTTTTAGGACAGACATTTTAAAAAATCTTATTTAAATAACTTTCTTTTGTAAAAATCATAAAAAAAAATTGACATCTGTTGTTAATATTCTAAAATAGTGTTTTGTGTAGAATATGATACGATTAACTTTCAGATTTAAAGTGTTACACTAAAATATTGAGATACATTAAGGGCTGCAATTATAATCTAACGGCTGGATTTTCTTTTGCGTTAAGCCTTTGTAACACTTTCCAGCAATGTGTAAGAGTTGTTTTAAATTCGATTACTCAATCGTATACTTTTCAGTCTTTCTGTACATCTGCTGTGTGATAATGTTGGTAAAGAATATTGAAAGTTATATGATACAACAAGTACTTACAGTTGGAAAGTGTTAATAATTAATGCGTACTGCATGATTTTTTTCTTCTTCTTTAGTTAAATTTCGAAATTGTTACAGATTCTCTGATAGTTAACTATAAAACAATAACACTTACGTGCCTTTTCTTCAACCAACTAGCCAATAATGAAGAATCAAATTAAATATCAATCTTTCTTGTGACCAAATAAGCATTATGAACTTAGTTTCGTAGGTTTGCCGGATGCATGAAATTCTCTATTAGGGTAGTAAGGTGCACATTTAATAGCAAAGTTACGAGTTGCTCGTGCATAATTAGTACATTTCCATTCTGCCCTTCCGTCGTTAGGTCGTCACTCTCTCTCTCTTTTTTTTTTCTTTTTTTTTTTTTCTTCTTCTTTTCCTTTTTTTGAAGTTTCAGTTCCGTTACACATAGTTCCAGCTATTGGGTTAGATGTGTATATAAAATTACAGGTGCTATCCAATAATTGTCTTAGTTTTTCTTTGAGGTTCTTTTGTGTATTCTAATATTAGTTCTAAATAACACCATCAAACAGATTATATAAAAAAAAAAAAAAAAAAAAAGCTTTAATTTTGCTTCTAAATGAATTTTACTTTTGTTAGCACTGAAGGGTTACAAAATAAAATAAATAAATAAATAAAAGAAGTAACCATTAGAAATATACACAAATTTAATAAATAAAAATTATTTTAATTATTTTAATGTACACAAATATTAAATTATTTATTTAAATATACGCAGATTAAATCTATGAAAATATAAATACACACAAATAATAATAACTGGATATTATTAATGCTGAATTTTATATTTTACATAACTTAAATTGAATGGCTAATCTATATCTATACTATTATATAAAAAGCAAACTTTGTTTGTTTCTGGAGTACATAATAGTTTTTCACTTCTGAAACTACTGAACCGATTTAAAAATGCCTTTCATTGATCAAAAGCTACACCATCTCTGAGTGATATATGCTATATTTAATTTTGATAAAATAAGTTTTTGTTCAAAATTTGAGTATTTTAATTAAAATTCTCATAAAAGCCATAATAGAAATGGAAATAATGAAATATTAAAAAATTTTACTGCTGCCAATATAAAACAAACTTTTTATGTTCATTTTCTTTTTAAAATATCTTGACATGAAATGAAAAGAAATATATTTGCATGTAAATTAAATTGAAATTGATATAAAGCTTTGTGAAATGTTAAACTTGCACGGCAAATTTGACGTTATTATAGCTTTAAAAGTATTTATTTTTTAATGATGTAATTCGTTTAATGCAAAGCATTAATGTTTAAACTAATAGGTGTAAACGAAATTGAATAAATAAATAAAAAAAAAAAATAAAAAAAAAAAAACTTACCTGAAGCATTAAATGTTTTTTCAATATTAAATACTAAAAAATGTAATGTATAATAAAGTTTATACACCTTATTAAAATAACTATGATTTTTGAAGGGAAATTAATATGTGCGAGATATAAGTAAAGGATCCTTTTTTCTTCAAAGACGAGATATCAAATCTGTTCCGTAAACTTCATAATAGCCATGAAACAAGTGTATATTGGCTGGTGCAGTGAAAATCATTTATTTAATATTTTCCTCTCGAGCATTTCTAAAAATTAGTAATTCAAAAATGATTTTCCAGAAATGTAAGCAGTTCTGTTTCCTTTCTCGAATGATTATAATTTATTAAAAGTATTTGTCGACAATAAATTTAATAAGTTGCTTCATTCCTTATGAGCAGCTTTCGGCTCGGGGCCCCGAACCTTCATCAGACGTTGCTCGAGTGGCAAGTGGTCGCTTCTCTTGATCTTCCTCTTCACCTGTAATTAGGCGGCGCCACTGTGCGTCTATTCCGATTTTCGATTCATGGTTATTAATCGAATTAGGCTCATTAATGATTTCTACGGTTTCTCGATAGTAAGCATAGGTGGAATTTTCATAGTTAGCTAATTTTTTAACGTCATCGAATTGGATATTTATTTCGTTTTCGCGGTAACTTTTTGATAGCACGATGGTATTTCTGTCGTATTTTAAATCGTTCTGGTGCTCTTTAATCCGTGTACTTATTTTTCTTTTTGTTACTCCTACATAACAACCCGTTTCTCCATTATTGTGATTAAGGGGGATTATATAAATTCCGGCAGTTTCTATGGGGGATATATTATCTTTATCGTTCCTTATCATTTGAAAAACATTCTGATTCGGCTTAATTGGGATATTGACATTTAATTTCTTAGCAGCATTTTTAATTTTATTAGATGTTCCTTGGTTATATGGAATTGAATGAGTAAATTTCTTTGGAGAATTCTGACGACTGGGACCTGTACAGATCAAAATTGCGCGGTTTATATAACTTCTGATTGCATTTACTTTATATTGGTATGGGGTTTTACTACGGTTATTGATTATTTCGTTGCTAGCCGTTGGTTTTCTATAAACTGTGGTTTTTAAACTGTTATTTTCACGTGTTATTTTTACGTCTAAATAGTTAATCTGATTCTTAATCTCGCGTTCACAGGTAAATTTAATGTCTTTATCTAACTTATTAAGTTCGTTAAGGATTACACTAACATCTTGATCTTTATGGTTTATAGCAAAGACTTCATCTACGTATCTTACCCAGAAAAATATTTTATCGTTTAGGAGTTTCAGAATTTTATTTTCCATATTTCATAATTTAAATTCAGCTATTATCCCGGATATCGGAGAACCCGTAGGCACTCCCATATTTTGTTTATAAATGATATTATTAAATCTAAAGAAACTTTCCCGAAGTATTAAGTTACTGGTAGATATTAAAGTACTGGCTATTTCTGTTTCGTAATTTTCTTTAATTGTATCATTAATTATATCTGAAATTTCATTAATATCTATTCATGGAAATAAATTTACTACATCAAAGCTTACAAAACAATGGTTATCAGTAAGTTTTAGTTCACTTAAACGTTTAATAAAATCTTCTGTCGAACTTAAACTATTATTTGAGGGGGGGAGTAGATTACGGTAGATATTTGTCATATATTTTTCAAGGGGGTACGTGGGGCCTTCTCTTTTATTGACTATTGGGCGAAATTTAGGTGGATCCTTGTGGTCTTTAAAGCGACCGAAAAGACGAGGGGTGTTAGGAGCGAAATTAGTAATAAAAGTTGGGCAATTATCCGGCCATTTAACATGCTTAATCAATTGGTTAACCTTGTCAATTAGTTTTTTATTTGGATCTTTTTTAACTTTGGTGGTGCCTATTTCCTCAATGGTATTGTTCATTTTATTTATGTAGTCTGTTTTATTTAAAATTGCAATTTTTCTGGTTTTATCCGTTAATATACAGGTTATCTGTTCGTTCTTCTTTAACCGTTTTAAAGCCTTAATATCGGCGCAATTTACATTTTTATTATTGATGCTTTTATTTAGTTCACTATGGGATATGTTACGAATGATGTTTTTATTTTGAGCCGGTATTTTTTCAATAGCAGTTTCAATTTTAGCAATACTGTCGTTGATGTTGACTGGTTGTTCTAGTATGAATTTAGGTCCAAGTTTTAACAAGGCATCTTCGTGGCTATTAATTTGGTAATCGGAAAATTTTAAATACAGTTGCTCATTAATTGGTTTAGTTTCTATATTTTTCTTTTTCAACCATGATTTTATTTTTTTATTATGTCTCCTAATCAAAATGTTTCTCTCTACCTTTTTAAAAATTTCGATTTTATTTCTCAAAACGGCAAATTCACCCTCATCGTAAATACTTTTCGCGTATTCCTCGGTTTCCTCAATTCTCTCCAAAATTTTACATAATTCCGACTTTTTGTGGCGTAACGCCTTAGATATGACTCTTTTCACAAAAATATGAACATCGTGAGGGTAACTTTTAATTAACGTTTTATTATTTATTTTAAAAACTTTGGGAACGACTTTAAAATGTCTGCAATCCTGTAAAAAGTTGATACTCTCTTCGATTTTGACTCTCTTTTTATTAAGTTTCTTTAACCTTGAAAACGTCTCATTTCTATTCATTTAAAAAAATATTATTTATACGGATAGTAAGAACCCAGGAACCTAGAGCCAAATTTCGTCATATCAAAGATTCAAAAAGTTCAAAGGAAGAGGTGAGGGGGGGAGGGGAAACTGTTCATTTAACTTACCAAAGCATTAAATCCTATGCAAATAAACACCGACACCTCAATCCCGCAAGTCTAATTATCAAACGACCAGAGCGAAGAAAAACCCTTAAATTGAAAATTACAGCTAATTTTAAAACCTTAAACTATGTTTAAAGCAAACGGATGCATTTTTTTTTTTTTTTTTTTTTTTTTTCTATTAAAGCTTTAATACCTAAAAATCGCGGTCATTTTTTTTTTTTTTTGTTGTTTTTTTTTTTTGTTCAAGCCATATTTTATTTTAAATTCTCATTGATATATAATTTTAAACTCTACCAACGTTTAACCAAAGACAAAAAACATCCACTAAACGGATGTAAAAACTTTTTAAAAACTTCAATATCGAAGAAAACGCGAACGCATTCTGTAAACAAAACTCACTTTAAGTTTTAATTAAATTCACACAGGATTTTATTGAATAGGAAAAAACGCGACTATATTTAAACATTTAATAACGCCAAGAAACATCCACTAAACGGATGTAAAATAATTTTACGAGATTATAATTCAGAAAAGAAACGCGGACATTATTAAGCTTCATTACTTAAAAATCGCGGTCATTTTTATGTACAAGCTATATTTAACTTTAAATTCTGATTGATATATAATTTTAAACACCACCAACGTTTAACCAAAGACAAAAAACATCCACTAAACGGATGTAAAAAAAATTTTAAAAACTTCAATATCGAAGAAAACGCGAACGCATTCTGTAAACAAAACTCACTTTAAGTTTTAATTAAATTCACACAGGATTTTATTGAACAGGAAAAAAACGCGGCTATATTTAAACATTTAATAACGTTAAGAAACATCCACTAAACGGATGTAAAATAATTTTACCAGATTATAATTCAGAAAAGAAACACGGACATTTTTATAAACAATAATAAGTTTTAAGTTTTAATTTTTAATTAATCATGAATCTCGGAAATAAAAGACAAACACCACTTTCGTGAACATAAAAAGTCCAGGTATACGACGTCAACATTACTTTAGCTTGTTTAAAACGAAGCTTCGTTTTGTGGAACCAATGAGACTTTACTTATTGAATTTTATTGCTTGCTTCGCTCCGCTATTTAAATGATTTAATTGAATAATTGAAAATTTAAAGTTATTTGGCGAACATTATCAGCAATTAACAATTATGACAAGTAGCGCAATATACAACCTCTAGTATTCGAGTTTCATCATGTTGATTAGAAACACAGTTCATTTAAAATAAATTAAATATTCATTCGCATTAGAAATATACTTTTGTAAAAGACTTCTGTGGCGATATTTAAAATTTGGCACCGCAATAACTAGGACGTTTCACGTCAAGGACTTTACGCTATTGCGATAACCTTTTTAATCCATCGCCAAAATCACAAAAAAATACTAAAGATCGCTATGGTGAACTTATACTAAAACAGTAACGACATTGCTTTGCAGACGTTAAATTTAAGAATATTAAAAACACATAAGCTATTTGTTTAATAGAAATTAGAACAAATAAATAATAATACGCAAGCTAAGTGATGATCTCACTGGCCGTCCATGGGGCCATGTAAAAGATTTCCTATGTTAATTGTCCATTGGATTGCTCTATATATTAAAAAAAAGTTTCTGTAGCTGGCGTCAAATTTTTTTGTCTGCGACAGCATGTTCTCGCGGCGGGCAAAATGCTCTGCATCATGGGAGGTATCAATGTTGCTGCGTATAGAATAAAATATTTCTTAATACTTAAATAAAATAAAAAATACTTAAAATCAAGGAGCCAGGAACTCGAATAAAACAGGGCTCTGACTTACATTTTCGAATCCTTTATATACAGTTCTATATGCAAAATAAGCTATGTACATATAATACATGTAGTAACAATAAAAATATAATTGAGTAAAGGCATCTCCTTTGTCGTAACATTGTTACAGATACCAGCGTAGCTCAGCTCTTCGCGCCGGAGTGAGTCAGAGCGTAAACACTAAACTTTTTCTCTTCTCTCGAGACCAGCGCATTTGCGTCTCACACAATACTAGCAGATGTTCTTTTGGAAATCGAAACTCTTTTCCACATTTTCTCCCACCTTTTGAGTGGATAATCTGAAAATATACTCAAAACATACTTAAATACATGATACTAAAATATAGACTTAGATGAAAAACAAAATAGTTATATAAACAAAATGAATAAAAAAATCAAAGTCACTTGATAAATTTACAGTCTTAAGGGAATTTTTACAGTTCTTCCACTGCTCGTTGGTACAGGAACATTGTCATCACTTTCATTATCACTTTTGGTAGAATGGTCCAGTTCAAGTCTGTATAAACGTTGTATAGGACGTAAAAATTCGGCTTTTTTAGTTTTCACCACAGCAAGTCTTGTTATGCCATCACCAGGGATCAATTTTAACACTTCTGGCCATATTCCAGAAGGCACGTTTTTTGTTGTCATCCTCCAATAACACAACTTCGCCCAATTCTAGCGGCTTATCCTTGTAGTTTCTTATGGACTGTTGACGTAGATATCCTAAATATTCCGTGCGAAATCGTAGTCTGAGGTTCTCTCTCATTTTATGCAAACACATAGCTCGTTTACTGAGCTCTTTTTTATCCAAAATGTCAATGTCAGACACACCAGAATGGGGAATTTCATGCAAAAACATCTTGGGAGTTAAAGGGGATAAATCGTTCACATCTTCGGACGCGTAACTAAGTGGTCTACTATTAATTATTTTTTCACAATCGCACAAAATGGCTTGCAGTTCTTCATGACCAAGTGCAGCACGCCCCAAAATTTTTCTTAAGATTTGTTTAACCATTTGAATGAGTCGCTCCCACCAACCTCCCCACCACGGGGCGGTCGGAGGGTTAAATTTTCACTGGATTGTTTCTTCAGCAACTTTGGAGCTAATACTCTCCCAGTCTTGTGCGTGCAAAAGCTTCTCTGCTCCCCTAAAATTAGTAGCATTGCCTGAATATATAACTGAAGGTCTTCCACGTCGGGAAATGAAACGCCTTAATGATTGCAAAAAAACCTCGGTTGTTAAAGATGTGATCAACTCTAAATGAATTTCACTATAGACGGCACAGGTAAACAGAACAAAATAAGATTTTTGACCTCCTTTCAAATAAAGTGGTCCAGCTAGATCGATGCCTACGATTTCAAAAATAGCTGCATCGTTTACTCGTTCCTTTGGCAAAGGACCTGGTAGAACATCAGATTGTTTGACTTTAAATCTTTGGCATTTAACGCACTTTCGTATACAGTTTCGTATAGTCTTACGAGCTCTAATAATCCAGTATTTTTCTCGCAAGTATGACATCATCAAATTAACACCAGCGTGTAGTAATTCGTTGTGAGTATGCATTATTAACTGTTATGATAGAAAATATTTAATAGTTTGATTTTAAATCTGGATGGTAAAAAAGATATAATAAATTAACTAAAATAATAAATAATAAAGTTTAGTAATGGCCGGAAAAACATAATAGTGGTTAGTACATTGTGGTTAGTACTAGATACCACCGTAGCTCAGCTCTTCCCGCCGGAGTCAGTCAGAACGTAAACGCTAAACTTTTTCTCTTCTCTCGAGACCAGCCCATGCGCGTCTCACACAATACTATTGGGTTGTTCGGTTATTTCGTTTTTTCCTTCGAAAATGAAAGACGATTTTCTTATATTGTATAAATATTTTAATGAATTATATATTCTCCACTTTGATCGGTTTCTTAGCGGTCTCACGAGTTGTTATAGTTTTTCATATATCAATACTTTATTTTGTCTTCATTAGCACAAACTGGTTTTCTAGAACGTTATGCATCTTCAACTCAAAATTGCCAGAACAAAATTTGGTAAACCAGTTTTGACAATAGCGTTCTTTAAATAAATTTTCTGTGCACACATCGTATACTTTTTTTCCTTGTTTGAATAGTATTTTCGCATTTTTGATAGCAAAAACAAAATATGCCGAAAATGTCGCTTCTGATTTTCTTTATTTGATAGAGCACCAATCAAAAACTATTGAGCAGAATTAAACGACCTTTTTCACAAGCAAGCCTTGCTATATCAGCTGTCACTATATGTAATGGCAATGCAACTTAAATGTGAAGAAGGTGTGAAAAAAATACAATTAATTCCTCTGCTGAGAAAAACGAAATGACGTTCCGAACAACCCAATAGCAGATATTCTTTTGGAAATCGAAACTCTTTTCCACAAATGTGTTCCGAATGCTTCAAGGAAGGCATTTCAGGTAGTTAGACATATGTATCATTTTAATTAACGAAGTTATTAATAGAAAACCTCGGGTTTATAAAGGTACTCTATTTACCATTAAAGAAATAATTTCTCTTATTACAACATTTTCCATAATGACGTCATTCTCCACAGGGAAATAAAAATGTTATCACTGGTGCGCAAACATTTTTTTTTTCTACTTTTAGAAAATTTATTTTATTACTGTCAATATTTATGTTTATTTTATTTATTTGTTTTTTTTATTTTTGTGAATAACGAAATAATGTCGTGTCTGTATAACTGACAGCGTTTCTCTTTACCATTAAAGTGTATTTATTATTTTTATTTGAAAACCTTTTTTTAAAATACATTGGATAGATTTTGGTATTCAAAAACATTTAGATTTAAATTCAAACGCAATTATAAACGAAAAATCTTCTTATTTAGCATTGATAACTTTTGAACATTACAGAATTAGATATTTCCATGATACATTTCATACTCCTAATTATGGCAAGAAAAAATCCACCTAAAATTTTTATAGATTTTATTCTTCATTAATGTAAGAAGTAGATAGGAGAGAAGGTACTTTTCCTGTCGCCGGCGAAATTTTCGCCATGCAAACTTTATTGACGACAGCAATACATTTATGGATTAAAAGTAAATTTGTAACTTAGGTTTTTTTTTCTTTTTCAAATTTAAATATACGTTATTAAGGATTTAACAAAATAAATGTTATATTTTTTTATGGGACAACATTTTAAAAAGCGAGCTTTAAGCAAAGCTTCAGAAAATTTAATTCTTAAAAATATAAAATAAATAAAATAAAATAAGTAAACGTAAAATAAGTTTCTTTAATTTTTTTCCTTTTATTATTCGAAGTGTTTTGAAACAATTACTCTGTCTTAGGTGCCTAATGTTTGGCGTCGGTTATATCATTCTTGACAAATTTATTGCTTCACCGGCAAAATGGAAAAGTACCGAAGAGAATTAATAATCGAAGCTGTAGGAGGTCTTTCCAAATTAAAATGATAATAATAATAATAAAATTTAATTTAATTCTAAGAATTGTTTAACTAAGCGGTATTTTTTTTTTCTTTCTAAAATTGAAATTTTAAAGTAAACATCAAAGATTTAAATTTCGCCTATTAAAATAAAATGAAGTGAAACAAAAAATAAAAAAATATAAATATATTTAAAGGGGGCTAATGTGCAAGTTGTACCTGACGGGACTAAAGTGAAAGTTGTACCTCAAGGGACTAATGTGAAAGTTGTACCTCACGGGACTAATGTGAAAGTTGCATCGAACGAACAAACTATTTCTTTCAACGAAAATGCCTACTAACCCTGAACGATAGGTCTAATATATCGTATCATATTATGTATCGTATTTATCGTAATATAACTCAATACTTATTTCGCTTCCTTCTTCGACTCGTTTTAATACGCACATTTTTTATATGCATGAGCAGCCCCGAAAAACAAAAACATTAAATCATTAAATTCATTTTTTTACTTATTTTTATTTCATATTATTTCACGCGCACTTTTTATTTCCTAATTCATAATAATTAAAAAAAACCTTTTTCGATATCGCTTGTAACGATACTGATTATTATTAATTTTCTTTTCTTTTTCTTTCAATAATAATAATAATAATAATAATAATAATAAATTTTTGATGAAATTCTGCAAAAGCAGAATTTAGTTTAGGACAGAGAACTATTAGTTTTTTTTTTTTTTTTTTTTTTTTTTTCAAATTATAACATCGCTTTCAAATTATTCAATTATATTTTCGATAAATTTTAGATTTCGACAAATGTCCAACTATCGAAATCGACAGCGCAGATTGAGACTAATAGGTCCTCAGTCCTAAAAAAAAAACTAATAGTCCTCCGTCCTAAACTAAATTCTGCTTTTGCCAGAATTTCATCAAAATCTTTTATTATTATTATTATTATTATTGAAAGAAAAAGAAAAGAAAATTAATAATAATCAGTATCGTTACAAGCGATATCTAAAAAGTTTTTTTTTTTTTAATAATTTTGAATTAGGAAATAAAAAGTGCGCGTGAAGTAATATGAAATAAAAAAAAGTAAAAAAATGAATTTAATGATTTAATGTTTTTGTTTCTCGGGGGCTGCTCATGCATATAAAAAATGCGTATTAAAACGAGTCGAAGAAGGAAGCAAAATAAGTATTGAGTTATATTGTGATAAATACGATATATAATATGATACGATATATTAGACCTATCGTCCAGGGTTAGTAGGCATTTTCGTTAAAAGAAATAATTTGTTTGTTCGGTGCAACTTGCTCATTAGTCCCATGAGGTACAACTTTCACATTAGTCCCTTGAGGTACAACTTTCACTTTAGTCCCGTCAGGTACAACTTGCACATTAGTCCCCTTTAAATATTTTTTTTTTCTTTTTTTTCTATCTTTCGAAATTTCTTTTTAGGAAATTTTTTTAAGAATATGCCTAAAAGAAAGTCACATCTTTATAGACAGTTAATAATATTGCCTGACAAACACGTAAACTGACGTATTTGTTGATTTTTTCTATGTCAATCCATTTTTAAGAAAAAATTGTTGATCCGTGCGAAGCCGGACGTGTCAACTAGTATATATATGTGTGTATTTTTTTAAGAAGATTATATTTATTATTTAATTTTAGAAAAAAGTCTATCCCTTTTTCTGTGTTGTAAATATTCAGTATTCTTTATATTCCTTTATTGTGTATTTGAAATCTGATACCTTTAATATTTTTATTTTTCACGCGGATTATACGGACTGAAACAATACAAATTATAAAACATATTATTCATTCAATTGTGAATAAATGCTGGAAAGTAAAATTTACTTACGAAAGTAATACCATCCTCTCTCACAGGGTACATAGTCATCGGAGCGTTTGCTTCTCTGAACATTATTTTTATCTGAAAAAGCTGCAATTAAAAGTATCTCAATGTAGAAAAATATAATCACATACACACACAAATAAAAGAAACAAAACTAATATATATATATACTATCTTCCAATAAGTATTTGAACTCTTTCTAATTTCAACATAAAAATTACCTTGAAACTTTGGAAGTATAAAAAATATGTTGTATCTCATTCACCAAAAGTTTTGTCCTGAAGAGGAAAAGGGGACCAGTAAAATATTAATCAAAAATCAAAGTATTTTGAATTACTCTGTGAAAAGTAATGCTTGAAATGTATTTTTTCTGTAGCAGGTGATTATGAAGATAATCCTAATTATTCGTAGGAATTTTTATGAGGATACCACATGTATTGATTGAGATATAACAGTTTTTTACAAATTTCCTACAATTTCCTTCATTACACCTTTTTTGTAGTGCTAATAGCAAGCGCGTAACAGCTTCTTGAAAATAAACAGATTTCTCAACTTCGTAAAAAAAGCGCATTACTCCTTATAAATAATGTACAGTAATTATTAGAATTAGAAGCTTTATTTACAGAAAGCTTAGCAACTTTTAATGGTATGGCTGTGATATCTGTCGAACTTGGGATTTTTGGATTTGGTGATCAAAAACGTAATACGGAAATATACATGCCAGATGTATTTTTTTACAATATACATTGTAAGAAATACTGTTTTATATTCTTGATTGTTCTCTTAACATATGCCTTGTTAAAATAATCGTGATTTTTGAAAGGAATTAAGTATGTTCGCCAGATAAATTGGCGATCATTTCTTTCCTTTTTTTTTTTTTTTTTTTTTTTTTTTTTCACTAAGCGCGACAGATAACAAATCTACTCCCTTTTAATTTTTCCCTTTCCCTTTTTACTAACTCTTATCCCCCCCCCCCCACCACCACCCGGCCACGCACTGCCAATTCTGGCCTGACAACAGTAGTCATCATCAGACTCCAATAACTGCCAATTTATAGTATTCTATCACTGCAACACATAATACACACACAAACACATACAAAGAAAAATAGATAAAATAAAAAATATTTGTATATAAATGTAAATGAATAAATGTTAGGGGGCTAATAAGCAAAAACTCAATGCATTGATACATCAACATTTTAATTCTACTATTTATTAAATTATAAAACATTAATGATATTTAGATATAATACATAATATTGTAATAAACATTAATTACTGCTGTATTTATATTGATGATAAAAACAAGATGCAATCTTAATTTTAAATAAACTCCATAAATAGACAAACTTGTTTGAAGAACAATAGCAAATAATTACAAAAGTAAATTGTAGAAATTTAACTTTATATGTAAATTATAGGGAGATTCATCTAGCCTTGAAACAAATAAAGAAACGTACATTAATGTATAGTATACAAGTTTATTTTCTTTGTGGTTATTTTAAAAGCCCGGGTTCTTAAATTTAAATAGTCATCAGAGGTAGAAGGAAGGTGAGTCGTTCTCAAATTTTTCCTCTCTGTATTGCAGTAATGATAATGAATTTGGTGGGGAAAATATTCCTGTGGCCTTATAAAGGGTTAAAAAAACACAGAATCGCTTTTAGTATCATACATATATACATATTTAAATCGAAATGTGACAAAAAACATCATACATAGATAATAATAATACCATAATCTTCCTATGTTCGCCACTGCCTATACTTCGATCCACTGTGCGGCGTTCTATACTATTCACCACAAACGATATTTTTGCCAAGACTAACATATTATTTTAATTTTATATTTCTAAATGATTAATTAAAGCTGTTGCCATGGTTTTTATATTCTCAGTGATCTTTTTTATTATCGTTTGCACGTGACGTAATCATCAGATTATAAATTTAAGCAATTAAAGCTATCCGCGATCCGCGATTGTAATGAAATGCTCGCCCTCTGGTGGGCTACGGTGAAATTACAATAAACATGGTTTAATTCGAATTCCATATAGCCGCCATTGCTAGCCGATGTTTAGTTTCACATATATTTATTGAATAAAAATGAATAAATCCGGTAAAAAAGATAACACATACTGTTGTGTGCTCCAGTGTAACTCCAAAGGATCAAGAAATCCAGAATGAAGCTTCCATTTATTTCCAAATGATAAATTTAAAATTTCAGTTGCTTCGGCTAATGGAAGTAAAGAATTAATCAGATGACTTGAAACTAATATTTGTTCAGCTTCAGTTAAAAATCTACTTCCGATCGAACTTCGAATAAACTGAATTATTTTTTCCAAAAGCAATCAATTTTCCATAATGTAATGGCGGAGAAATTATAGTACGAATATTAAGCAGAATAACAAGAACACTATTGGAACACACGTGGCTAATGTTTACTAACAACTGCAGTGTTCACAAAGCGCCGTCTATCGATCATTACAAACGCGGATTGTAATGAAATGCTCGCCCTCTGGTGGGCTAAGGTGAAATTACAATTAACACGAATAGCTTTCGGCTTTCGTCAAGACGCCATTGCTTGCTGTAGTTTAGTTTCACATATATTTATTGAATAAAAATGAATAAATCCGGTAAAAAAGATAACACATACTGTTGTGTGCCACAGTCTAACTCCAAAGGATCAAGAAATCCAGAATTAAGCTTCCATTTATTTCCAAAGAACAAATTTAAAATTTCAGTTGCTTCGGCTAATGGAAGTAAAGAATTAATCAGATGATTTGAAACTATTATTTGTTCAGCTTCAGTTAAACATCTACTTCAGATCGAACTTTGAATAAACTGAAATATTTTTTCCAAAAGCAACCAATTTTTCATGATGTAATGGCGGAGAAATTATAGCACGAATATTAAGTATTAACACAAATAGAACAATAATAAATGCACGTGGCTATTATATTTACTAACAACAAAAGCTGGAAAAGCGCCATGTATTGATCATTACAAACGCAGATAGAAAAAGTCGACTTCATCACAATTGACGAAAAATCACTTTTTAACTTGTAACTTTTAAGCAATTCAAGTTATCGAAAAAGTTTAAATATAAAAGTTGTTCTTTTGGGTAAAGAGGTAATTCGCCTTATTTGAACTATTTTCCTATTTTCAATATTAAAGAAATTATGGGCAAATGAAAATTCCTACCCCCCACCATTTCCACCCCCTTTGAGATGGATCCATCTACGAACTCGACCGATATTTTTAATGTCCTGACATCATATCACGAGCTGGTTAAATTTAAATAAAAATTACTCCAGTTATCGTGTTCACAATTTAACATGGGTAGAAGCGTTGCATATATATATAAATGATAGTTAACGTAATAAAATTTAATCTTATATATACCTATATACATATATATAAACTTTTGTACGGAGGGTGGTTTTGGGTTTTAGGGGTCATGATCAGTGAAAATACGAAGAAATTTTCCATGAGTCGTGTCATGAGAACCTTTGCAATAGGTAGATCTCCTAAAAGGAATCTACCTAAAATATTTAAAATAAACTTGAGAAAAATTGCGCTCAAGCAATGAAACAACTTGGACATCTGGGCGAAATTTGAAATTTGGCACCGAAGTAGCTGGCACTTTTCTCGCCGAAATCTTGGCCTGCGAAATTGTGATAGATTATTCATCGCCAAAATAACATCAAAAATTTAAAATCTGCCAAGAGGTGTCCAATATTAGCTGTAACTAAAAAAATTTAACAATTGAATATAGAATCCATTGGTAAGCAAAACAATGCAGTTATCGCATCCCTTTATATGGAAAAATAGACAACAACAAAATTTACGACAAAATATACCCTGACGTACTAAATTTAATTCTGTTTTCTGCAGAATTTTATATCTAATACTTACAAGGAAACATTCAAAAGGTGTCGTCTTCAAAAAATATTGAAAAAAATATGTGCGATTCTACTCTTCCTAAAACACCAGAAAGTGAAAAAAAATTATCAGCTGAAATAAATTCCAGCGACCACAAAAAATCATCAAAATTAAGCATATTTGGCGTTTTCACATTGTTAGGCGATTGATTTTGAGTTGTTTGCGGTGAAACAAAACACGGTTCTGTTCGTACACAGCAATCTCGGTGATATCGAACTGAACATCTAACAGCACTAAATCGCCAAATATGCTTAATTTTGATAATTTTTTGTGGTCGCTGTAACTCATTTAGGCCGATAATTTTTTAACTTCCTGGTGTTTTATGAAGAGTAGAATCACATATATTTTTTTCCAATATTTTTTGAAGATGACACCTTTTGAATGTTTCATTGTTAGAAAACAAAAATAGACTTCGGATTTCACTTTTGACATTTATAGAAGACGGGAATGCATTCTGATCCACATAAATGTTGCCATTTTGTAAAGGATTTCATTTGTAATAATAATAAAGACAATTTTTGCCTTAAATGCAGCAGTAATCTTAACATGAAAAATAAAAAATAAATGTCATCAGTGTTCAATTGTAAATTACGCTGCTCGGCATGAAAATTGCTTCTGACACTATTTCGGCATATGCTTATGTAAAATGACTTCCTGAATCCGAATATGACGTCCATTTTGCCCTATTATCCACCGTTTTTTTTTAGGAAAGACCCCCCCCCCCCATTTTTGTCCTTTTTTGGTGATTTTATGGCTATAAATTTGATTTTTAGGAGGAGGGAGGATTATTTTAACCGTTAAATATCTTCTGAGGGGCTACAGATTTGGAAAATTGTAAAACTTGGACATTTTCGACAAGGGATTATTTATTTATTTATTTATTTTCAGATGGGGGGGGGGGATTTCCCGCAGAAATTATGTAATACATATTTTATATTTTTTAAATCTGCTATTATTGTTATTTTTTAAACTTTACATTTTGTTTTTGGTTTGTTTTGTTTTGTTTTTAGGCGTTAAATTAATAATTCTTTTTCATTCTTCAAATCAAATTCATATTCATAAAATTATCGAACAGGGGAAAAAAATAAGGGACGTGGTGGTGTTTCTAGAAAACGGTGGGTGACTGGGCAAAATGGGAGTCATATTCGGATTCAGGAGGTCAGGAGGTCATTTTACCTAAGAATCAGCAAGAATGGCATCGGAACTCGATTTTTTTTTTTTTTTTTTTTTTTTACAGAGCAGTGTTATTTTAACATTTTGAAAGAGAAGTTTTTAAATTGATCTCAAATTGTCCGAGGTCATACATTTATGTATATCGAAGGTGAAAATAATAATAATAATAATAATAGAAACACGCTATATTTAGGTTGAATATCTGTTAATCATTCGGTATTTGGCCGTTTCAGCAGATAAAACTGGATTTGATTAATATATCTTGGTTTGATAGGTTTAGCGTAAAATTAAAGTAAATGTCAAACTAAAGATGTTTGCTAAAAATATGTTGATTATTAAATACGGTAATTAGGGTGATCATTAAAGATTAATAAATACTACTATTAATATATTATTTCAAAGAAAGTTGAGTAAATACGCTAGTTACCAAAAGTTAAGAAAGAATCCTTTCCTGTTCCTCCTTATTTATTTATTTTATTTTATTTTATTTCATTTTAAGTAAGTTAAAGAAAAGAAAAAAAAGAAAAGAAAAGGTATCGAGCCGAGAAGTATAGAATTTGTACGATACGTTTGATATTAAGGAATCGAATATTATTTTCATATTTGATTAATGATAAAAGGGAAAATAGTCTTTTGTGTCACTCACACGACTTTTTATTGTCCTGCATTTCAATACCATAATGATGTATTGCATATTAAGTCTTAAGATCAACAGTGTAAGATAATGAAGTTCAATGTACTTTAAAACAATCTAAAATAGGTTTAGGAACAATTTTATTTGACATGTAATTATGTGTGAGAGGGTTCTCAACTCCCCGTTCAACTACAGTACATACAATTATTAAAAAATAAATAAAAACTCTAGGCTGTTATTAATTTGCCTTCAAAATTGTCAGTCTTGATCAAATTTTTAAGTGGCAAACTAATACGAAATTCAAAATGCCGAATTTGAATTTCCTGCAGTTATTTGTTTTTAAGTTATACTGGTAACAGATATACATACAGACCAACCGTTAAAAATTAGACTTTTGTAATGAAGGAACCTAAAAACGTGATATTATACAAAAAAAAAAAAAAAAAAAAAAAAAAAAAAGTTGAAAATAGAACTTTAAAAATTACTTTGTTTACAGTATGGGTATGAAAAATTAATTTTGCAGTATTCGTCGACATAGAAAGTACTTTCATCAATTACATTAAATAGGAAAGAACGTTTTGCTTAATACTTGGCAACCCATTGTATTGTCTATAATCAATATGCATTATAAACAATACTGTGTATTTAAAATTAGTATTACTATACTGTTAAAAATTTCAGTTCAAACTTGAACCACTATAGGGAGTAAAGTTATAAGTAATACCATAATATGCTTCAACCTCACTTTTTAGTTTTCTTCTTCTTGCGAATGAATTTCCAATTTCACTTGCACAAAAGCTTGGCAAAGTTTTTCGGCGTACATGCGATTGCAATTCCCTTTTATTCAAGAGATGGCACCACTAGCGCTGAAAATCACCGGCTGTAAGTCAGAGAGGGAAAATAAAGTGTGTGAAGTGATTTTGTGTGTGATTATGTCATTCAAAACCAACATTTATTACAAGAAATCGAGTTCTTTATTCGATTGATCACTAACCAGATGTTACTATAAGAAAATTTATTGAAGTATATCCTTTTAAGAAGAGAGAAAAATCTATTATACACAGTCCAGGAAGTATGAATCAGTAAAATTCTTTTTGAAAACAAACCAAGCTGAAATTGAAGAGCGTGATCGAAAACATGGGTAAAGTGCAAATTTTGTGCAACAACTCACCCATTAGTCAAGATAAGACCCTAAAAAAATTAGGCTCTTTTATGAAAATGAAAGAAATAGCATAATCGGGTGTAGTACAGTGCCAGAGTGTTGGAACCGAATTAGGAAGGTCTTCAGCTCGATCCCCGCTTCGGTCGAATGTTGATTTTTTTTTTTACATAATTACAATATTTAGTTCAACATAAAATTACCAAATTACGGTAAAAGGTTAAACCATTGGGTGGTTGCAGCTACTTCAGTACTAAGTTTTGGTTCAAACGACCACTAAATTTTTAACATTGTACTTGAAAAACATCCGACACAAAAGGAAATACGATTCCTGCAATTTCTAGTATAGCCCAAATATATCCAAATACTTTGGGTAGCCCTGTAAATGAGTGTTGCATGATTTCCATTCCACAATCTACACAAAACATGCTTTTATGAATATAATAAATTTTGTTCATTCCCGTTTCGTTAAGTCAGCTTATAGATGTTATATTGTACTTGCCAGAAATATTCTCATTGACATAATGTATTTGAATACTCTTGGATGTCCCTGTACACGAACAATTTGCTTGATATCAATGAAAAGTTTACTGTAGCATCCTTATATGATACACATTTAGAACACCAAGTTTGAACTTTCTGCTATTATTTGTTCTTGAGATATGCTGATAGACACATACACGCACACACACACACACACACACACACACACACACGCAGAGACAAACCGCTAAAAACATGATTTTTGAATTCATGTAACATCAAAACGTGTAAATATTACAAGAACTCAATTTCGAAAATTTGATCCTAAAACAATACTTTATTTATCATAAGAAAGGTAACAGAAAGTAATAAAGTTAAGTGGTGACTTAAAAGAGCTAATAAATGACTCACCACTTTTTATTTTTCTCTCGTGACCGACATGAGCACGTATTTCATAAATCAACCACGTGAAAACTGTGTATTTCTGAAAATTTAATTTTTGTTATATTTGCACGTTTTGAGATACCCTCAATCTAAAAACGAATTTTTTAGTGGTTGATTTGGGTATGGTGAATCTGACTGTTATCAACATATCTCAAAAACAAATATTAGCAGGAAGTCCAAACTCGGTATTCTAAATTTGCATCATATAGGGATGCTGCACTAATTTATTCATTGAGATTATGCAAACGATCCGTGTACAGAGACATCCAAGAAATTTGTTTATGGGTGAAATTTTTGGTAGGTACAATTTAGCATCAATTGGCAGTACTAGACAAAATGGAATTAACACATATTTTTTATATTCATGCAAGCATGTTTCGTGAAGAATATGGTGTAAAAAACATTCATGTCTCATTTACAAGGCTACCCAAAGAACCAGACTATAGTGGGGTGGGACTATACTTGGATATTGCTGGAAGCGCATTTCAGATTGTGTTGTGTGTTATTAATATGGGACTAATAATTAACTATATAGTGTGATAAATACATAATTTATAGAATGATATTGATTTATGACATACAGGTATATCAGTAATTAAGCAAAAACATACCTTTTTATTAAAAGCAATTGTTGGAAATGCTTTACTGTATTTTACCATGTTCAGGAAAACTGATCAGAAACGAAAATTAATTTTTCTTACACGTACGGTTAATAAATTTGTATTTATTTATTTATTTATTTTTAGTTACATTTTTGTATAATTACGTATTTTGATGTTCCCTGAATATTAAAGTCAAGGTATGTCTTTCTGTATGTCTGTTATTAAAGTAACCTAAAACGAAATAATTGCCAGCAATTCAAATGTTATATTTTGAATTTTATATAAGGATGCTACTTGATAAGTTTTATCAAGCTTAATAATTTTCAGGAGAGGTTGTCTCAAAAGTTTGAAATAAACTTTTAAATTTAATAACAATCTTAAAAACTGTATAAATGTAGGTACCGTATTCAAACGGGGCGATAGACCTTCTGAATCATCCGTTTGAACTTGTTGGTTTGAAATGAAGGGTAAGAGAAATTTGTGTGAGTGCCACACCGCATTATTTAAGTTAGGGTTTTATCAACAGAGTCTCATTAAATTTATAGGTTGGCTCCATCTAAGATTTATATTTTTAACTTTACGGTAATGAATGCATAATTTTCTTTTTAACATATTTGCATGAGATGCAATGACATTAAACAAAGAACTTAAATAACTCGAATTATTTCATCAGTGATACCTTATGTATCTAAAACACTTTTAGCGTAGTATTGTATGAGTGCGGAGGGTGAACTTTTCTATCACTTAAAATAATGTTATCACATTTTGCACAGAGCAGCACTGTTCTCTTAAAAATCTAAAGAATTCCATTACTAATGGTAAAGTTAACAATAAATTTATCAGCTCTGTTTCGAGTTAAGTATCCTAATACTATATTTCTCACTATATTGCAAACTTCGTTTTTATTGAAAGCTTTTATAGTTTTTGTTTCTGTTTACCAAAAATTGCAAAAACGAATAAAAACGGAAGCTTAGTTCATATTTTCAGTTATGACATCAAGGTAATATTTCACAGCGGATATTGAAGCAGGAAGAATTGTGATAATGCGAAGTTTGACGAAGTACATTAAATTACAGATCATAGTTGTGAACATTATTTTTTTTCTATGTTGATACACTTACATACAGAAAAAAACACGTGTGCAGTAAAAATAGTAGAATTAGGACTGATTTTTTACTAATATATGCTTGAAAAGTGACCTTAATGGTTTACTCAAGCATTTTTATGGAGTAAAAATAATGAGGTGATATATAAAATTTAAAACCCATAAAAGTCATTTTTTTTTCTTTTCTTCTTCTTATTGTTATTATTATTATTATTTGGAGGGGGAACATAATTTTTAAAAAGTGCCTCTTTTTGTTAAGTATTCTTTTCCAGATTTCTTTAACTTTATTCAAACCAGACGCCAAGATAACCAAAAAGTCGACTATGTGTCCAAACTACTATATCAACCAAACTAATATTTTGGATTTATTTTGAATTTTATTTCGTGAATAATATTTTTGTAATATTTCATCATGTTTATTGTGTCTATGTTTTTCATTTAAGCATAATAAGTGAATTAATTGTAATATTTTTTTGGTAGAAACTGAAACGAAGGAAAAATAAGAAGAAATTTTGCAAATTTTGAGACTTTTAGAACTCGGACTTGCAATAATTTTTATGACTTTCTTCATTGATTTGCCTCAGTTACTTAAATAACTGATATTAGATATGTTTCTCCTGATTAATCTATACTTTTAAAATGAACGCTTTTACATAAAAAGTAATTTTAAATGAAAAATAAGCAGATAATTAAATCCTGCATTCTAAAGAAAGATTACAAACTCTACCACTACCATTTTTTAATTTATCATGATTTTTCGCTTTCTTTGTTTGCACGGCAAGATATATTTCATATATATATATATATATATATAATTGGTGTTTTTTACAGAGAAATATATAATAACATACTACTTAAATGTGTCTAAATTATTATCAATGTATATAACGCTGTATTCAGCTGAAAAATTTGATACAAAGCTATAGTTGTCTGAAATTTTCAAAAAACACTAATAACGATATTCTGCTTGATATGAGTAGTGTAAAAAAGACTATTCTTCCAAAAGTTTCTATTCTTCCGGTGGCAACACCACCCCTCGTCCAAGATGATGACTAAGTAGTGTAAAAAGGACACGTTCACCAACACGGTGGAGGGTCGGAGGGTCCGTGAGGGTCAGGGTGGAGCCGCATCACCACCCTGACACCTCCGACCCTCCACCGTGTTGGTGAACGTGTCCTTTTTACACTACTTAGTCATCATCTTGGACGAGGGGTGGTGTTGCCACCGGAAGAATAGAAACTTTTGGAGCGTTGCCACCGGAAGAATAGAAACTTTGAGTATCATCGTGGATGAGAAGTTTGGTGGTGCCATCTATCGGGGAGAGGGGGAATTTTTCCTAAATTTCGGACTTAAAATTTTTTTCACAATTTTGGGGGCTTCAAATTTTTTTTCGAGTTGGAATTTTTGCGGGAAGTGAGATGACGTCACGATCTTTTGGGACTTAGCCTGAAAAGCGATACATACACAATTTGCAATTTAAGAAATAAGTGAAAGAATAAAGTTAGAAAAAATTATAGTTTGAGAGAATAAGAAATAGTTTGAGAAGGGAATGTTAGAAGAAATTTCACCTTGAGCGCCTGGGAGACTGCCCTCCCGAGGCCCTGCGGTGCCCCTTTTCGCTCCGTAGAGCAAGGCGGGAGTTAGTTCCTTTAAATAATTTACAGCCTGAAGAACTCATCACACAGTTTTCTGAGGTTGTCTTCAATGCATGGTTTCAGGAACAAGTAATCTGTACAATTTTCTGAGGTTGTCTTCAAAATATGGGTGCAGAAACAATCTTCATGGGTGTAGAAACAATATTATAAGGATGCAGGAACAATTTAAAAATATATACAGGTGCTAAACAATCTTCATATGTGCAGGAACAAGTAATCTGTACAATTTTCTGAGAATGTCTTCAAAACATGGGTGCAGAAAAAATATTATAAGGATGCAGGAACAATAAAAAAAATATATACAGGATGCAGGAACAATCTTCATGGGTGCAGAAACAATTGATATTTACAGGATGCAGGAACAATCTTCATCGATGCAGAAACAATAAAAATATATACAGGTGCTAAACAATCTTCATGGGTGCAGAAACAATTTAAAAAATATATACAGTGTGCAGGAACAATCTTCATAGGTGCAGAAACAATTGATATATACAGGGTGCAGGAACAATTTAAAAAATATATACAGGGTGCAGGAACAATCTTCATGGGTGAAACAATATATACAAAAATTTTCTATTTACAATTTTCACTGTGGATCTCTACGCTACGGTATTCTGTAATGGCCGTAAGCCAGACTGGTGATTCCATCTTCTAGCAGATAACTCTTGTCATCAAAAGAAGATAAACACTTTTTGTTCTGATTAACAGTGTAGAGCTGATGACATTCTTGAAGGATTCTTGTTTGTTGTTCATACGTGGCTATCTCCTTTTGCAGGCACTCTTCATAGTCATGTACACTTAATTTTTTTCTTACGATGCAGGTTGATATCCCTTTTGCCGTCTTTTTTTCACCACCAGCTGACTGTATGGCATACATTTTTGGTTTCAATCCGATGAATTTGTAGGCAGCTTGGCTGTGGAGTTCATCTTTGAACTTTCCAAGAACCTTTTTATTTACATTAGAATGTAGCGGGTAATTTTCAGGATACTCTGAGACGTCAAAGTGGTGTTGATGTTCCTTCATATCTTGATACACGTCCGCTGTCTGGATACAGTACGTCAAGGAGTCTGTATCCGTGAACAACAAAGTTGCACGACTTTCATACTTTTTCATAACGAAGTTGTAATGAAAGTCGTACATGAGCAACTTTGATAATTCAAGGATACAGAAACCCACGTATATTGGTCTATTCATTAGGATGCTGGGTTTCGATCTCTCCACAGCCACGAGGTTATTGCTAAATTCCTTAAAAATTGTGAAATTAGGTGAAGCAACTAATTTTTGAGCTCTTACTTCATTGTTATACAATTCAATGTTTTGCCGTTTTCTTAAATTTTCAATGGTCTTTCCATACACACTATTGTTAAGCAGTTTGAAGAAGTCTTTTTCAAAACTGTTCTTTGCAGATATTCGTTTGTCTGTGTTGAAGTCGACATATTTTTTAAGCCAGGGTGCTTGACGAAATTCCAGAACCTTGTTTACTTTTAATAACTTCATTCCAAGTTTTAGGTATAATTGTAAATTTCGGTAATGTACGACATACTCAGATTTTTTATGGAGGTTTGGAATGAGTTTAGGTGTTCCCACGTATTTTTGCTTTTGCAACAAGGACTTGGCATAGGAGGAGAGCATTTCTTCCGTCACTGTCATTCTTTCAGGTGCAAGCGGGTAGCTATTGTGGAGATCATGCAGATGAGCCGGATAGTCCAGATCGGCTTCAAAAATGAAACCTTCCGCTGCATCTGCGGGTATGTTCAAGATGAAATCTTCAGTAATGTGAGATGGGTCCATCCATTGAAACTCTCCATAAGGCATGTACTGGGACATAGCCCAACCGTAAAGCTTGTTCGCATCCCAGTACATAATATAGCTAGAGTGTTTACTTGAGACGTAGTGAGGAGTGTGCAGGTTGTTCGCAACAGCGAAACGGTGTGAAATCTGCGACACACCCACGCGCACCCCTTTTTCAATGAACAGCAGCATGTTGATGTCAGTGAGCAGCTCTAACTTGACGTCGGTCATCTTGAGACAGGCTTGCCAGGACAGTCCAGGAGAGGTGTACAAATGGGCAGCATCGATGTTATAGTACTGTAAGCAAAAACTTCTGAAATTTTGGAAGACATCTGCAAGGAGCAAAACATCTGTCTTCACATACAGGTCGTGGTACTCGCCAAGATTGCTTATCTGGAAGACTTCCCATATGTTTTGTGCATGCTGATAATCATCCTCTTCAACGGCTTCATTCGTAAGAGAGTTGAAAAACGATGAAGGAGGCGGCAACACTGTTTCTTGAAAGTTGTCGAATCCGGTGATGTAATCGTACGGGTATACTCCTTTTCTGGTGAGGACACTCAGATCAGTACTTGAGTCAAACTGGTCTTGTCGAATGTTAAATTGTGTGATATCCAAATTCTTTACCAACTTTTTTAAAGAAGCAGGTAAAAATTGGAAGGAGTCAAGAAAGACGAGTTGCACAGGACTGTCAGGTTTCTTCAAAGTGAAAGATATATATTTTTCTAGTGTTGTAGCGATGACTTGAATCTGATGATCTTGGAAATGTCCCAACTCTGTCATGATATGGTGGCCATCATAATTCTTTAAGTTGTGGAAAACCACGGGAATCTTCTTAGCCTGCTTAAAATTAAGGTTGCAGCTGGCTTGGGCGGCATCTCTAAAAACTTCTGTTTCGTGGTTGTGATCACGAACTTTGATGCATCCGGGTAACAGAGGTTGTCGACATATGCTGTACCTTGTAGCATTTTGAAAGGCCTCCTCTTCTTGGGTGGAGAGCTTCATAGGCTTGATTTCTTGTAGTTTTTCTCCTAAGACATCTTTTTCCATGATGATATTTTCCAGAAAATGTCTGACTGCATTGTCTCCTCGATAGCTAAAGATGGGCCTAGCTAAAGATGGGCTTTGCCATCAGACCTTACGATTACATAAGCGTAACCGCAGGCTGTATGTTGAAGATAGGAGTTTGATGAGGAAGGAGTGCTGATGAAATAGGTTCCAGCAAACTCTCAAAGTCTGCATAGATGATATAACTGATGGGGTGTTGAAGGTGGGTTCCCGTGAACTCTAGTATGTTTTTTTCTTTGGAAGGCATCTCAATGGCTTGAGCAGTGTGTTTTTTACAGTTATTTTCATGGTCTTTTAGCAAAAGTTCTGTTGAAAAACCATGTAGGCACCTGTAACAGTAATACTGTTTACCGTCATGTTTTGTTCGATCTCCCATCAAACTGGAAAAGTTTCGGATTAAGCAGTAATGTTGTTCTCCTTCCTCGTTCGCAATGAGCAATAAGTTGATAGCTGCTACATCTTCCAATTCAGAAATTCTTAAAATTGTCACTTTAGCGTTTTCATACCCGAAGACATTGATCCTCAAGTTGTTTAATTTCTCTACAATGCCTATTTTCGAGATGGGAACAGGGCACTGAACATCACCCATCTTGATTTCATCTTCATGAGCTAAGTTGTGAGAGACTCGATGAGGTTGGCTTGTGTAATCCAAATTCAGTTTGTGTGCTAGCAGGCACCATATGAAGCACTTGTTATCACTGTTTTGAATATTTAAGATTGCTTTCTTGGTAAGCAGTTTAGCTGGTAATTCTTGGTAGCTGCTAGCTCTCAAGGGGTTATATTTGGCTGACTTCAGTTCTAGGTAGTAAATGTTTCTGAGCACCCAGCCGGAACCTCTCTCTAAGAACTCTTCATACTTTTGAATGATCTTCATGAAACCCACACTAATTTGATCGTCAATTAAGTCAGCAGTGTGCTGCTGGTAGCAGGGTGTTCGGAAGTAAGCATCCATAATTTCAAGTTCTTCTTCTGCTGTTTCTCTTTCAAAACAGACTTTTATCACAAGATACCATTTGATGGAATCTTTCTCATACAATTCCTGTACGATGTTTTCGTTTAACTCGGCACGAATAGATTCTAAAAAGACTTTCACATCGTACCGAGTGGCTTCAACAGGTTCGATGAGAACCGTCTTGAATGTATTCAAGGCTTGTGTATACGGACGTCTTCGAGAGAGTGGTGGAGGGGTCGTTTTCTGTTTCTTCCGGCATTCACTCATACCATTGGAATGTTGAACTCGCATATGTTGCATTAATGATGACTTAGAGGAGAAGGTGGACTGGCACTCTTTGCAAGGATAGTTATGACTCTTCAGATGAGCGTTGTATTCATCTCGACGAGTAAACTTTCTTTCACATGTATCACATTGAAAGGTGGAATTGTCAGCATCAAGCAACTTCCTATGACGATTCAAGCCGTCTTTCCTGCTAAACTCCTTCTGACATACTAAACAGGAGAAACCCTATAAGAGAATAAAAAACGATTTTAATCAAAGTGTTACAATTTTTCGAAATATCACAAAACAAAAACTTTAAGAAATAATACATACCTTAGAAGGACCTGGCTGAGGGTCTACAGATTCTTGCGATTCACTTGTGGACAGATGGGATTTTTGATGTCTATTTAGGTTGTCCTTTCTAGAGAATTCTTTGTGGCAAATGAGGCACACGAACATTTTTTCTGTGTTATGAGTTGTCATATGCCGATTCAATTTTGACTTATTCACAAAAGATTTCCCACAGGTAGGGCAAACAGGTTGAACCTATAATAAGAAAGACATTTTTTTTTTTACTTTTGTAAAAGGGAACACTTGACAATTTTTAAAACTTTTGTAAAAGGAAACCCTCTCATCAAATACAAATTTTTAATGCAAAACAATACATACCTTAGAAAGTTCAGGATGGGCTTCAGGTTGGGGTTCAGGCTGGGCCTCAGGCTGGGTGGTGTCATCCCATTGAGGGTTTCGCCACTTGTCATCATTCATTTCTACAGCATCACAAAGCATATTTATCTCGTCATCGGGTATACCGAAGGAAATACCCAACTGAAAATAAACGAATCATTTTATAAACATAGGGTTTAGCATACAACTTTAAAAACTACGTTTCAAATTTTTTAGAAAAATAAATTCTTCTAGTTAAAGATTTAATTAATCTAACTTTTTACACAACATAAATAAAATTTAATAAGCATAATCTATTCGATGAAACATCCTAAACATGTCTGAACATGAATCTACTTCATTGAAAGAGGAGTTTTATACACACTAGCATTTTAATAAACCAATAAACTATTTTATCTAAACATAGGATTAGGTATGCAACTTTAAAAAATTTTAGAAAAATAAATTCTCCTAGTTAAAGATTTAATAAACAAAAGGTTATGCAAATCTAACTTTTATACAACATAAATAAATTTAATAAGTATAAGCTATTCGATGACTCATCCTAAACATGTCTGAACATGAATCTACTTGAACACTAACATTTTATTGTATAAGCGGTAATTACTATATGAATCACAAAGTTATACGAAGTTGGAAATTAAGTAAACAACCCCACTTGATGAAAATTAAGTTTCTTATAAGTAAACTGATTTTCTAATTAATAATTAAATTTTTATTCATAATGAATGCAAATTAAGTTTCTCATAAGTAAACAATAATAATAAAAATAACTTTTTGATTTGAATAATATAAAAAGCATCTCTAAACGAAGTATGAGTTATAAATAACTTATGATAAATTTATTAGAATAATAAATTTTTAGTTTAAACTTATGACAATAAGTGTTAATTAAATCTTCTAATTAAAAAAGTTTTTCAATTGTAGAAAAAATAATTTCGAGTGTAAGCATAAATTTTCAGTTTAATATAGAATATCACACACAATATTTTAGTACTACAATAAAAATTAAGTTTCATTCTTCATGTAAAAATAATTTAGATTTCTATGTGATAAGATTGTAAAAAATAAAAATTAAACTTATTAAAAGTTCTAATCAAAGTTTTTCACTTATAAAATAAATAAATTCTAAGCATAAACAGATTTTACACATACTTAAATTTCACTTTATGTAGTTTATTGAATGAAATAAAATAGATTTCACATTTATCAAAATAAAGATTTGAAATTAAATTTATTTTTAACCCATTATAAATAAAATAGATTTTAAACTCATTCTATTTTAGCATATTGTAAATAAAATTTATTTTTAACACATTATAAATAAAATAGATTTCCCATTTATCAAATTAAATATTCGAAATTAAATTTATTTTAACACATTATGAATAAAATAGATTTTAAAGTCATTCTATTTTAGCATAGTGTAAATCAAATTTATTTTTAACACATTATAAATAAAATAGATTTTAAAGTTATTCTATTTTAGCGTATTGTAAATAAAATTTATTTTTAACACATTATAAATAAAATAGATTTCCCATTTATCATAATAAAGATTCGAAATTAAATTTATATTTAACACATTATAAATAAAATAGATTTTAAAATCATTCTATTTTAGCATATTGTAAATAAAATTTATTTTTTAACATATCGTAAAAAGTAATAATAAATTAAGTTAAAGAATTTTTATTACAATTTAATAACTCATATTTCACTAAAAATGATTAAACACAGTTAGAAAAATTAATTAAGTAAAATCAATGATTACTAGATAAATATACTTACTGCATTTTCAAAATCCATAGCTTGATTGTCGTTGCTGAATCCTTCCATTATACTAGAAATATCCAGGTACGGGAAAAGCAAAATACACTATGCGGTAAACACGAAGAATTTGCGGGAAGAAAACTTTGAGAGAGTCGCTAAAGCACAGAGTAAAAACACGTCTTGCTTACACGGTAGATAATCTACGAATGAAGCAAGAAATGGCTTGCAGCGTCTTATCTAATCTAGATAAGGGGAAATCCACATGAGTCACCTTGACTCACCTCTGTGGATCTTGCGAGAAACTTCTCGAATTCTGATTCATCGTTGTAGAGGCTGAATCATTTGCATATTTCCCTCGCAGTTTTTCCAAGAAAAGCTGAGTCATCCTCTTGTTCGTACATGTAAATATCTTACGGGAAATATGAAACATACTCGTTGATTCAATCAGAGGCTATCCACATTTGCATATTTCTAATGAAGGGATAATGTATACACTTTTAATTAAAGAAAAATAATAATTATTGTTTCAATTTGATTATTAAAAAATATTTTTTCAAGTGGCTTGTTTCGTGAATAAATAGTTTTATTATATGTTTTATGAAATAAAATATATCTTTTCGAAACAATATTTTTCCCGAATATAAATTATTGAATGCATAGGAAATGGTTTTATTATATGATTTAATAAATATATCTTTTCAATTCAATATTTTTTCTCGAATATAAATTATTGATTGCATAGGAAATGGTTTTATTATATGATTTAATAAATAAATCTTTTCAATTCAATATTTTTTCCCGAATATAAATTATTGAATCTATAGGAAATGGTTTTATTATATGATTTAATAAATAAAATATATCTTTTCAATTCAATATTGAATCCCTAGAAAGTGAATAAATTCTTTCATGAATGAATCTCTTAAAAATAAATTGTTTTAAGAAATAAAATAGTCATTTCAAACTTATATGTTTTAAGAAATATATCTTTTAAATAAATTATTGAATCCTTGAAAGTGAATCTCTTAAAAATAAATTGTTTTAAGAAATAAAATAGTCATTTCAAAGTTATAAATTCATCGAAGATTGAATCTTTTAAGAAATAAAATATTTCTAATTAAATCTTTTAAGAAATAAAATATTTATTTTTGAATCAATAAAATATTTCTAAATAAGACAGACACAGATATACAGTTTCAATCGATTTATTGAAAATCCATAAAAATATATACACACATTACTTTTTGGATACAATTGTTTAAAGAAATCGTTTTCATAAACACACATTACTTTTTGGATAAAGTATCTTCAATATATTTTTCATACAAGGTCATATTCAATTGTTTAAAGAAAACGTCGTTGTAATGACAGGAACTCCTAATTTTTTTTTTAACAATAGCATGCATATTTAATTTTAAAAGTAATTCTTCACGATATAATTGATACTTTTCAAACATAGTTTTCATTAAACACTCGTGTGAATTTTGTTCGTCTGAATTAAAAACACACCCGTCACGTTGAAATAAATTTTCAATTCCTAACTGAATTTCATTCACGATAAAATCGAGTAAGATTTCCTTAGCACTTTGCTCATTTTCATGAGAAATACACACAAGAGGTTTATTTAGAATTAACATAGGAAGTTGAACGGTGAATATTGCATCAATAATAAAATGAGTTATTCTCATTTTGAGTTCTCTAAGTTTCAAAATTTGATCCTTGGATAATTTAATGACATTAGGTTTTAAATAAAAGCCAGAAGGATTTAAAGAAAACATTTGTTGAAGGATACAATAATCCTCATCCATGTATGCCATTATTAATTGATTGTTAGAAATAAAACTATCATTTACCGACTCAAAATTAAAATTTTCAATCTTACCTTGAAAATAATACCATGTCTGAGCTGTCATTACAACGCCCTCTTTAGTAGGTATCCATTGACCTGTGTGTAATTCTTTAAAATTACGAATGTGGATTCTCACATTAAAATTCTTTTTTATTACAATTTGTAAAAAAACTGCTAAAGTTTAAATTAAATTCACCCCGTATGGGGTCCCAAGATTGTTCACGTACCCAGTGGTTTAACCAGTCATTCACATTCAATTCTTCACACATGTCTTGAGAACAGTTTTTAACAGAAGTATCACCATCAGAGTTTTTCAAAGTATCGCATGCACTGGATGAAGCATCACTTATATCAAGTCTTGGTTTCTTTAAAGGTGGCATGATGGGGTTGGGTATTAAATGATGAAAAGTCAGGCTGATTATCTTTGATGATAGGATTCGGTGCAATGCCGTGGGTAAACAGTTCGTTGGTAGGCTTTAACATAATGTAGAGAGAACCATGTTCTAATGAAATCAAATTCGAAGGTGTTTTAGGCTTTTTGAATTCAATTGTTCGTTCGGCACCAAAACTGAGAACTACGATAGGGAAAGTTGCATCTAATCCACTTTCGTTGTCTTTATGTTGAGCTATGTAGCTGTAACCATTGCTGTAGAGGTTTAGCAGAACATAGTTGAAGGTAGAAGCCGTCCATTTTTCCACTCGATCCCGCAGCTCCAATATCAGACGCGTGCAAGGGTTAGAAAGCACATAGGTTCCGCTGAAGGCCTAACTCAAAGTTGAATCGCCGTATCCTAGAACTTGTCTTTTAGGCTTAAAACTTTTTCCATGAATTTTAAACGTTGGCGTGAAGAAAGGTAAAGTTTTAACTCGGCAAGATACCGATCTGCTTGTTCCTTTTCGATGAAGTTTAAAACATACTGGACATTCAGCCCATTTTCCGTGAAACTCACTGCAGACATGACGAGACAACCAACACACACGAAATCAAATGGTAGAATGAGCCGTGATCGCTGATAAGCAATCTCTGATAAGATAAGATTCTCGTCACGTGACCAGAGGTAGCCAATCAGATAACTCGCGACGCCACTCACCACGTGACTGAGCATAGCCAATCACATCACTCGTGACGTTACTGACCTCGTGACTGTGATCACGTGACCTGGCATCGCTGATAAGAACTCTCCTTATCGTTCATTTCTCTCAAGGCAGCCGTTGGAGTCGGATGGTGTTTTCAGGTAATTGTATTTTATTCTATAAATAATAACACGTATTGATAGATACAAATTCATTTTATTTAGTATGTTTCCCAGGTTACAGGGTTGAGTTTAACAACAGGTTTTTTTACAATAAGTTTCTTTTTCGGTTTGACAATGTTTTTTCTTGAAGACAAATATCGATTCTTAATAATACTGTGGGGTACGGCCAAATCTTTCAGGGCTTGCAAAAATTCACTTTGACCTGTAATAGGCGATTTTTTATTCACCGAAAAGATGAAATGAAAGATTTCCGCTAAATTGGAATGTTTCAATGTCCTTCCGTCGTAAGTAATCTCTCCTTTCGTGTTCCACTTAAACTTGTTCGAATGAGACTTGAGAAAATTTAATAAGGCTTCGGCTTGTTTCTTCATGGGTTTAGGTACAGAAGATAACACAAAGGTTTCATAGTCTTCTTGGAATTCTTGTTTTATAGCCTCCACTTACTTAGGTTCCCCTTTTTCAGGTTCTTCTTCGGGTTGTTTAGACATCCAAGGCAAATTATATTCTTGCAAATCCATTTTTCTTTTTGAGAGTTCGTAGTACTGCTGAATTTTTTCGTGATCCGGTAGAGAACTATTTAATATTTTAGCCATAGCTAAATCAAATTCCGTCATTTGCTTTTTAGAAGGTGTATGCTTAGAAAATTCTTCTTCCGGTACCAACGCATACTTAGCTGCGAATTCCATTGATGATGCCGGTTAAAACAGACAATGCAGCCGGGATTAAAATATTTAAAAATCCGCCGTGTTGAACAATCAATTTTTACTTTCTCTTACTCATAAGGTAGAGAAAGTATTGTTTTTGGGTCAAATTTTCGAACGCGAAATTTTGTTATATTTACACGTTTTGAGGTCCTCTGAATACGTAAATCATGTTTTTAGCAAATGGTCTGTGTGTATGTCTGTGTGTGTGTCTCTCTCTGTGTGTGTGTGTGTGTCTGTCTGTTATCAGCATATCACAAAAACAAATTATGGCAGAAAGTTCAAACTTGGTATTCTAAATGTGTATCATGTAGGGATGCTACAGTAAGCTTTTCGTTAAGATCAAGCAAATGGTTCGTGTACAGGGACAATCCAGAGAATTCTAATACATTACATCTATGGGGGAAATTGCAGGTAAGTAGAGTTTAGCATCTATAGACTGCACTAAACCAAATGAAACGAATATATATATATTTTGTAATAGAGATAGTCAACTGTGAAAATTTTTTTGTGTATGTAGGAGCCTCGCCTCCCCCCCTGGGGAGGGGGAAGTCCCCCTCGAGGGGAGTAAATTTTCATGATGGGTATCTTTCAAAAGAGACGAATTAACACGAATTAACCACTTTTAGAAAATGTCTGTCTGTGTGTGTGAAAAAATTTTCTGGCAACTGTATCTCAGGAACTACTGCACATAATTTCATACAAATTGATATGTAGTTACACCTTGATATAAATTAGTGCCTATCAACTTTTGATAAAAATTGTTTTACAGGTTGCGTTAACATCCCGCTTTTTCTAAATTTTAAATGTGGTGGTATAGGACAAAATTTTGTATAAATGTGCATAAAGAAAATTATATTTTAATAATCATTAAACCCCACCCGCCCTCGGGGGGGAAGTCCCCCCACCAAGGGAATAACTTTTCATGATGGATATCTTTCAAAAGAGCTCGCCAGTACCTTTAAAACGAATTGTTGAACCATCGATCTGGGATAATTTAAAACAAAGTTATCGATTTTTTTCAATTTTAACGAAAAAAAAAACTTAGAATAAAAATCGTAATTTTTTTTTTTTTTTAATATTAAGAATAAAATGATGAATTATATTAATGAATAATAATGAATGTTAATGAATAAAATGATTTTTGGGTATTTAGTGTCATACTACTTCTCTAATATGGAAATCGTCTGCATTATTATAAAAGATAATTTTTTAAAATAATAGTTTTAATAAATTATTTTTTTAAAACAGAATTATTTTTTAATAACTCTCGGGGAGGAGGGGAGTAGAGGAAATGATGCGCACAACTGAACTCATTAGTGACGGCGCCGAGCAGATTAGTCAGTCATTCATTCGAATTCGGAAGTGGTACAAGGTACCTTGTCAGGTATAGCAAAGTGCTACAATTAAAACTCGCACTTTGCGGGTAAAACGTGAATCTGCTGTTTTAGGATTCGATTTGAGTAATAGAGTTAGTGCCGATCCTAAGCTAAAATTGTAAATTGAAATACGCTAATATTTTGGAAACTGAATAGTATAAAAGGAGAAAGAAGATTGCTTTTGGGAGTCAGTTGGAGAGGAGTTAAAGTTAGTTGGAAGGAAGATTGTTTTGGAGAGTTAGGAGCGGATATAGTTGGATATAAGTCGAGTAGATAGCAGTGTCAGGGAATCATCCTGCTAATCGAAAGATTACTTGACCTCATGAGTTAATGAAAGTGATTAAAAGTGGTTGGGATCATTTGTGAGTAATTAAGTAAAGTAACGGGGGTTATTTATTAATATCAAAGTATTTAAGAGGACTGCCCATTTTAAGTCGTAAGTTACTAGATGTTATTATAGTCCAGCGCCCTCCTTCTTATTTAAGCTCAATTAAAGCTCATTTATGTTATATATTTGGACTCTGTCATTTCTTCATAGTTTAAGTATTTCCTTTACAGCTTCAAGTTAAAGTTAGATAAGCATGGAGAAGTCGCGTTCTCCACATTGGCGACCAACTTTGCTCGAATCTCCCCCCCCCCCCCGAGCAAGTCTTTTTTGATGGCACCACTAGCGTGCTGCAATTTTTTGAGCAGCTTGAATATTTTTTCAATTTTCATAAAATCAATGTTAAAAACCACTATTCCTGGTTAGCCTATTCCCTAGAAGGAGAACCGAGACAGTGGCATAGGTTAATCGCCTGCCATTCGCTTGGCCCAAATCCAACCTATGACGAGTTAAAAAGTCGGGTCATCGAACTCTTTGCCACTCCGTATGATAAACTACGATTACAACATGACCGCTCCCTCCCCCGTCACGAACGCCAGTGGGAAGCAGTAATACACCCAGTGGAAAAACCACAAGAAATTATTAAGTCACAGGAAGCAAGCTCCTATAATTTAAACCAACCTAAAACTGGCGATGAAGCCGTTATTTCTAGTGAAAAAAGCCTAATGACATTTGAACTAAACGAGCAAACTTCGCCCTTAAACAGCGATACAAACCAATTTACGGCAGTTATTCAGAATTTAGCTACGGATGAAAAATCCGATAAAATATCTAGCTCACCGACGGCGGCTGAAAAGGAAAATACGATTGACTCTCATTCTGTAAATCAATCCCTTGCTTTAAATGAAACGAATATTCAACTAAATTCTACGGTTCAAGCCGACATATCACATGTAACTGAAGCCCGGATAACAGACATTGGAAGTAATAAAATTAAAATAACTACGGCCGCTGAAAACGTTAAGCGGACCGACAGTGACAAATCATTAAAGGATGCGGCTAATCCTTGTAACTCGCCTTTAGCTGTCAGTTTTGAATCTATACAGCCGACAGAGTCAATTATTTCTAATGAGATCGTGAACTTAAAGTGTCAAACTGACCCGCCGCCTAAACTTAAAGAAAATGAGGTTATTTTCAAGAAGGTAATTTCAACAGGGCATGTAATCTATGGTGAAGTTTCTACAAACTCCTGCAACCCTGCATGCAAAAGCACGGAGCGACAGCAGTCCCCTGTTGTAACTACGAACAGTGACAAGGAACCGGGATCGAGTCCATCCCAGAAAAATGCATCTCCGATGCCTGACTCCGTTCTACAAGCCACCAGCACGGAAATTGCCACAACAACTCTACTGACCAGTCTGAACCGCATCTCTTTTGCTGATATCAAGGACTCAATTTGTCAGGTCGTATCGTTCAGTATTTTAGTTTTTCTCAAGTATTGGTTTATCAGTACGGTACTAAAATTTTCGACATGTAGAACTTTCTTCTGGACTTTCAATCATTATCTCAAAGAGATGAACTTTTTAAAATATCACAAATCTAAATTTAAACTTGCTGCATGAACTTTTTAAAATTTAAAAATGCAAAATTTAGACGTATAGCATGCACTTTCATCTCTCGAAATTTCATGTACTGTTTACATGTCATAAATTTTTTTCTTTATATAATATATGCATGTACGTACGTTAATGTTTTTTCATTCCTAGCCAACACCAGCAGTTTTTGGTAAAAAAAACCTTGTTGAACTTTTGTATAAACTTTTCCCCCCTCTTTAGTTTCTTGAATGATCTATATATATGTACTTAAAAGCCTTCTGTTTTAGCCATCACCTGCAGCGATTCGTAAGATAAATTTTCTTACCTTTGTATATAAATTTTCTCTCTAAGTTTTTACATGATCAATATGTATATACGCTACTACTTTTCTATTTTCTAGCCCACAACGGAGTCTTGAAAACTTTTTTTGAATAACTTTGTATATATATCTATTTATTATATATATTATATACATCACCTGCAGCGATTCGTAAGATAAATTTTCTTACCTTTGTATATAAATTTTCTCTCTAAGTTTTTACATGATCAATATGTATATACGCTACTACTTTTCTATTTTCTAGCCCACAACGGAGTCTTGAAAACTTTTTTTGAATAACTTTGTATATATATCTATTTATTATATATATTTTTCTAAATGTCGTAAATTGTATAAAATAAACTTTTATAAGTGTAGAACCATTTTTCTCTATAGTTTTGTAAATGTAATGTAAAATGTATGTACGTAAATCTTTTTTATTTCTCAGCGATCAACTGCAGTTGTGAAAATTTTGTATCCTTAAATATGTTTTCTAAATGTTGTATAAAGTGTATCAAATGAATTTTCTTGTTGTAAACTTTTGAATTTTTTACTAAAAGTTTTTATGTATGTATATCTATTAGTATGGGGTAAAAAGAGAATTTTTTAAAAAAAAGCTATTCTGCATGTAAATTCGCGTTTAACAAATTAACCTTAATACACTAACACTGTAGTTTTTTCCTTATGCAGATAGCATAGCTAAAATAGGGCTTATGTATAAAATTATGTCATTTATCTATATATAAAAGTGTAGTTCACGTCTATTTTTTATGTATACGTTTAAAAAAGTTTTAATTCTAGAAAATCTGAGGTCCAGTTGCTGATCCTGACTCTAAACCCGAAGTACAGAGGTTAAATCTGAATCCAGGCTGATTTCTTAAAGATTGTTACTTTTCACATGAAGTCGAAAAAAGTTTTTGGAAGTCTGCCAGCAGCGTTTCTCTTTTTCTGAAGTAAAGTGTTTTTGGAACTGTGCCAGCAGTCTGGATTGACATTTTAGAGATAAATCTACTGGAAAACTGCAACTCTTTTTTTTGATAAACACCTGAAATAAAGACTTTCTTTACAGAATCATTTTACACAAGTTATATTGAATGCTGACTGATCGCACGTTCTGTTTAGGCGATCCCATTTGTACTACATTTTTCTTAATTCATACAATTTTTTCCTTTCCATTTAAGGAAAGATGTTCCTGTATTTCCCCGCGGTAATTACGCTGGAATTCTAGTTAACTAAATTGAGTACAAACGGTTTCTGGAGTAAAGCGACTTAGGTTGAGCATAATACGAAACATTTTTTTTTTTTAAAGCTAAGTGTCCAGTTTTTGGCCGTGTACTCTTAAAAGTTTTTTCCCTATTAGATTTTTAAAACAATATACTTCTTGTTGGGCAGTCTAGTTAAATTTAAGTCCCCCCCCTTTTTTTTTCTTTTTTCTAAAATATTATATTGTTGAATTTTAAACAGTAAGTCACTGCAACTAACTTTTCTTTGCATAGTATTGCAATAATTTAAAATTTGCACGGGTAAAAACCCGTTGGGGATTTTTTTCCGATTGACTCTCATTCTGTAAATCAATCCCTTGCTTTAAATGAAACGAATATTCAACTAAATTCTACGGTTCAAGCCGACATATCACATGTAACTGAAGCCCGGATAACAGACATTGGAAGTAATAAAATTAAAATAACTACGGCCGCTGAAAACGTTAAGCGGACCGACAGTGACAAATCATTAAAGGATGCGGCTAATCCTTGTAACTCGCCTTTAGCTGTCAGTTTTGAATCTATACAGCCGACAGAGTCAATTATTTCTAATGAGATCGTGAACTTAAAGTGTCAAACTGACCCGCCGCCTAAACTTAAAGAAAATGAGGTTATTTTCAAGAAGGTAATTTCAACAGGGCATGTAATCTATGGTGAAGTTTCTACAAACTCCTGCAACCCTGCATGCAAAAGCACGGAGCGACAGCAGTCCCCTGTTGTAACTACGAACAGTGACAAGGAACCGGGATCGAGTCCATCCCAGAAAAATGCATCTCCGATGCCTGACTCCGTTCTACAAGCCACCAGCACGGAAATTGCCACAACAACTCTACTGACCAGTCTGAACCGCATCTCTTTTGCTGATATCAAGGACTCAATTTGTCAGGTCGTATCGTTCAGTATTTTAGTTTTTCTCAAGTATTGGTTTATCAGTACGGTACTAAAATTTTCGACATGTAGAACTTTCTTCTGGACTTTCAATCATTATCTCAAAGAGATGAACTTTTTAAAATATCACAAATCTAAATTTAAACTTGCTGCATGAACTTTTTAAAATTTAAAAATGCAAAATTTAGACGTATAGCATGCACTTTCATCTCTCGAAATTTCATGTACTGTTTACATGTCATAAATTTTTTTCTTTATATAATATATGCATGTACGTACGTTAATGTTTTTTCATTCCTAGCCAACACCAGCAGTTTTTGGTAAAAAAAACCTTGTTGAACTTTTGTATAAACTTTTCCCCCCTCTTTAGTTTCTTGAATGATCTATATATATGTACTTAAAAGCCTTCTGTTTTAGCCATCACCTGCAGCGATTCGTAAGATAAATTTTCTTACCTTTGTATATAAATTTTCTCTCTAAGTTTTTACATGATCAATATGTATATACGCTACTACTTTTCTATTTTCTAGCCCACAACGGAGTCTTGAAAACTTTTTTTGAATAACTTTGTATATATATCTATTTATTATATATATTTTTCTAAATGTCGTAAATTGTATAAAATAAACTTTTATAAGTGTAGAACCATTTTTCTCTATAGTTTTGTAAATGTAATGTAAAATGTATGTACGTAAATCTTTTTTATTTCTCAGCGATCAACTGCAGTTGTGAAAATTTTGTATCCTTAAATATGTTTTCTAAATGTTGTATAAAGTGTATCAAATGAATTTTCTTGTTGTAAACTTTTGAATTTTTTACTAAAAGTTTTTATGTATGTATATCTATTAGTATGGGGTAAAAAGAGAATTTTTTAAAAAAAAGCTATTCTGCATGTAAATTCGCGTTTAACAAATTAACCTTAATACACTAACACTGTAGTTTTTTCCTTATGCAGATAGCATAGCTAAAATAGGGCTTATGTATAAAATTATGTCATTTATCTATATATAAAAGTGTAGTTCACGTCTATTTTTTATGTATACGTTTAAAAAAGTTTTAATTCTAGAAAATCTGAGGTCCAGTTGCTGATCCTGACTCTAAACCCGAAGTACAGAGGTTAAATCTGAATCCAGGCTGATTTCTTAAAGATTGTTACTTTTCACATGAAGTCGAAAAAAGTTTTTGGAAGTCTGCCAGCAGCGTTTCTCTTTTTCTGAAGTAAAGTGTTTTTGGAACTGTGCCAGCAGTCTGGATTGACATTTTAGAGATAAATCTACTGGAAAACTGCAACTCTTTTTTTTGATAAACACCTGAAATAAAGACTTTCTTTACAGAATCATTTTACACAAGTTATATTGAATGCTGACTGATCGCACGTTCTGTTTAGGCGATCCCATTTGTACTACATTTTTCTTAATTCATACAATTTTTTCCTTTCCATTTAAGGAAAGATGTTCCTGTATTTCCCCGCGGTAATTACGCTGGAATTCTAGTTAACTAAATTGAGTACAAACGGTTTCTGGAGTAAAGCGACTTAGGTTGAGCATAATACGAAACATTTTTTTTTTTTAAAGCTAAGTGTCCAGTTTTTGGCCGTGTACTCTTAAAAGTTTTTTCCCTATTAGATTTTTAAAACAATATACTTCTTGTTGGGCAGTCTAGTTAAATTTAAGTCCCCCCCCTTTTTTTTTCTTTTTTCTAAAATATTATATTGTTGAATTTTAAACAGTAAGTCACTGCAACTAACTTTTCTTTGCATAGTATTGCAATAATTTAAAATTTGCACGGGTAAAAACCCGTTGGGGATTTTTTTCCGATTGACTCTCATTCTGTAAATCAATCCCTTGCTTTAAATGAAACGAATATTCAACTAAATTCTACGGTTCAAGCCGACATATCACATGTAACTGAAGCCCGGATAACAGACATTGGAAGTAATAAAATTAAAATAACTACGGCCGCTGAAAACGTTAAGCGGACCGACAGTGACAAATCATTAAAGGATGCGGCTAATCCTTGTAACTCGCCTTTAGCTGTCAGTTTTGAATCTATACAGCCGACAGAGTCAATTATTTCTAATGAGATCGTGAACTTAAAGTGTCAAACTGACCCGCCGCCTAAACTTAAAGAAAATGAGGTTATTTTCAAGAAGGTAATTTCAACAGGGCATGTAATCTATGGTGAAGTTTCTACAAACTCCTGCAACCCTGCATGCAAAAGCACGGAGCGACAGCAGTCCCCTGTTGTAACTACGAACAGTGACAAGGAACCGGGATCGAGTCCATCCCAGAAAAATGCATCTCCGATGCCTGACTCCGTTCTACAAGCCACCAGCACGGAAATTGCCACAACAACTCTACTGACCAGTCTGAACCGCATCTCTTTTGCTGATATCAAGGACTCAATTTGTCAGGTCGTATCGTTCAGTATTTTAGTTTTTCTCAAGTATTGGTTTATCAGTACGGTACTAAAATTTTCGACATGTAGAACTTTCTTCTGGACTTTCAATCATTATCTCAAAGAGATGAACTTTTTAAAATATCACAAATCTAAATTTAAACTTGCTGCATGAACTTTTTAAAATTTAAAAATGCAAAATTTAGACGTATAGCATGCACTTTCATCTCTCGAAATTTCATGTACTGTTTACATGTCATAAATTTTTTTCTTTATATAATATATGCATGTACGTACGTTAATGTTTTTTCATTCCTAGCCAACACCAGCAGTTTTTGGTAAAAAAAACCTTGTTGAACTTTTGTATAAACTTTTCCCCCCTCTTTAGTTTCTTGAATGATCTATATATATGTACTTAAAAGCCTTCTGTTTTAGCCATCACCTGCAGCGATTCGTAAGATAAATTTTCTTACCTTTGTATATAAATTTTCTCTCTAAGTTTTTACATGATCAATATGTATATACGCTACTACTTTTCTATTTTCTAGCCCACAACGGAGTCTTGAAAACTTTTTTTGAATAACTTTGTATATATATCTATTTATTATATATATAATATACATCACCTGCAGCGATTCGTAAGATAAATTTTCTTACCTTTGTATATAAATTTTCTCTCTAAGTTTTTACATGATCAATATGTATATACGCTACTACTTTTCTATTTTCTAGCCCACAACGGAGTCTTGAAAACTTTTTTTGAATAACTTTGTATATATATCTATTTATTATATATATTTTTCTAAATGTCGTAAATTGTATAAAATAAACTTTTATAAGAGTAGAACCATTTTTCTCTATAGTTTTGTAAATGTAATGTAAAATGTATGTACGTAAATCTTTTTTATTTCTCAGCGATCAACTGCAGTTGTGAAAATTTTGTATCCTTAAATATGTTTTCTAAATGTTGTATAAAGTGTATCAAATGAATTTTCTTGTTGTAAACTTTTGAATTTTTTACTAAAAGTTTTTATGTATGTATATCTATTAGTATGGGGTAAAAAGAGAATTTTTTAAAAAAAAGCTATTCTGCATGTAAATTCGCGTTTAACAAATTAACCTTAATACACTAACACTGTAGTTTTTTCCTTATGCAGATAGCATAGCTAAAATAGGGCTTATGTATAAAATTATGTCATTTATCTATATATAAAAGTGTAGTTCACGTCTATTTTTTATGTATACGTTTAAAAAAGTTTTAATTCTAGAAAATCTGAGGTCCAGTTGCTGATCCTGACTCTAAACCCGAAGTACAGAGGTTAAATCTGAATCCAGGCTGATTTCTTAAAGATTGTTACTTTTCACATGAAGTCGAAAAAAGTTTTTGGAAGTCTGCCAGCAGCGTTTCTCTTTTTCTGAAGTAAAGTGTTTTTGGAACTGTGCCAGCAGTCTGGATTGACATTTTAGAGATAAATCTACTGGAAAACTGCAACTCTTTTTTTTGATAAACACCTGAAATAAAGACTTTCTTTACAGAATCATTTTACACAAGTTATATTGAATGCTGACTGATCGCACGTTCTGTTTAGGCGATCCCATTTGTACTACATTTTTCTTAATTCATACAATTTTTTCCTTTCCATTTAAGGAAAGATGTTCCTGTATTTCCCCGCGGTAATTACGCTGGAATTCTAGTTAACTAAATTGAGTACAAACGGTTTCTGGAGTAAAGCGACTTAGGTTGAGCATAATACGAAACATTTTTTTTTTTTAAAGCTAAGTGTCCAGTTTTTGGCCGTGTACTCTTAAAAGTTTTTTCCCTATTAGATTTTTAAAACAATATACTTCTTGTTGGGCAGTCTAGTTAAATTTAAGTCCCCCCCCCCTTTTTTTTTCTTTTTTCTAAAATATTATATTGTTGAATTTTAAACAGTAAGTCACTGCAACTAACTTTTCTTTGCATAGTATTGCAATAATTTAAAATTTGCACGGGTAAAAACCCGTTGGGGATTTTTTTCCGCGAAATTTTTTTTCGGGGGAGGAACTGTCAGGTATAGCAAAGTGCTACAATTAAAACTCGCACTTTGCGGGTAAAACGTGAATCTGCTGTTTTAGGATTCGATTTGAGTAATAGAGTTAGTGCCGATCCTAAGCTAAAATTGTAAATTAAAATACGCTAATATTTTGGAAACTGAATAGTATAAAAGGAGAAAGAAGATTGCTTTTGGGAGTCAGTTGGAGAGGAGTTAAAGTTAGTTGGAAGGAAGATTGTTTTGGAGAGTTAGGAGCGGATATAGTTGGATATAAGTCGAGTAGATAGCAGTGTCAGGGAATCCTCCTGCTAATCGAAAGATTACTTGACCTCATGAGTTAATGAAAGTGATTAAAAGTGGTTGGGATCATTTGTGAGTAATTAAGTAAAGTAACGGGGGTTATTTATTAATATCAAAGTATTTAAGAGGACTGCCCATTTTAAGTCGTAAATTACTAGATGTTATTATAGTCCAGCGCCCTCCTTCTTATTTAAGCTCAATTAAAGCTCATTTATGTTATATATTTGGACTCTGTCATTTCTTCATAGTTTAAGTATTTCATTTACAGCTTCAAGTTAAAGTTAGATAAGCATGGAGAAGTCGCGTTCTCCACAACCTTTGAACTATAAACTAGAAAAATTAAAATCAAATAATCTTAAATCAATTTATCATACTTAAAATTGTAATCATAAATCGTAAGATAAATAATATAATATATGCATGTACGTACGTTAATGTTTTTTCATTCCTAGCCAACACCAGCAGTTTTTGGTAAAAAAAACCTTGTTGAACTTTTGTATAAACTTTTCCCCCCTCTTTAGTTTCTTGAATGATCTATATATATGTACTTAAAAGCCTTCTGTTTTAGCCATCACCTGCAGCGATTCGTAAGATAAATTTTCTTACCTTTGTATATAAATTTTCTCTCTAAGTTTTTACATGATCAATATGTATATACGAAGTCTTCAATTCAAATAAAGATATTCTTCAAATATGGAATTACATTCTAATGATTTGAGTGGCTTAGTTGTTTTATCTTCGGGATGCTGGCAGAGAGGGTAAGTAGATTTAAGCTTATTCTCATTTATCCTAATACATGTTATTCTGATTTATAATTGGGTAAAAGTTGCAGAATTTGAATCAAAATTAAATTCGTAAGAAATTCTGAATATCCGAGATTCTAGATTTAATATAAACTAAATCGAAATTCATAAAAATGAAATTTAGTCGAATATTCTTCTTTTGGCTTCAAAGCCATAGTGGTCCGTCGATACACGGAGGCTTAATTATCTATTAATTAGATAATTAATCGTAATTCGTTAAATTAAAAAAAAAAAAAAATTTTTTGTAAAATGAAAAAATTCTTTTGTTTACGTAGGATTAAATTATCTGTATAAGAACTTTAAAGGAAGTTAAAATTAATTTGTGAAATAAATCATTAATATGAAGTTAAATTGTTTTGATATAAAACGTAATTCAAGTAGTTTGGGTTACAAAAGTTTCGGTTTGAGAGAAAACGTAATTCAGAGTACTTTGGGTTTCAAACCGGAACAATTGCGATTTGGGAATGTAAGAAATAAACTTTCATATTAAATAATTGTTGAATGAATAAGTGTATGAGAAGGAAAAAATTGCATTCAATATTTTATTAGTTTATTTATTTCAGTTTAAAAAAAAAATATATATATATATATATCTATTCTATATGTGTGTTTCTTTTCATTTGTTCTTATTTTTTTTTTTTGTTTTGTTTTGTTTTACTTCCTGATCTGCAGAATAATAATTTAATTCGATCGATCAATTCATATTGAAATTCAATTATTTGTAATTGGTTTGCTCAAAAGATGGGTAGAAAAGGGAGAACAAGGGCGAATGACGCCGAACAGAGTGCGTTGTTCCCAAAATCTAATGAAGTGATAAAATTTGAAAATGTGATTAGGGAAATAGAATTTATAAAATCGAAGGTCAATGATTGCGATAAAAGCGATCAAGCCAGATTAAAGATCCTAAAGGATAAGGTAAATGTACTGGAGGTTAAATTCGAGAAAATAGTTACAAATTTTTCCGAAGAGGAAAACGATGAAACCTTTGAAGAAGTGATGAAAAATCGGGACATTCTGTTAGAATTATCTGTAGTGTTAGAAAGTAAATCGCAATCAAATACTCCAAATGTAAATAATGATGCACGTACCAAACCAGGGACTTCTGTTAATTCGCATATTAGTTTTCCCAAACTTGAAATTCCTTATTTTTACGGGGATAATGAATCTTGGTTGTCATTTAAAAATTTATTTAAATCATCTATTCTGGATAATGACAGCCTTAGTGAGGTTGAAAAGCTACAATACCTCCAATCGTGTGTAAGAGGTAGTGCATCAAAACTTATTCGTAAATTTGCGTTACAATCGGAAAATCTTAAACACTGTTGGGAAATCCTTACTCAGCGCTATAAAAATAAACGCCAATTAGCTATAACTCAAATAAATAAAATCTTTTCGGTAAAGGTAAACAAAGCGGATGATCCTAAATCGTTTTTCAATTTAATAGACACTTGTAAGGAAGCGGTGCGAAATTTATCGACCCTCGGATTGGAATCTAATCCTCTTAGCGATCTTATTCTTATAAATTTCATGATTTCAAAATTGGATTCATCCGTTAGGCATAGGTGGGAGCTCAGTCTAGAGAATACGCAAACTATTCCCGATTTAAACTCGTTTCGTACGTTCATTGCAAGGGAGGCGTCGAGTCAAACAAAACTTGAAAATAAACCAGGGATGTTTAAGAAGCCAGTAGAAGGTAGTAGTGTTAAAAAATCTTGTGTCAATAATTCAATAATAGTCAAAGAAAATAAATGCGTCGCCTGTTCTCAAGTACATCAATTGTTTAAATGTCCCAAATTCAATCGAATTAGTGTTCAGGAACGATGGGACTTAGTTAAATCTAAAGGTTTGTGTGAAAATTGTTTGCGAACTAATCATCAAGTGCGACAATGTAGAATTAATATTAAATGTAAGGTATGTGCAGGTTCACATCACACTCTTCTGCACATTTATACACAGAATTCTGCAGATCAGGGAGGTGGCCTTGTTACTACGTCGGTGGCCAATAGTTCACAATCTAATGCAAATTTTAATAACCAAAAGGTGTTGCCGTCTACCGCCCTTATAAAGGTTAGATCACCTAACGGTAAAATTATTCAATGTCGGGCGTTAGTTGATAGTGCTTCACAAAATAGTCTCATAACAAAAGAGTGCGTTGAGAAACTAAATTTGCCTTTGTTTGGCACTTCTCATCCACTTGTAGGCATGAACGGTCTTTCCGCAGAAACTGTTTTAAATTTTACGGAATTTTCATTCTCGCCATATTTCGCTAACGAGTATAAGGATTTGAAGGCACTAGTAGTAAATAGGGTTACTGCCCCTCTGCCAAATTTCCGGGTAAGGACGACGTCTTGGCCACATACAAAAAATCTTCAGTTAGCTGACATGAACTTCTCAAAGCCACAAAATATTCATGTGCTATTAGGCGCAGACATTTTCTCGTCACTAATTTGTGGCAAACCAATACATGGAAGGCCAGGAGAACCATCTGCCATTCCCAGTTCACTCGGTTACTTATTGAGTGGCCCCCTTTCGAGGGATGGAATGGAGCCAGAATCAACATATAGCTCCTCGTTACACTGCCTAAACTTAAACGATTTTTTTGACAATCAGCCAATAATATCTTCTAAGGGTGAAACCGAAGCCGATCCGGCAAAGGATTTGTACAAAACTTCCACCAAGCGCAACCCCGAAGGGCGCTATGTGGTAAAATTACCCCTCCATGATGAGATAGAGTTAGGTGAAAGTGCCAACTGTGCACAAAAATGTTTAAAAGGCTAGAAGCTAGATTTATTCAGAACCCTAATCTAAAAACAGAGTATTGTAAGTTTATGTGTGAATACTCTGACTTAGGTCATATGACTCTACTACGAGCTGAAGAACTTAATCATAAACCAAATTATTATATGCCTCATCATGGAGTTATAAATGAAAATAGTAAGACTACCAAACTACGGGTAGTGTTTAACGCGTCGGCCTTAACTACAAATGGCAAATCCCTGAACTCTAACTTGCATAAAGGGCCAAAACTGCAAACAAGTATATTTAGCAATCTAATTAGATTCAGATTAAATAAAGTCGCCCTCTCGAGTGATATCGAGAAAATGTTTAGGCAAATTCTAGTCGCAGAGCCTGATACAGACTTCCAAAGAATATTTTGGAGGGCCAATGTATCAGATCCACTCCGAGTGTATAAATTGAACACTGTTACTTATGGCACAGCCTGTGCACCATTTTTAGCCCTGCGTACTATACAACAATTACTGACAGACGAGGAAACCAATTTTCCCGTAGCTGAGCAGGCTGCCAGTAACAACCTGTATATGGACGATTTCCTTGGAGGGGCTGAAACAATCGAAGCCGCTCAAGCTTTGGTCACAGACCTTCAGGCTTTCTTCAATGCTGGGGGCTTCAAGCTGTGAAAATGGGCATCAAATTGTGTGGAATCTCTAGTTCAGGTCCCAGAAATTTTAAAATCAACAAATCAGGAATTATCCTTAAATCCCGATCAATCCCAACGTATTTTGGGATTAAACTGGAATTTAGCTTTGGATACCCTACAGGTTGGGGTTAATACCGAAGAAAGCGTCACCACAAAAACACAATTATTGTCCGTAATTGCACGCATCTTCGACCCTTTGGGTCTGTTATCCCCTGCCACTATCCTTTTAAAATTGCTCTTAAAAGATTTTTGGAAGCAAAAACTTGGTTGGGATGATCCTTTACCACCAGACATTCAAAACAGGTGGAACGAATTTTATGAAAAAATTGCCTCCTTTAAGGCCATGTCATTACCCAGATTTTTAGATTTTAATCCGAATCGATTTCACAGATACAGGGATTTTGTGATGCGTCAACAAAGGCATATGCTGCCGTAATTTATATACGTCCCAGACAGAACTCAACTTTAAAACTGATTGCAGCTAAAACCCGTGGATCTCCTTTAAAACCCATTACCTTGCCTAGTTTGGAGCTATGCGCGGCTGTTTTGTTATCGGAACTTCTGTCAGTCGTCCAGAACTCACTAGATTCTCAGGTGGAGGAAATTCTTCTATGGACAGACTCCACAATCGCCCGTAGTTGGATCTTAAATCCACCCTTAAAGGGCAACACATACGTCCTACACCGAGTCAACAAAATAAAGGCTCTGACAGACCCAACCACATGGCATCATTTCCAAGCAAACACAACCCAGCGGACTGTGCAACTCGTGGGCTGTTACCAAACAAATTACAAACCTTTGACTTGTGGTGGTCTGGACCTGAGTGGCCAAAGATCCAGGTCTCAGAGCACGATTCAGAAATGTCGACCTCAGTCAAATGTACAGTTGTGAAAACTCCAGGTCTAATAGAGTCGACTTAGTTTCAAAATTTTCCTCAAGTACAAAACTTTTTCGTGTAATTGCATTTATGAAGCGGTTTATCAATAATAGTCGATATCCTACAAAGTTGAATGGACCAGTCTCAGTACAAGAGATTTCAGAGGCTAGAAAGACTGTGATTAAATTTGTCCAACAAAGGTCCTTTGCTTCAGAAATCGCCCTTTTGCAGCGCGGCAAACCCGTTGCAAACAACAGTAAATTGAAACCTCTCAATGTTTTTATTGATTCCGAAAACCTATTGAGAGTGGGAGGTAGAATTGACAAAGCAAAAACCCTCCCCATGACACTAGGCATCAGTTATTGTTGCCTAAAATTCACCCTTTTACTTCCCTTATAATCAGACATTTTCATGTGCATAGTCTTCATGGAGGTGTCGAACTAGTGTTAAGCCTAATTCGCCAGTCTTACTGGATTCCTAAAGGGAGATCCACTGTGAAAATGCAGCTTCGACAATGTGTCACTTGCGCCAAAATCCAACCAACCCCCATTCAGTAAATCATGGGTGACTTACCCAGTGCCAGAGTCAACCCTTGTCGACCATTCCAACATGTTGGCCTTGATTATGCAGGCCCTATTCAAACGAAGTGTGAACATAAACGAAACCATATAAAATTTAAGTCCTATATTTGCTATTTATCTGCATGTGCACCAAGGCAATTCATCTCGAATTAGTCACTAGTTTATCTACAGAACATTTTTTATATGCCCTACAAAGATTCATAGGGCGTCGCGGCTATCCCACAGACATTTACTCCGATAATTGACGCAACTTTATTGGTGCCCATGCCCATTTAAAGAAACTCGTGACACTTTCAGCAACCAACATTATTCAAGATTACGTAGCCACTAGACAAATTCATTGGCATTTTATGCCACCTTACGGGCCTAATTTTGGCGGCCTATGGGAATCATCAGTTAAATTGGCTAAACGTCACTTAATTAAGGCTTGTAAAGGCAGTTGCCTGACATTTGAGTAATGTGACACTATTCTCACCAATATTGAGGCATGCTTATATTACCGCCCCTTAGTACCACTTTCCACCGAGCCCAATAATTTCCTGATACTTACACCAGGACACTTCCTAATTGGGGCTCTGCTTCTTCAGCTTCCTGGACAATCTCCTAACCCAACTAATCAATTTTGCACCAGTTTTTCTTCCAGATGGAAACTCCTCCAGCAGATCAAAAGGCACTTTTGGAGCACCTTGCAAAGGTCCTATCTTACTTCTCTACAGTCAAGAGAAAAATGGAAAGGCGGTGTTACCAATCTGCAGCCCGGAGAACTAGTCCTCGTCTTAGAACCCTCGATTCAGCCAGCTCAGTGGAGTCTTGCCCGCATTCTGGACGTCCATCCTGGTGAGGACGGTATTATTAGAGTGGTTACTCTGCAAACGCCAGTTGGAATCATGAAACGACCGGTCAGTCGCATCGCCAGTCTGCCATGCTCAGCCCCCCCCCCGGAGGATGTCGGGGAGAAGGGGAGTAGAGCAAATGATGCGCACAACTGAACTCATTAGTGACGGCGCTTAGCAGATTAGTCAGTCATTCATTCGAATTCAGAAGAGGTACAAGGTACCTTTGAACTATAAACTAGAACAATTAAAATCAAATAATCTTAAATCAATTTATCATACTTAAAATTAAAATCATAAATCGTAAATAAGTCTTCAATTCAAATAAAGATATTCTTCAAATATGGAATTATATTCTAATGATTTGAGTGGCTTAGTTGTTTTATCTTCGGGATGCTGGCAGAGAGGGTAAGTAGATTTAAACTTATTCTCATTTATCCTAATACATGTTATTCTGATTTATAATTGGGTAAAAGTTGCAGAATTTGAATCAAAATTAAATTCGTAAGAAATTCTGAATATCCGAGATTCTAGATTTAATATAAACTAAATCGAAATTCATAAAAATGAAATTTAGTCGAATATTCTTCTTTTGGCTTCAAAGCCAATAACCGAATTAAATTCTATATAAATTTAGGTGCGTTAATGAAACGGGGGGTTAAGGGGGGCGGTAGCCCCCCTCACACAGAATTAATTATCATACAAAACTCTTCCGAAGCCTAATTTGAATTGTTTAACATAGGTTTACATAACATCGTTATCTTACCTCTTAATCTCCAACCTGTATTTATAGTATTAAATTTCAGGGTAAGAGAAAGTCGTGTGAGTGACACACCAGATTATTTCTTGTTGAATAAACTTCCTTTCTTGTTTGCAATTTTTCGGAGAGTCGTCTTATAGTTCCTTAAAGACCATTTCTGATGAGATGAGAGAGGCACGTTTCCTTTTAATACGTTCAAGGTGCATTCGCAAATAGCTTTCACAGATCGAGTCGGTAATTTTTTTAACAAATGCTTGCGTAAGGTTTTAGGACAAGACTTTATAAGCTCCAAATCTCGAAGTTGTTTCTTCGTTAACGTCATGATCACAACTGAATTAAAATCGGTAGGGCTTTTCTTTTAAACCTTTTTTGAGCTCGTAAACAAATTGGGTTTCCCCCGGTAATATACGCGTTCTGAGTCACATTCCTTCAGGGGTTTCATTCCTTAAATCCACCAACAAATAGGAGAAAGGGTGTTTAGTAGCGTCCTCGAACACTTCTTGAAAAAACTGAGTTGATCTCGGGTATAATTGTCTACCCAAGTGCGTAATTTGACTCATATCCCGACGATTTTTAAAAAGTACTAAGTATTGACTGTTTAAGGAAATACCTCTCATTTCTTTACCTTTATGAAAAAGGTTTTGAGTAATAAAAATAATACTTAAATTTAAATGGTTACTTCCTTTTGTAAAGAGGTGAGTTAATCGTTCATCACCCCCACATTCCACCATCAAATCATCGAAAATCATTAAAGAATGGGTACCTAAATATTCCCGATAATTAGAAGGAAACCCTTCCACGAACGTCACGTCGGGAATTTCCTCGTAAAGCTTTTGAGAGATGCCGTAAAACCAAACGACTTTATCGGGAGGAGGATTAAACATACGCCGTCGTTCTGCAAGTAAATCCCGCAGAAACCAACTCTTACCGACCCTCGTGGGACCTGCTAAGAGCATTGTAAAAGGGTATTGAAAGCGTGGAAACTCCATTCTAAATAAACACAGACACATAGGTACACATTATAAATAGTTTTTTATTGATAAAAGGGAGCACGTGTACGAAATCGTTTGGATACAAAATTATAGACTCGATGGTCGTTACATATATTTTCAGTTACAAACTGCTTTAAAAAATCTTTCAAAGTTTTGCCTCGACATCGGCAATAAATATAATACACACAAAATTGACCGCAAACAGCTGTCACATGACTTTGCAGCAGAAGTGGATTAAACACCACTCGTGAAAATTGAGATCTATAGTTTGATATAGGTCCTTTAAAAAAGTTCGGCTTGTTTCCATAGGAATCAAAGAATTCCGCTTCTGTAGGTGAGGGTAGGTAGAAAGCCACCCAGTGGCTTCCGGCTTCTGTAGACTTGTCCACGTTGCATACAAAACAAGCAGGATAACGCCCGATCTTCTTGGGTAATTGATCACTGGGGAAAACACCGGAAAAGTATTTCTTGGTCACTGGATCGTGGGATAAAGTAGTGTCGATTTCTATAGAATTCATTTTCAGTTGGGGAAGTCACACAACACATGTGGTGTTTTACTAATTTCTATAATGTTTTCAAATTCCGCATACACCAATACAGTTGTGGTTCTTTCTAAGGAGTCTGCAAACTTGATTTCAATTCGTAAATTTCCTTGTTGCTGTAGATTCAGATGGGGGTCCGTCACAATTCTTTTCGGCATGGCTCCTAAAAACACATTGTCTTGCATAAAGGATTTGCTTCCAGTTGAGATCGAATAGGTCTTGCATAACACTCGGTCGACGGGATACTTTGCTGTACTTTTCTCTAAGGCCTTGGCATGACCCAGTAATACACCTGGGCTCACTTTCCCTTTACGTATGAAAATAGAAGCATGTTCCAAAATCACTTTGTAGTTGGGAATGGGTTTCGCCGCATCGATTTTACACATTAAGGAAAATTCAGGCTTGCTTCGGGTCATCTTAATTTTCAAGTCAACCATATTCAATAGCAATCGATTTTGTTGAAAAATATCACAATGCAAAGGTCCAATCATATCTAACGTTTTGCTTTTATTTGTGAGTGCGTAACGTATCTTCAATCCGGGGTTGTCACCAGCAGGATCTGTAGCAGTCAAATTCTCATATTTGTAAAAACATTCGCAGGACAATAAACTTTTCTTGGCATCTTCTCCATAATTCAGCAGCGTTTCAATATACGCGCGGTAGGGGTAGGTGTTACTCGACGAGGAGATCACTCTTTCGTTTAGGCTAATATCCACTTGAGAAAACAAGGCGTGTAAAAATAAATTCACGGGGGCCACTGCATCCTTTTCCGCTAAGGGCGATCCATCAAACTTGGCAATTTTCACTTTCATATACAGATAGGAAGCCGATAAATCAATATAGTCTTCACCATTTCCGGAAATATTAAATTTCACAGGTCCTCCGTCTCGAATATTCGCAAGAGGGTGGTATTCAACAAAGTATCCTTTTTCAATAGCCGTTTGCGTGGGTGGGATCAAAAATAAATCCAATTCGGATTTCGCACAGGCAGCAGAATCTTTATGGATGAGTCCAGACATCTTTAAGCGAAAATATCTTGTACCTTCACTTTCTTGGCTTTACGTCGAATGACTGCTTTGGTAGAACGCTTAATCTTTTTATACCGGCGGCCCGATCCAATCATCGTCTTCACTTTAGTAGCGGGTTTGTCCGTTAAGGTCTGTCCAGCTTCTTTTAATCTTCGCTTGGCGGCCAGTTTAATGTCTTCTCCGCGAGACAGGTCACTCAACACGTTCACACCTGAATGAAACAACTGCTTGCCGACCGCTTTCGCTCCCGATTTGAAGAGGGGTACCGCTGCACGAAAAAGGGATCGAAACAGTCCACTGAATCCATATCCCTTTTGTAAAGTAGTGCCTTGATAATAATTTAGACCACTACCCGACTGATGGGAATAGTAATCTTCAAAAGATTTCGCACAACATTGGTAAGGAACAAACATCACGAGAGGTATTTTTGACGAAAGTGAAGCTTCACGTACGAGCGCCCACGTTCAAATGGCGTGAGTTCGCCGAGGTGGTTCCTTATAACGATTTCCAAAGAGTCGAACGATTTCCGGCTGTCAGGTAAATAGTGTGGTCGGTCGAATGTCTCACAAATCATTTCTCCATCTTTTCCCCTCACATTGACAATTCGTAAAAGGGGTGCTAACACATCTCCGATAATTTGGGGTTCCACAATATCCGAATAAACCATCAACACTCTATAATGCGCACAGGGATCTGCGACATAGGTACTAAAAATAGTTTGCTCGATATTTATATCAGGCGATGCGATTTCACCTGGTTCGAATCCCAACATCTGCGCTATCCCCTCATGCAATATCAGCTTTGTTTTATCTTTCACGTTAATATACAGCTTTTTCGTGTGGGGGTCATAAGTGAAAGAAATTTTATTTTTAATCTCTTCAATAGACATCGCTTTTAAAATGTCATCGACCGATTCGTAAAAGCCAGGGGGAATTCATTTACCAAACGGGGATTTCCGGTCCTTCAAATCAAAACCAAATAAATTATTATTCTGGTTCACATTATACCAGGTGTGGGGGTAAATAAATTCGACGAGGCCTACTTCCCATTCCCCTTTCAATTCAACGGGGGCGGGCAATCGCGTAATAAAATGAGAAATTTTATTCTCAGGAAAAAAATTCCTGAAACTGTCCGAAGGAAACGTCACGTAGAACGACATGCTTTCATATGATCTTTCAACAATCCAAACACTTGTTTTATAAGGCAAATAAATCAAAGGATGGAATCCATTGGTCAAATTTGCTGGGATAACCTTTAAATTGCATTTTGTATTCCACACGCTTTTTCCGTATCCGCTTATCTAAAATCTTTTCAATCGTATAATTCTCTTTTATTTTCACTTTCTGAAGTTCTTGAGGGTAAAAGGTTCCTTTAATGGGTTCTTCTAACAGGTTTAATAAAGAAGCATCACAAAACTGGCGTTGTAAAAATTATTACTTACAAACTTTGAATAAACACCATAAAATGCAATAAACTCGCAACAATTGTTTCGGGTCGAAAAAACCACGACCCTTCATCAGGCGAACAAAGTAAGCACGAGTGCTGCAATCAAAGCGGCAACGCACCTACCGCACCTACGCACGTTGCCGCTTTGATTGCAGCACTCGTGCTTACTTTGTTCGCCTGATGAAGGGTCGTGGTTTTTTCGACCCGAAACAATTGTTGCGAGTTTATTGCATTTTATGGTGTTTATTCAAAGTTTGTAAGTAATAATCTTCTAACAGGTCCTTGATTCGGTAGACAGGAGGGTCTCTTCTCACACATTCAGTCACCACAAACACTTCTTCCGTCCAGTTCGTTTCATATCCTTTTTCGAAGGTTAATTTCTGCTTGGAAACTCGTACAACGTCTCCCGGTTGAAACGCGCAAGGTTTTCTTTTCGCATTTTGCATGTCACCGTATAAAGTATCCCATATGTCGCTTTCATTTTCAGGGGTTACTTCGACTGGAGCTCTCTTGATACTTGAATGGTAAGTATGATTATAACTGTGTAACAACTGATCCAACACGTCCAAATAGCGGCAGGTGTGATGATGGGTAAAATATTTCCACAATTTCGTTTTCTAAGTTCGGTTAAATCGCTCCACGACAGATGCTTTCGTATTCTTATTCGTCGTAAAAAACCGCACGCCTTCTTCTTTCAAAAATTTTTGAAAAAGTCTGTTTTGATAATCTTTTCCGTCATCCGATTGCAGGGACTTGGGTTTCGTCGTCTCAAAAATAGACCGGAACGCCTTTACAATATCTTCACCCCGTTTTTTCTTCAACGGGACCGCCCACGCAAATTTAATTTAGACAGAATGTCTATACAAGTCAGGATGTAGCGGTACCCTTGATTGAACTTTTGCAAACTGCCCAGATCCACTAAGTCCGTCTGCCACTGTTGATCGATGGAATAGATTATCACTCGATTGGTTGGGAACTTTCTTCGAACAGGTTTGTGCAACGTGTATGCATCGACTCCGCTCAGCCAGTCCTGAATCTTCTTCTTCGAGATTTTGCCTTTCGCAGCACGAAATAAGGCATTTACACCACCTGCGTTACTTGGGTCCCGATACACCTCCATCGTTACAACACAAAATTTTATTATGACTCACATTCACACGAAAGCGCACCATATCTTCTTCGTACGAAGATACGTATTACAATGACTCACTAGCGCGACGCCTCTCTTTATATACCTTATAAGTGCACTCACAAGCATAGCTTCATGGTTTGATAAATAAAACCCTTATCCACTTATCAAGCCGTGAAACTATTTTACCTTCGGTTCAAATCTAACCCCCTGCAAAAATTCGAAAAAATTTTGAAGTCTCCAAAATTGTGAAAAAAATACTAAGTTCCAAACTTTATGAAAATAAATCTAACTCTTCAAAATTCCCCTTCTCCCCGATAGATGGCACCACCAAACTTCTCATCCAAGATGATACTCAAAGTTTCTATTCTTCCGGTGGCAACACCCCCTCGTCCAAGATGATGACTAAGTAGTGTAAAAAGGACACGTTCACCAACACGGTGGAGGGTCGGAGGTGTCACGGGTGTCAGGGTGATTGCGCGCCTCCACCCTGACCCTCACGGACCCTCCGACCCTCCACCGTGTTGGTGAACTGTCCTTTTTACACTACTGATATGAGATTTGTTTTACCAAAATGTTTTAGTTTACTGATTTTTTAAAACATTTTATTAATTTTTAAACAAAGATAATCTTTTCATTTCTTTATTCGTCATGGAAAGAAAAACCTATGCTTTTGCGTATTCAGAAAAATTCCAATTTTCTCCCAGCATGCCAAAATTCACGTCTAAACTCCCAATAAGAAAAGAGGAAAAGAAAAGAGGGTGATTCCACCAGAAAGTTCTCAAAATCGAAAAAGATTATCTCCGCTAGAAATTCGTCTCAATGCATTTGTACTTCATTTTAGGATACCAGTTGGTTTTTACCTCTTAAAGAAAAAAATAATAATAATAACAATAATAATATTTTTTTTAAAGTTATTGAATGACTAACACGGAATTAAAATTTTGCAGCTTTTGTTTTCTTTTTATCCTTCTTTCTTCGATAAAAAAAAAAAAAAAAAAAAAAAAAAAAAAGTTTATACATGTGCGATTTTTTGATTTCCAAAATTTTATTTTGAATATACGTGTACTATATTACCATTAATTCATTGAATATAAAAGTTTGGGTGTTGAGTGGAAATGAAATTTAACTCAGTCTACGGATAATAGCATACTGAATTTTCACAATAAACGCTCGGATTTTTATAAGAGTAGCTCCATACATTCTATAATGAAATATCGTGAAGTTTTTTTTTTTTTTTTTATTATTATTATTTATTGTTTTTAAAGTTTTGTCTACGCGCAATCAAACATTATTTAGTAAAAATGCTCAAATTTTATTAGGTATTTAATATTTTTTATTGCAGTACGTTGTCTCTACTTTAATGTGTCAAGTTTTCTATAAGAAAATTGCATTGGTTTCAATCCCGACGTGTCATAAAAAAAAAAAAAATCGCACGAAGACCATTTTATTTTGTTAAAGAAAATTTATATCCCTATGAATATTCATGCTATTCTTAAACAAATAAATAATAAAAGAAGCATTACAATTATGAGCTGTAACTGCAGCGTATTTCGAGCACTATTGTTCACAGTGTGATCCCAATATTGTTTTTATTTCTTTAATTTTTTTACTGATTTTTTTTTTCTCCCTTGGGACAAAACTTTCACTGAAGTATATGCTGTGTAGTATATTCTTTACACCTGCGAACTTTTCATGATGTTCACTTAAGTATTTCTTTAGATATTTGGCAAAACGTCTTAATTTGAAAATGTCAAAATAATTATTGGTAGAACCTATATTGACACATATATAGAATGCATGTTGTATGTATCTAAGTTGTGGTAAATAAATATATTGAGTAAATCAAAATTATATAAACTTATCAAATTAATTCATACATATATTTAATTTCATGCGAGGAAATTCAGAATTAGTTTGATAAATACCTATATTTCTGACATATGTAGTAAATTTACTTACAAAATCTTACATACATGCAACATACATTCATAATCATTCATAAGTTTTACGACGACTATCCCTGCATTCGCATTAAGTCTTACATTAAATTTTCTTTTTACATGTACATCAATCTCCTTTATGCAGTACATTCATCTTTGATATATGCACCATTCATTACAAACATATATCTTTTATATTTCTATATATTTTATATTGTACACAATTTACGAATACAGGAAACACAAAATACACACATTCATTAAAGTATTTTTACTTCCATTGTCCAATCGAAGTATTATATTCGAAATATTATTATATTCGGTCAAAACTTTCGACATCAAGTTTTCACCTTATTTCACATTTTAAAGTCTTCTGATTAAAAAAGAAAAAAAAAAAAAAAAAAGAAAGGAAAGAAATGGTTTCTTGAAATTGGTCAGTTTGTATTTGTTTTTATGTGTGTATAATTGTGTATGTGTATACACGGGGAGTATTTCTGACAATATCGTATCTCTAAACGAATAAAGACAGTATTACGAAACTTCAGAATTAGACAAGTCCAGTGTACATATGATTTTGTCAACTTCTGAGGAAATGAAGAATCGGAAATAGGGATCGGAAATAGGGATCCGGAAATAGGGATCCGGAAATAGGTAAGTCCGTATCCAAAAAATGCTAGTTTTTTTTTTTTTTTTGAAAGTTGCTCATATACTCATATACACATTTTTGAGCATTTTATTTTTAACAGTGCAGTTTTTAAAGATATAAACATATTATAAGAAGGTTTTACAGCTACACTCAAAATAAGTGGTGCTTTTTGTATACCATAGAAGCGTTTACACTGAGAAGAAATAAAAATTATGCCTTTTTTTTAAAAAAAGAAAAACATCGAAACTTTATTATTTTTTAATGGTGTTTGAAAAATTGATAAATTGAAGATAACAATAATATTAAGAATTTGTAAAAGTTAAGAGAATAATAAAATTATAAATTGAAGACCACAATAACATTAAGAATTTGTAAAAATTAAGAGAAAAACAAGATATAAATAAATTCGATTTTATTACTGCACTAATAATAAGAATTTATACTACTATTGTAAATGTATTACACTGTAAAAATATCTGGAGTCAGAAATTTTGAAAATATGATAAATAACGAATTTTTTTTAAAACTAGTTTGCGAAAAATGATAAATGAAAGACAACAATAAAATTAGGAATGAATAAAAGTTTTCAAATACATAAATAAATAAATAATAAAGATATTTAAGTGGTATTATACTACATTAAGAATAAGAATTTATAGTATATCATAAATATGCTACACTGAAAGGCAATCTTGAGTCAGGCGTTTAAAAAAAAAAAAAAAAAAAAAAACACACACACACACACACAAAAAAAAAAAAAAAAAAAAAAAACGAAGATTTTTTTTTACTAATTTTCGAAAGATGATAAATTTAATGAAACAATATTAATTTTACCGATTTATAAAAATTTTCAACAAAGTAAACTTTTAAATACTGTAATTTATTTATTTTATCATTTTAAATTTAATATGTATCATAAAACGTTTACCTGGAGAAAAATTTACGGTAGCCACAAAGATAAACAGAAATACTAGCATGGCTTCGGAAGAGATACGCCACAAAAGTAAAAGGATGTAACTACTAGAAATACCCATTTCGTTTCTACATTGTGTAATGCAGTTCAAGGTGAATACTTTCACGATAAAAGAAATAATTTCTCATTTTCCTCAATGTCATTCTATACAGGGAAATAACAATGTTATCACTGGTGTAAAAAAAAAAACCTGCATATTTTTTTTTCTGGTTTTAGAAAAATAATTTTCTTTCTATTTTCTTTTATTTTTTATGCGTTCTTTTTTTGTATAAGGAAATACTGTCGTGTCTGTAGTAATCACGAGTCTTTTTATTAAAACTCGAATAAACGACTACGTCAGAAACGCCAAAGAAAAATATTGGAAATGCATACAGCTGTTTTGGCAGCTTTAAGCGTGCCGTGATCAGTGCAAAAAGGATGAGAAAAAAGATCCTTTTTGCACTGATGACGGCACGCTTAAAGCTGCCGAAACAGCTGTATGCATTTCCAATATTTTTCTTTGGCGTTTCTGACGTAGTCGTTTATTCGAGTTTTAATATTCCAACGCCAAGTCTCCTGTTATTACACGAGTCTTTTTGCCATTAAAGAATATTTATCTTTTAGGTAGATTCCTTATAGGAGATCTACCTATTGTAATGGTTCTCATGACACGACTTCTGGAAAATTTCTTCATATCTTCACCGATCATGACCCCTAGAACCCAAAACTACCCTCCGTTCAGAAGTTTATATATATATATATATAACGCTTTTTCTCATGTTAACCCTACAAGGCACCCAATTCCATAAGTGGAACACCGACTTTAATCGTTCCTATAGCTATAAAACTATTAGTAGCGACATCTCTTGACATCTTGATAGAAGCTACTGACATTTAGCAATGTAGTAATACGAATCTTTACCTAAAGATGTCGTTCGTGTTTTTGTTATAGCGCACTCAGTGTAAAATTTGAATGAAAGTTATACGTTAGTCATTTGTCTGAATTCAAAATTAAAAAAAGAATAGTTTTTGAACAGTTTTGACTCGAAAAAAATCGTGTGTTATAACGAAGTGCATATTTTGCAGAGGTTAGTTGATTTTTTTTATATTACAATAGTAAACGTATTAGTAAATCATATTTTTATGTATGTTCCACATACGGTACGTTGAGCTAAAAAGATAAAATATGGTTTTATTTTTATTTTTATAAGTTTCCCCTATCTTCTAAACACTAATTACAACCTATATATTTTTGTCGCGCACTAAAAAAAAATTGAGCCTTGTAGGGTTACGTTGTGAGCACGATAACTGAAGTAATTTTTATTTAAATTTAACCAGCTCGGGATATGTTGTCAGGACAGTAAGAATTTCGGTCGAGTTCGTAGATGGGGTGTCCAGCTCAAAGGGGGTGGAAATGGTGGGGGGTGGAAATTTTGATTTGCCCATAATTTCTTTAATATTGAAAATAGGAAAAAACTTCAAATCAGGCGAATTACCGCCTTATCTTAAAGAACAATTTTTGTATTTTAACTTTTTCGATAGCTTCAATTGCTTAAAAGTTACAAGTTAAAAAGTGATTTTTCGTCAATCCTGATGATGCCGACATTTTCTGTTACTTTAATTGCTTAAATTTATAATCTGGTGCTTACGTCACGTGCAAACGATAATAAAAAAGATCACTGAAAATATAAAAACCATGTTAACCGCTTTAATTAATCGTTTAAAAATATAAAATGAAAATAATACGTTAGTCTTGGTAAAAATATCGTTTGTGGTGAATAGTTTAGAACACCGGTTTACGCAAGAATTTAAATTTACTCTTGAAATTGAGAGTAATATGTAACAGCTTACTTTCACTTTTTAACCGACTTCAAAAAAAGAAGGAAGGTTCTCAATTCAAACCGTATGTTTTTTTTATGTTTGTTAGCTCATAACTTCTGAATGGATGCTCCGATTTTGATACTTTTTGTTTTGTTGAAAAGATCTTGGTCTGCAATAGGTCCCATTGTAATATCTTTACGATCTAAAGAAAATACAGGGTGCCCAAAAAGATCAGTTCCAACTCTCTTAACTGCTAAACGGCTGCAGCTATAGTGATAAAAATGGTATGTGAGTATAGTAAATTGGCCCTGCAGTACAAGGTTAAACCGCTTGCTGCGCCACCTGGTGGAAAATAGTGGAGTTAGTGTTCCTATCTCGAAACGGTTCTAGAGAAAAAAAGTGAGTTAGAAAGTTGAAGATTATCATCGATTTAGTACAAAAAGATAGTTTAAACATTTATGCTATCGTTTCCATCTTGGAAACAATTCAAGACAGGGGAAAAAAGTGAATTATAAAATTGCAGAGCATCATCGATTTAGTACGAAAAGATAGTTTTGACATTGATGCTAAAAGTACAAGGCTAAAAACGTGCCTTTTTTTGTCCGCAATTTCTTACACTATACACACTTGAGCTACTTTGCTCACGTTGTAGCGTAGCTGGTGAGACATACGCTATATAGTTCAAAATACGGTTACTTGATACTTTTGCTTTGTTGTAGAGATCTTGGTCTGAAGTAGGTCCCATTATAACATCTTTACAGTCTAAAGAAAATAAAGCGCCATCTGGTGAAAAACAGCAGCATTAGTGCTCCTATCTCAAAAACGGTTCAAGATGGGAGAAAAGTTAATTACGAAGTTTTAGAGTATCATCGATTTACTACGAAAAGACAGTTTTTAGACATTATTGCTAAAAATAGAACGCTTAAAACGTGCAGTTGTTTGTTCGCAATTTCCTACACTGTGCACACTTGAACTAAGTTTCACGCTTTACAGCGTAGCGGATGACACGTATACTCTGTGGTTCAAAGTACTGTTACTGTAAAAGGTCACAACGATTAGCGCAAAGTCGTTTTCAACCAACTTCAGAAAGGAGGGTGTTCTTAATTCTTGCTATGTGCTGTTGTTGGTGTTTGTAAACTTATAACTTCGTAAGAAATGCTCTAATTAACCGACTTCAAAAGGGAAGAGGTTCTCAATTCAAAGCGTATGTTTTTTTTTTTTGTTTTGTTTTTGTTTTTGTTTGTTAGTTCATAACTTCTAAACGGATGATTCGATTTTGATATTTTATTTTATTGTAAAGGTGTTGGTCTGAAATAGGTCCCATTGTAAGATCTTTACGATCAAAAGAAAATACAGGGTGCCCAAAAAAGTCAGTCCCGACTCTTTTAACTGCTGAAGAGCTGCAGCTATAGTCATAAAAGTGGTATGTAGGTAGAGTAAAGTGGAGATGTGCTACGCGATTCAACCGCCTAAAGCGCCACCTGGTGGAAAAGAGTGGAGTTGGCGATCTTATCTCGGAAACGTTTCAAGACAGGGAAAAAAAGTGAATTATAAAATTGCAGAGCATCATCGATGTAGTACGTAAAGATAGTTTAGACATTAATGCTAAAAACAGAACGCTTAAAACGTGCATTTGTTTGTTCACAATTTCCTATTTTGTGCACATTTGAAAAACATTGCATATGTTGTAGCGTAGCGGGTGACATTTATGGTATGTAAAATTAAAGGATGGTTATTGCAAGCGGTCACATCGATTAACGCATAGGCTTTTTAAACCGACACGTATTCACTGTAAAGTTCAATATATATGCCTAACAGAATTTTCGGTTACGAATACAGCGTATCCTTTCTTTACATTTCTAAAGACTTTTTAATTTAACGTATCTTCGTTCAATAGATAGCTTTTTGGTCATATCCGATAAAGGCAAGAAAAGTCACACAATTTAAAAATACAGCATTTGGAAAAAATCAACTTAAAAATAACTTGACTAGAATAAAACAGGCACAACTCTCTCTCGAGTGGGTAACTTTCTAGATGGAGATGTAATCTTTTTTTTTTTTCACATTGAGTGCATTTAATGTATTTTTCAGTGACATAAACCATTTTTTGAGTAATGCCACTTTTCTTGGAAGTTGTGATTTGTGAATCTTCCGTCGAACGACTTCTGATGCTCTGCTATATAAATAAGTTTTCACTGAAAAGAGAAAAATAAAATCTTTTTGTAAAAAAATAGAACCGACTCCAAAAAGGAACTACTATTCAAACAACTAAAAATGAAAGAAATTCGGCAGAAAATGGAACTGTAGATTGCGCCTAAAAGTATAAATTAATTTCCTTCGCCAAACAACCTATAACACTACAATTAATCATAACTTTTGAAGTCGGCGCAAAATTAAATAAAAATTGATACCTTTATTCAATAAAAAATCAAATCCTATTCAAAATACACGTCTCCCATTGTTACCTGCAAAACGCAGCCAAAAACTACTTTGATTCAAGAAAACAAATAAGATTTCGTAAGCAGCAAAAGTTGGCGAAGATGCTGGTATCTGACGTTCTTGGTGAACGAAAAACCGCAAAATTATCTGGCAAAAATATTTAATTTCTTTGGGATATCATGATTATTTTAATAAGGTATATCAAGAGAGTAATCAAGAATATGAAACAACGCATCGTACAATATATATTATGAAAATATACATCTTGCGTGTATATTTTTGCCTTACGTTTTTATCGCCAAAATCAAAAGCCATCAAGGATGATCTAACTTCGTAGAAACATAAATACCGCAAAGGGAAGAATGTTCACTTTTCTATGTGAATGTTACTAATGGACTAATTGTACACAGTGATAAAATAATAAAGGAAACATGAAAATGGATTATTCGAGACAACAGCATTTGTTGCTACCGATCTAAAGACAAACCTTTAAAAACTAATTAAATTTTATTTAATTTTGCGCCGACTTCAAAAGTTATGATTAATTGTAGTGTTATAGGTTGTTTGGCGAAGGAAATTAATTTATACTTTTAGGCGCAATCTACAGTTCCATTTTCTGCCGAATTTCTTTCATTTTTAGTTGTTTGAATAGTAGTTCCTTTTTGGAGTCGGTTCTATTTTTTTACAAAAAGATTTTATTATCTTGTGGAAACAAGATATATTTGTCTGTGAAGAGATATGAAGTTCTTACGTACTAAGAAAATATAATGACGCCAAAGCTGTCATTTTTCATCGCCAAGCTTGCCAAATTTTGTCATCAAATAAATAATTTCGTCGCCAAGTCAAAAATTTCATTGTCATCTATCAAATTTTGCCGCCAAACCACAAATTTAATTACTAAGTTGCAAGTTTTGTCATCAAATTGTACACTTTTATGGATTCGATTTGTTGAATGATTATGAGTTTGGATTTTAAGAAATTGAAACATTTACTGACCAATAAATCTAGCGTAAAGTTTTAAGTAGAATGAATAGTAGTAGTTGATAACTAAATTTCTTAAAAATAGAATAGCGACGCAAATAATGCAATGTGCGGGAACAAAGTCATTGGCTAAATATGTGTTAATGCATATGTAATATTTCTTTACTTTTGTAACATTAACGTAAAGGAATCTACCTTTGCCTCTCAGCCAGCCGAAAAGAGATTTTTTTTATTTAAAAACGTATTTTAAAATACTTCTTATATATGTTTTGGCATAAAAAATATTTAGATTTAACTCTTTCGTTCCCGTAACGGCCGAAACCGCCCGAAAGATCTCAGTCCCATTCTGGCCCTAAAACGCCTGAGATCGTTCATCCCCCCTGACAAGTGGGCGGGTTAACTTTACAGTGACAAGAAGAAATAGGGGAGGGAGTTTTCTTGTCCTAAAGATTTTGAAGTGAGAGACAAAATTTTTTAATCGCAGTTTGTTAGCTGATATCATCCCGTATGTTCTTATTCCTTTCTGTTTATTATGGCTTTTCGACGTAAAAAAATAATAACACAAGACGAAATTAACGCGATTTTACTTGCATCTTCTGAAAATGAAATTAACAAATCAATTGATAGCAGTGATAGTGATGAAAATTCAGAGGAAATAGAATCTTACCAAACACCGAAACTGTTTCTGATTCCGGTTCAGATCTAGACGATAATAATGGTAAATATTCAAATTACATTTACGCGGACTTCCGACATAAACAACTTTAATAATCAGGTGAAATTTTTCGGATCTCCAGGCCCAGTGCATAGTTTGAATCCAAGAGCAGAAGCTCTAGATTATTTTAATAATTTAATAAAAAGAAAAAAGAAGAAGAAATAGAAGGAAAAGGGAAAAAAAAAGTGTTTGCAAGAAATTACAAGTTGAAAAAATAAAAAAAAGAACTTCCTAACAACAATTGTTTTGGGCTGAAAAACAGTATACATCACTTTTTCAGGTAGAAATTAGATATAAGTGTTGCTTTGATGCTGTGCTTGTGCCTGACATTTTCGTCTGATGAAGGGTTGTACTATTATTTCGAATCGAAACAACTGTTGCAAATTCTTAATTTATTTTTATTAATTTATGATGCTTGCTTAATTTTTTTTTTTATTTATTGCTTATTACTTTTGAACATTAGTCCTTCAGCGCATATTAATAAATATTTACAAATTCTTATAAAAGAAGGTTTGCAATTGCATTTATCAAATTTGCTTAACTCTGACAACGTGGAAAATTAAAAATAGTTAAAATGATAATTTAAGAAAGAGTTACACATTGTGCATTACACAATGTTTAAAAACTTTACAAGAGTATTTTCTTCAGTGTAGATAACTATTTCTTGAAATGTATAAATTAAGAACCGGTTTTTGTAATACCGTTAGTAAAAAAAAAAAAAAAAAAAAAAAAAAAAGAAGAAGAAGAAAGAAATAAAGAATGAGAAAACTTCACGACAATTGATTTGGGTCGAAATAATAGCACACCCCTTCATGAAAAGTGCTGCTTTCATGCTATACTAGTGCCTAACTTTTCCCTCTGGTGAACCTTTGTATATCGACCCAAAAGAACTGCTATGTTTTTTTTTATTCTTTTATTTCTACTACACCATTAGTTTAAAAAAAAAAAACTGCCTATCCCTTGAAATAAATAAATAAATAAAAATGTTAAAAATAATTGGATTAATAATTTAAGAAAAAGTGCTTCTCACACGATGACTTTAAAGCGTTAACAAAACTATTTCTTCATTGTAGTTGACTATATGTTGATATTTATATGTTTACATTAAAAAAAAAAAAAAAAAAAAATTGCAAGAAAATACCGTAAGATGAAAAAATAAAAACCTTCCTCACAACAATTGTTTTGAGCCGAAAAACATTATATCGCTCTTTTAGGTATAAAGTTTTTTAAAATTCATTTATTTATTTATGTATTATTATTATTACTATTGCGGTTTTATTAATATGGTTAAATTAATCAGGTCCATTTAAAATTATACTTCAATTTGAAAACATACCGTGTAATAAATAATTTGTTTGAGGTTCAAAGATATAATGATAAATACGGGTCTGTAACCAAAAAATTGTTAAGGATTTTTTTTTTTTTTTTTTTGTAGATTTTTACCCACTAAAACGAGAAGGGGAGAGTAAGGAGGGATGGGGCAGTTTTAACAAAAATATTTTTTACAAATTTACTTTTACTGGTACAACACTGTAAGTTTCAGAGAAACAAATTGAAACATTTTAACACCTTTTAAAAATATAAATTTGATGGTAATTGTTAAAATATTAATTTTATAAGCCAATTAACGTAGTCATAAAAATGTCCCGCCCGTCCCTTATATGAGGGACGGATGGGGTGTTGCAAATTGAATTGTCTTTGCATCCTCTCAGGCGGCGCTACTAGTCGTCATTTTCGACGCGCCGATGTATGATTACTGACTAGTTAAAAAATGTGATCTGAAAGGATTCGGTCATGCTTGACCGTTTAAAAATATAGCGTTGATTAAATGTTTATTTATGTTTTTATTGTGAATCCGTGTTATGTTATATGTTTTTCGTGAAGTGAATAAATAAAATGAAAAGAACGATTACTTTCATCATTTATGGAAATGGATAATTACGAAATGTGTGTGAGTTTATGGAACATTGAAAGATTAATGAACAATCTGGTGACCCGGACGTGATGAACTGCATTTTTTGGATTAATGATGTAAAAAATCATCTAAGCATGCATCGGATATGGGAGGTAGGCTTTTTCCCTTATTATTTCATTATTTTGGTTTGAATTTGGGGGTTAAAAGTTACGGTTTCGGTTTTAAAAGAAAAGCGTAGTTTTTGTTATGAAATAGTTGCAGTCTGTGAGGACATCGAATTCATTTGGTTTATATATAATATTATTTATAATTTATAAAATTTTGCTGATATATGAAATAAATGGTTTCAAAATTTGAATAATTAAAAAATAGTTTGGGTTTTTGAATATAAATGGTTTCATTCAACATTTAAATAATTGAAATTCACTTTCATTTCATAAAATGTTGTTTAAATAGTGTTTCTTTTTGTTTCTTTGAAAACGAAATTGTTTTTTTTTAATGGAATATTATTTAATTATTTTTGTTTCTTGCAATGCTATTAAAATTGAGTTACTTCTGGTTTAATACAAAATTATTTATTTAGTTTTGGTTTCATTAAAGGCTATTTTAAATTGATTTACTTCTGTTTTAACGATATTTATTTTTTTGTTCTTAAATGATATTTAAAGATGATGTTTACATTTTTTGATATATAGACAATACATGTTTATTTTTATTTAATAAATATATGGATAGGGGTTATTATTAAGCAATTAGAAGGTTTCATAATTTTTATTTTTGTTCTCTTGTTATGATATTGGGTTTAAAATGGATCTAGAAAGATTGAAGGAAAAAAGAAGAGGTTTAAGAACATCATTTACGAAATATTTGGGGAAAATAGAAACAATCCTGAACTCCGAAAATACGGAGGAGTACACGAAATTAATGAAAATTGAGGAGCTTCTTAGATTAAAGGCTCAGCTCCTGGACCAACAAGCAGAACTCGTAAACATCGATTATGAAATACAAACAAAAATTAAAGTTAAGGATATAGCTGAAGATGTGGCAGGCTGTGAGGAATACAGGGAAAAAGGGATCGATGTAAAAACAAAATTAGAAAGGCTAGTGGATAATTTAAATGACAGGCCGTTGCCTGGTGTTATTCAGATCGCTAGATCAAGTGATCAAACAGGGATTGGTTCAGAGAACCTAACAGTTAGAACTGAAACCAGAAGTACAGTCAAACTTCCGAAATTACAAGTTGTACATTTTCTTGGTGACTGTAGTTCATGGTTGGACTTCTGGAACTCTTACGAGGTAGCGATACATAATAATAATTCTTTAAGCAAAATTGAGAAATTTACGTATTTGAAATCTTTCTTAGGAGGTATCGCCTTGAGCGCTGTATCTGGGTTTTCATTGACAGAATCTAATTACGATGCATCAATACAATTACTTAAGGAACGTTTTGGACGAAGTGACGTAATTATATCGTCCCACATGCATAAGTTACTATTAATAGAACCGGTGAAATCATGCGCGAATGTTACTGAATTAAGGAGAATGTACGACGCGATTGAGGTACAAATTCGTTCGTTACAATCATTAAATGTAGCAACAGGCACTTACAGTAATCTGTTATGCCCTGTAATATTACAAAAACTACCGGAAGAATTAAATTTAAGTTATAACAGACAGCGTAATTCAGATGAATTGTTTGATATTTCTAAATTAGTTGATTTTATACGTAAAGAATTAGAAATACGAGAAGCATCGATAATTTTAGCGAATCCCAGAAATAATAGCGCAAATGAAAATATTTTTCGGAACAAAATGACAGGCCACAATAAACCTTACTTAAATTCTAAAAGGGGCGAATATCATCCCCCTAAATCATCAGCTTCCGTTTTAGCGACTCAGGCGGAAAGAAATTTATCTGGTTATCATAATAGGTATTCTTATGATAATAATAGGCCTAAATTTAATAACAAAAGAAATACGAGTTCATTTTCTCAAAATACAGGAGTTCAGGGCTGTTTGTTTTGTTCCTCGGCACATATGAATCATGATTGTTCTTTAAATGTTTATGATAAGAAAAAGGCTTTAATGGCCAAGGGATTATGTTTTATATGTTTTTCAAATCATTTGAGTAAATTTTGTTCTCGTAAAGATCATAAGTGCAAGTATTGCGCGTCTCCCTGGCATAACTCATTAATATGTAATACAGAAAGAAATGAATCCCGCTCAGTTGAGGATAAAAAACAAATACAGTCAGAAAGTTCTTTAAATTTAGTTTGTAATAAGAATAAAGAGCTTGAGGACACGCCGAGTGATTCGGTGTTGTTGCAGACTGTAACGGCAAGTGTATTTAATATTCGGGCCAAATGCCATTTATTGAGGTGTCTTATTGACAATGGAAGTTCTAGGACATTTGTATTGCGCGAAATGTGCAATTTATTGGGATTAAAAACAATCGGAAGGGAAACCCTTTTAATTTATACTTTTGGCAATGAAAATACTGAAAGGAAAACCTATGATATTGTAGAAATTGTATTACATAATGTACGAGAAACTAATAGGAAAATTAAATTAAGGGCTGTGGTTATTGATTCAATTACAGTTGGGGAAATTAAAATTCCTTCACAATGGGTGCGTAACATCGCACTAGAAAAGGGCATTGAATTGGCAGATAAGGGTAATTTAAGTAAAATTCATGTACTTATTGGATCGGATTACATTGGGGAAATTCTTGGAGAAAGGAACGTGAGAATTTCTAAACGATTAATGGCAACAGATACCTTATTTGGATTTGTGATACAAGGAAAGGAAAGGGACCCTAAAGCACTTAAGAATTGTCAGAAAGTGCGCGTTAATCATTTACATGTTGTTAAGGAGGAATTGGACCATCAAAGGGTTAAAAATTTATGGGAATTAGAGGCAATTGGAATTAATCCAGACAAAGAACATTCTAAATCAGATGATGAAATTTTAGAGTTATTTAGGCAAACCACTACTTATAGAAATAAAAGATATGAAACGCGATTGTTGTGGAAAAATAATGTTAAGGAATTGGACAGTAATTATGAGATAGCAAGACGACGCTTGTCTCATTTGAACACTGTTTTTGGTAGGAATCCGGACTTATATTTTAAATATAAGGAAATTATTGAGGAACATTTTAAGGAGGGCATCATAGAGGAAGTAGCGTCGGATTTAAATGACAATACGGGTACAGGCTATTACATGCCGCATCATGCAATAGTACGCGAACAAAAGAAAAGTTCTAAGGTTAGGATAGTTTTTGACGGTTCATGTAAGGGCAGGGATGAATTATCTCTTAACGATTGTTTAGAGAGCGGTCCTAATTTAAATCCAGATTTTATCAGGATAATTTTGAGGTTTAGGTTACACCCTGTAGCGTTTTGCGCAGACATTCAACGAGCTTTTCTAGAAGTAGGAATCGCGGATGAGGATAGGAATTTTTTGAAATTTTTATGGAATGATGGGGAGGGGCCCGATCTCCATTCCGATGCTGCTAAACGAATTAGGACATTGCAATTCTGCAGAGTTCCCTTTGGGGTGAAATGTTCCCCATTTCTATTATCGGCAACAATCAGGCTTCATTTGAAAAAATTTGAGAATGACTACCCGGAAGCAACAGAAATATTAAGGTCTCTATACGTCGATGATCTCATCTCTGGCACTGAGAATGTAACCAAGGCCTTACAATTGTCTAAAGAAATGATGTATATTTTAGGTGAAGCTAGCATGAATCTCAGGGCTTGGATTTCTAATTCTTCTAAACTTAATCAGTTATGGAAGACAGACAATTTCGAATGTCGAGAAGATCCGGAGGAATCCAATGTTGAACTAAAAATATTAGGGATTATTTGGGGCAATACGAATGACGAATTACTGATTGACACTTCACAATTTAACAAATTACCGGAGGACAGATTTATAACAAAGCGATATATTTTGGCTGTTTGCGGAATGTTATTTGATCCATTGGGGATCATGAATCCATTTTTGATTCGCATAAAAATTATATTACAATCAGTATGGGAAAATGGTAACCAGTGGGACGAACCTGTTCCACATGAAATCGAAATGTTGTTTTTAGAATGGCTAAATGAAGCTAAAAATTTGAAGTTCACTGGAATTCCTAGGCTGTATTTTAACGAACTCTGCTGGAACTCAGTAGAGGTACACATATTTTCCGATGCTAACCCAAAATGTTATGGTTCAGTGGCTTATTTTCGATTTACGAATTCTGAAGGATGCAAAACAAGTTTTATAATTTCTTAGTCTCGACTAGCCCCTTTGAAGAAGATTACATTACCGAGACTTGAATTACTTGGCACTTTAGTCTCAGCAAGATTAGGGTCGTATCTTAAATCTGTTTTTCCTATGCTCGACCCCAAAAATATTTTTTATTGGACTGACTCTCAGATTTGCCTTCATTGGATAAAAGGTTCAGTTAACGATTATAAGCAGTTTGTGAAAAACCGAGTGATGGAAATCAAGGAAAAAACTGATCCTGAAAAATGGCACTTTTGCAAAGGCAAGGTCAATCCGGCGGATAAATTGACAAGAGGTGTGAAAGCGAATTCCTTAATGAGTGACAAAGTATGGAGTCAAGGACCAGCTTGGTTGTCAGAATTAAGTATACCGTATGACTCTCTAGTGGAATTTTCCTGTGACATGGACAGTGTGGTTGAAGAAAGACACAAAGAGTTACAACACTTCAGGTTAACGTAGAAGTTCCAATGCCATTATTAAATCTGGAGAATTACAGTAGTTTGAATAGAGTTTTGAGAACAACCGCCTATGTTTTTAGATTTCTAAATAATATCAAATCTAGGTCTGAAAAACGTTCAGGAGCGCTGACAGCAAATGAAATATCTGCAGCAGAAAATTATTGGCTTCTATTTGTGCAGCAAAGTGAATTTAACAAAGAACATACTACATTAAAGGCAAAAAATTCAGTTTCTCCTGATTCTAAATTATATAATTTGAATCCCATTTTGACAACAGAAGGTCTAATAGTATTAAAAGGAAGAATTCAAGGTTCTAATTTTTCTGATGAATCTAAGCATCCAATTATTTTGCCGAACAAGGCTCGATTTACTAATCTTTTGATCATGAAGGAACACGAAAATTTAGGTCATTCTGGTATATCTGACACACTCACTCAAATAAGAGAACGCTTTTGGATCATTAAGGGCAGGCAAGCTGTGAAATCCTGCTTGAACAAATGTTTTCTATGCAGACGGTTTAAGGCCAAACAAGGACAGCAAGTAACAGCTCCGCTTCCCATATCAAGAACTAGTGAGACTCAACCTTTTGAAGTCGTCGGAATCGATTTTGCTGGACCCTTATTCACAAGAGACAACAACAAATCTTACATTGCATTATTCACGTGTGCAGTCACTCGAGCAGTGCACTTGGAAATAGTCTCCAGTCTCAGTTCTGAACATTTTCTACTTGCATTCAGACGTTTCATCTCCAGAAGAGGTGTGTGCAAGGTTGTGAATTCCGATAACGCTCTGACGTTTAAAAGTAGTGAAAAGGAACTAAAGAAACTTTATATGAACATTAAGAACTTTGAAATACAGAACTATTTTGGTAATAAGGGTATCAAATGGAATTATATAGTAGAAAGAGCCTCATGGTGGGGGGGGGGGGGGGGGTTATTGGGAGCGAATGGTTCGTATGACAAAGGTCATTTTGAGGAAAATTCTTGGTAGGGCATTGGTTACATTTGAAGAACTGCAAACTATACTTGCAGAAATTGAATCTATTATTAACTCTCGACCTTTAACTTATGTATATAATGACCCTGTGGAGCCATTCCCTCTCACCCCAGCCCATTTCTTAATAGGAAAAAGGTCAACTGCATTGCCACCACAAAGTGGCCGTTTAGTGATTGCAAGTCAATCTAGTTCTCAAAAACTTTTAATTAAACGATACTTGTATCGTGAGAGACTTCTTAACGAATTCTGGAAGCGCTGGAAATTTGAATATATTTTGCAGTTGAGAAATGCTAATGTTGCAAAACCTGTTAATCCAATTTCTAATTTTAATATAGGTGATATAGTCCTAATAGGTGATGACAAGGCCCCAAGACAAATTTGGAGGTTAGGAAAGGTAATCGAGACACATGTAGGACGTGACAATAAGGTAAGAGCTGTAACCTTAAAAACTTCATCAGGAATGTTAAAGAGACCCATTCAACTTCTTTGTAACTTGGAAGTCCAAGGGGACTTACCTTAATTAAACCAACTGTTCACCTGTAAGGTAATATTAATATTGTTTTCATTTTTCAATTGTATCCAGGTAACATTGATTTTTTTGTATTTGATATAATTTCTATTTTCAGTATTATTTGGTTGTGAAACTTATATTATTATGTACTATAATTTTTTTATTGGTTGTAATTTTTAAATTGGATTTGATTTGGATTTGTCAAAATTTTGTATTGAACTTAACTTACCTTTCGGGGCGGGAGGATGTTGCAAATTGAATTGTCTTTGCATCCTCTCAGGCGGCGCTACTAGTCGTCATTTTCGACGCGCCGATGTATGATTACTGACTAGTTAAAAAATGTGATCTGAAAGGATTCGGTCATGCTTGACCGTTTAAAAATATAGCGTTGATTAAATGTTTATTTATGTTTTTATTGTGAATCCGTGTTATGTTATATGTTTTTTGTGAAGTGAATAAATAAAATGAAAAGAACGATTACTTTCATCATTTATGGAAATGGATAATTACGAAATGTGTGTGAGTTTATGGAACATTGAAAGATTAATGAACAATCTGGTGACCCGGACGTGATGAACTGCATTTTTTGGATTAATGATGTAAAAAATCATCTAAGCATGCATCGGATATGGGAGGTAGGCTTTTTCCCTTATTATTTCATTATTTTGGTTGGTGGGGTCACTATATATGTAAGATTAATTAATTACTAGTAACATCTATTTCATCCAACATTAGAGTATAATGTACCACGTAAATAAAATTTTTCAAATGCTCGATTAGTTCATCTTTTTTTATTTTTATTTTTTACTTCTAGCAGAGAAAGTATTGTTTTTTAGTTCAAATATTCAAAATTAAATTTTTGTTATATTTATATGTGTTGTGGTTCCCTGAATATTAATAAGGTTTTTAGTGGCTAATCTGTGTGCGTTATCAGCATATCTCAAAAACAAATATTACCAAGAAATTCTAACTGTAGTTCGTGAATGTAATTTCTTTTGTATAGTTTACCATGTCCAGGAAAACTGCTCAGGAACGAAAATTAATTCTCATAGATATATGGTAAATAAAGTATTTTTAAAATATAAAAGGGTAAACAAAACTCGTGTGAGTGCGACACCAATTATTTTCCATGATTTTGAATTTGTTTCCTGCATTTTCTCTTTCTATTATTCAATCATGTGCCTCTTGATATTCTCTGTTTAAGGATTATCAGAATCTTCATTCTTTTTCCTTTTCTTACGTGTCCCATCCCTCCCTCATCTGCTCTGTCACCCCCCCTTTTATTATATATATATATATATATATATATGTAGCGGATCGGCATCCTGTTTCTCCCCCTAACCTTGCTTGCCGCTACCTGGAATCCCAAAGCAGCTGAGTTTCGACGGAGAGAACAGTATATGAGCGGAAGTTCGTACTTGTGACAAAAGACGACGTCACTTCCGGAACAACCGTTTTCATCGTAGATCGGAGAGCTCTGACGCAGAGAGGACAGTCGACGAACGGATTACAAGGCATGCATAGCTGACGTATGCATCGCTCTTCTTTTTGGACGATATGTTTAGCCGTGCCGGGGTAAAGTACGAGACAGCGTACTTGGTGTTTCGAAATAGCTAAAAGCAAAGTAATAAGTAAATTGTTTATTCAACGAACTGAATTATTTTAGACGAAATATTAAATGAACATTGGATCAGCAGAACTATTAGAATTCATACTAACGTTATATGTAAATAATTGTACATATTAATTCTTTATTAAATTTTAAGTAATTAGTGAATAATAGAATTGGTATTCTTAAAGTTCTTAAACGCCCACAACCCACTGGATACTATATCAGAAGTGGAATAGAACGTTAATTTTTAGTTAACATAAATTATTTTGATCGCTCGTAAATGTTTGTATAAAGAATGAATCGTGAAATCGAAATCTTAATTTAACTTAAACTTCGGATTGAACGCGATAAAGAATAGAACATTTACTTTTATTAAAATGTGAACTTTTTTTTAAGTGGATAAACTGCATAAACTTTTTGTGAACTGAACTATTTATCTATTTTTGAAAAAACTGTTGCTGAACAGCTGAATATAAGTGGTGAATTATAAAGTTTTTATTTATGGTGCGACATTCGGCTATGTGGATAAAGGAGTGATAAAGTGTGAAAATTGTTCTTCAAGGTTCTCAAGGATTAAAACGGCAAGTTGACTCAATGGAAACTTAAATAAAAATTAGAACAACAGCTGTTTCTGCTCTACAAAGGTACGTACATTTTATCTTCTTATAAAATGGTTTCGTTAGGGGATATACCCAAAATTGGCTCTGCACTGAGGACTGAAAGCTATAGTAAGATTAAAATTCTGCATCGCTTTTTATTTAATGATATAGGTGACAGAAAAAACCGATGCAGAATAAGAAAATTCATAGGATTTAACTTTGTCGTAGATGAAGAAAATTATGTAAAAAAAAACAAAAATTCATCGACGAAAATTTTTCGTTGAATGAATTAATTATTATTTGTAATGTATTAAATGTCCCTTTTGATGGGAGCAAAAATGAACTGAGAGATCGATTGCTATTACATTTGTGTGACACGGAGTTGTTAAAACAATAAAGTTCAGAGAATAATTCAGATGAGGAAGATTCTCAAAATGAATCGAGCAGTGAATCCGAAAGTAGTGGCGATAATGACATTGAAAAAATTGACTCCTCTGTGCAATGCCATATGAGCGATAATAAGTGCTATGAAAATGATTATGATGATAATTATAAAACTAAAAAAGGTGTAAATTATAGTAATAATGTGAATTCTGGATCACTTGGTGCAACTGTTTCTTTCAATGATTTTGAAAATTCTATGTCTAAATTTAGCGGCGAACCGCATGAAAATATTATTGAGTTTTTTAACGAATTTGAGGAATTGTCAGTAATGTTTAATTTAAATGAGTTACAAAAAATAATTTTCTGTAAAAGGTCTTTGAGCGGAAACGCTCTGTTGTTTATAAGATCCGAAAAAGGATTATTGACCTATAAAAAATTAAAAAATGCATTAATCAACGAGTTTAAAGTCGAGATAAATTCCGCCTCTTTACATGATATCTTAAGTAAAAAGAAAATGAAAACTAATGAAACAGTTACGGAATATTATTTTAAAATGCGTGAATTGTCAAAAAACGGGCACATTGAAGATGCCGCGTTAATGCATTACGTGATCCAAGGAATAAATGATAAAAATGAAAATAAAGTTATTCTTTATGGGGCTAAAAATATGCGTGAATTCAAGGAAAAAATAAAATTGTATGAAATATATAAAAGAGACAATGAGAAAAATAAATTTAATAGATTTGATAAAGTAGATAATGCAAAATTGAAAAACCCATCAGACATAATGTATATGAAAAATTTAGTCCTAAAAATGAAGTAAATAATAAATTGTGTTATAATTGTGGTGAAAAAAACCACTTATCTAGAGATTGCCCCCATAAATCCAAAGGCCTGAAATGTTTTTCCTGCAAACAGTACGGGCATAAAAGTGCGGAGTGCCCAGGTTTGAAACCAGAAGTTGAGACATTATGTATTGGTGTAAATCAAAATATGAGTAAAATTATACAAGTAAATGATATAAATTTCATAGGTATAATAGATACAGGAAGTGAAGCAACATTGTTGCGTAAAAATTCTTTTGATAAATTAAATGTAAAAAAAATTAAATACTATGAGTACTATTTTGAAGAGGATCGGGAAAAGTTCAATAAAGCCGTTAGGCTCATTCGACGCCGATCTTAAAGTTGATGATTTCGAAAGTAAAACTGATATCTATGTTGTACATGATAATATGATACCGTATGATATAATTATAGGTATGAATGTATTAATGTTAAGTGAAACAACAATTAATGAGAAAGGTATTTTTGTGAAAAATAAGTCTAATTCTCTAGAGGTAAACTTAGTAACAGTACTTCCAGTAAATGTATATCAAAATGAAATTAAGTCGAATGTTGTTATTGATACCCCCATTAACTTTGAGAACAAAAATTTTGAAAATTCCCCAGAAATAAATGAAACTTTGAATAATGCTAAAAAATGTGAAAATATAACCCCTCACCCTGTTATGCTGTCAAAAAAATTATTAGAATCTCCCGAAAAAGCCGTAAGTGAAAAGGACGATAAAGACGAAAATGACGAGAGTGATGACGATAAGATGCTTTTGAAGGACGAAAATAGTGTAAATGATGACAGCGAGGAAGAAGAGGAGCCTCGACGACAGAAACAGAGTCATACGAGTATTTTCCAGACAGATGATGATAATGATGAAGAGGAGGAGCCGCGCCGAAAGGGACGAAGTCAGACGAATGTTTTCCGAATGAAGTCGCTAAACCCTGAAAACACTTATTCGAAGAAAGATGAAAAACAAGTCTTACTTGAAAAAATTTCACAGTTAGCCGAAGAGTTGGAAAAGTTGAAAGAAAAAGTTAACGATAATTCCAGACTCCTTAAAAGGAAGAAATCCAGAGAAAAGCCATCGACCATAAATTCCACCGAGTGTAAAAGACTAAATATCCCAAAAGAAAAGACTGCCAGTGTAAATTTGAGAAAGTTATCCATCCCATCACTTCCATTGACGACCACGATTGGTGAAATAGCCACATTATTTCCCAAAGCCGTGCAAATAAAATTAGAAGTTTTCCCTACATATAAGACTGCCATTATAGACTTTTCAACCGAACATGATGCTACAGAGGCCTTAAATATCTTAAAACTGAAAATGATCGATTAGAGGGTCTCGAGTTCGAGTCCCAAAATAACTCTAAGCCCCAAAGTAAAGATTTAATTACACATATTAAAAAACAATCTTCTAGAGTTAAAAAGAAAACTAAAACAAAGTGCAAGTTGAGTGGACGGTCACCAGAGACTGTTGCTATGGGCGACCAAGTTGCCATTAAACAAAAAATGATATACTTTGATAATTACAAAACAGTGAAATTTAAAAATGATAATATTGATAATATTGATAAAAAAAAATAGAAATGGATGCCATGAAGGCTCCTATTGCACATCTACAAAAGCTAAGATCCTCAAATGTGGAATAACTTAGCTGAAGAGCAAAAATATGAAAATTGTCATAAACTGTAAATAGTATGTTATTATTTTGTGTTGCTTTTTTTTCTTTTTGTATTTTTCAGTGTGACCGCCTGGAGGACCAGCCGGATGCAGAACGGCCGAATGTAGCGGATCGGCATCCTGTTTCTCCCCCTAACCTTGCTTGCCGCTACCTGGAATCCCAAAGCAGCTGAGTTTCGACGGAGAGAACAGTATATGAGCGGAAGTTCGTACTTGTGACAAAAGACGACGTCACTTCCGGAACAACCGTTTTCATCGTAGATCGGAGAGCTCTGACGCAGAGAGGACAGTCGACGAACGGATTACAAGGCATGCATAGCTGACGTATGCATCGCTCTTCTTTTTGGACGATATGTTTAGCCGTGCCGGGGTAAAGTACGAGACAGCGTACTTGGTGTTTCGAAATAGCTAAAAGCAAAGTAATAAGTAAATTGTTTATTCAACGAACTGAATTATTTTAGACGAAATATTAAATAAACATTGGATCAGCAGAACTATTAGAATTCATACTAACGTTATATGTAAATAATTGTATATATTAATTCTTTATTAAATTTTAAGTAATTAGTGAATAATAGAATTGGTATTCTTAAAGTTCTTAAACGCCCGCAACCCACTGGATACTATATATATATATATATATATATATATAACTTATTATTAGACACAAGCTACTTTTAGATTTAATTTAGCTATTAATTTATAAAAGTTATAATATTAGGTGTATGAAATAGGAAAAGGAATTATGCTAACATCAGTGAATGACGTTGAAAACTTGCCTTGAAAATTAAGCAATTATTTACTTTAGGTTCTATAAAATAGTTTTTTCGTTACATAAACTTACAGAATTCTCCAACTAAAATGATACATAGCAACAAATATAGGGCTGTAGTTACTTCATCTGGTGGAAGTGTCAGAAATTAAAAATAATATGTATTTTAAGAATAATTTTAAGTGTCCCATCTGATTTCCCATCCCTCTCGACTCTCCCCTACAACAGAAAAGACAAAAAAGAAAAAATGCATTGCATCTAGGTTTTTCCACCTTTCTTTCTTTCTTTCTTTTATATATATATATATATATTCCACAGAAGAAATTATTGGATTCGTAAAAATTTTCGACTTCTAGTTTTGATGGATTTATATGTTCAGAGAGATCCAGAACACGATTTGAACATTTTTTGAAAATGTCTGTTTAAATGGGTGAGTTAAAAATTTTTGTGACGACTGTACCTCAAGATGTAATGCACCGAATTGCATATAAATTTATATGTAGCTGCACTTTGAAATAAATTAGTGCCTATCAACTTTTGGTGTGAGTATCTCAATAGGAGACGCTTATATACAGCGATTTCTGCAATTAAGTTAGAAAAATTTTAGTCATAAAATTTTTCTAAATTAGTCTTATAAAAAATTAGTCTTAAATTAGTGTCATTTTATGATAATAATAAATAATCAGCACAATTTAGATAATGCCATTTTATGAAAAAAAAAAAAAAAAAAAAAAAAAAAAAACCCTTTGTACATCTTTTTGTCGCAAAGTGTGTATATGTGTATACGGGGTGTGGCTATTAAATAACGAGACTAAAGCCTTCTCTTTCGATTGCTGCGCCTACCGTGTTTGTAGAGAAATCAGTCTGGTCTGGTCGTAACCTTCGGCTGTGTAAGAGGTGTTTGCTTCGTTTTGCCGAAAACGTGATGAGTGTAAAAGTAGATCAACGAATTGTTCTGAAAATTCACGTGAAACTGCTTCTGAAAGTTATCTTTTATTAAAACAAGTTTATGACAATGGATGTTTATCACGTGCAAGAGTTTTTGAGTGGTTCAAGCGTTTCCAAGATGGCCGAGAAGACGTTGGAGATGATGACAGCCCGGGTCGCCCTTCCACGTCTAAAACGGATGAAAATATCGAAAAAGTCCCTAATCTGGTTCAATCTGACTATCATTACTATCTTGAGGTGCTTGCTCATCTCCGTGAAAGAGTAAGAAAAAAAAAAAAAACGACCCGAATTGGGGAAGAACAAGTCATGGGTTCTCCATCAAGACAACGCGCCAGCTCACACTGCATTGTCTGTAAAAACGTTTCTAGCCAAGTACAATATCCCAGTTTAAGGCCATCCGCCTTATTCACCTGACCTGGCTCCATGCGGCTTTTATCTGTTTCTCAAAGTTAAATTTGCATTAAAAGGAACAATATTTGAGTCAGTTGAAGCTTTGAAAGAAAAAGCGGCACGCCTCATGCAGGAGCTCACAGAACAAGACTTCCAGCACTGTTTCGAACAATGGAAAATTCGCATGCAGCGTTGTAGGGATAGAGGAGGGGTGGATATTAAAGGTGATAATAACTAAATAAGTATAAATTTAAAATAAAATGTTTTACAGCAAAAGTCTCGTTATTTAATAGCCACACCTCGTATATAAATAATTTAACACTTTTTTTTTCTTTAATAGAAAGAAATATTTTTATTTACACATAAATCATACAATTAAAATCATCAAATGTTAAACTTAGACAACTACTGGTAAATTGAAGCCGTTATAGCTTTACAGAAATTAAATATCATAGTTTCATGAACAACAAACATTTAAAAAATTAAATAAATGAATAACGCATTCATTTTTTAAGCATCAAAAAAAAAAAAAAAAAAAAAAAAAAAGGAAGGGGGATATTTATACATAAATAATAAATCTTAAACTTGGAAAAACTTCTTGTAAAACTGACGCCGTTATAGCTTGACTGTTATTTATCTTGAGCTCACAAGCAAAGAAAAAAAAAAAAGTTTGCACGTTCTTTTTTTTTTTTTTTTTTTTCCTTTTATTAAATAAAATTAAGCATATTTATTTACAGATAAATAATAAAATTTAATTAAAACTGTCATAAATTAAACTTAGACAAGCTTCTGGCAAGATTAATGTCATTACAGCTTTATACTTATTAAATACTAGCAGGCTTCGACTGCTTCGCTAGTCCCAATATTTAAAGAAAAAAAATCGCTATTTTTCCTTCCATTACCCGACTACCGTAGGTAATGGAAGTATTGTATTCGGTCCAAAAATTCGATATCGAGATTTCATACATGAATTAGATGTTTTAAGGTCTCCTGAGTTCAAAAGAGTGGTTTTGGGCAATTGGTCAGTTGTGTATGTGTGTAAGGAAGCTTCTGACTATCATATCTCCGAAACTAATAAAGATACACCTTCGAAACTTCAGAATTAAGACAGAACTGATGAATTTTCCAAATTTTGGTAAAAATTGGAAAACCGGAATTGGGGCCGTAAGTCCGTATCTCTAAAACGGCTCTAACAATTTTCTTCAAAGTTGCTATATAAACGTTCTATTAGATGACCTTTCGAATGATATAGTTGGTTAGTTCAGGAAAATTGATAGGCCTCTTGTATAAATAACTGAATTTCAAGTACTGCGAGTGAATTCCTATCAAAACAACTGTATGTTTTTTTTTTTTTTTTTTTTTTTTTTTTAACTTGCGATATTAACCCTCTTTTAAATATCTTTGTGTATGTAATTGTTGTTTTATGGTCAATAATTAATTATGCCAAGCTTTGGTAAAAGTTGGTATTTCAAAAACGGCTCTAACGATTTTCTTCAAAATTGTTACATAAACCCATTTTAGATATCCTTTTTCATGCTTTACGTGGTTATTACAGGAAAAATAATAGTCATCCTCATATAACCCTTTTCGCTTGCTATGTAAACTCTATTTTATGTCTTTACGTTTTCATGCGTTTACCGCAAACGCGTATTAACTTTCTCTAACTGGAAAATTTTTAGTTGTCTATTTCATTAGCTCAATTCTAATGATTATATTATCTCCAAAAAGTGCTTATAATATGTGTAATAGCGGGTAATGGAAGTCGTGTGGTTGTTTCACACCAGAATTTTTTACATCATTTTATAAAGGAAAACTAAAAAATGAACTCTGGGAACCTCAAAACGTATAAATACACCGAAATCTGAGTCGAATTTTTGTCATGATTACAATAATTTCCTTACACAATATGTTCAGAAAGCGAAAATGACATTGAAATATCTGCCCTTCCTCGTTTCCCTCTAACTCCCTGCTATAGAAAACGAAACTATAAAACTGGCTCAGTTGAAGTAAAAAACTTCCCCGCCTTTTACCTAGTGTGACATTTTTTGTCCAATTAGGGACGTAAACTATTTCGGCTGTCAATATGAGAGTAAATAATGATCACAAGAGGCGGGGTCATTTTCATCTCCCAAAAAGTAGTCAATTATTCAAAAGGGCTGTCAAGAAAGACACAGTACTGATTTGTCTTTTGATAAAAAGACAGCGCGTTATTGAATGAACCTCAATATTATGTAATGAATGCATGTAAAAACACATGTATACATGCACATATGTATAGTACTCATTCATATATATATATATAAACACAGGTTATTATTATTACTACTATTAGTAGTAGTAGTACTAAGACAGGTCGAACAATTTCTTTCAGATAGCGATTTTGTTTTCGTTACCAATTTTTACCTATTACTACCTTGAATGGACTTTCAAAACTTTTTTATTTTGTCGTCTAAATGTAAAGAGCTAAACGATTGTTACTGTATATGTTCGGATTTTTAGTCCGGATTATATCAAAAATTGGTACACTTAAGTATGAAAACGAAATCTAGGTAATTCTGTATTTTTGTGTTCAATCGAATATTTGTTTCAAAAGTAATAAAAATCCTACTTAAACTTTAAAATTATTAAAAAGAAAAAAAAAAAAAAAAAGGAAAAAAGAAATTAATGCCAAAAATATATACGTAATTATTTTTTTGTCGGGGGAAAAAAAAAAAAAGTGAACTTATTATTATTACATTATTAATTAAAATAAATTTTAGAAAATTCGTTCTAATTAAATGGAATAGCGTATTTTTAGTTCAACCGGATAATTGATTCAAAAGGTGATAAAAACGCACTTTAAAATTATAAAAAAGAAAAGAAAAAATAAGTCGATGCCAAAAATGAATATCTAAGTAAATATATTTTTCTTTGTGTCAAAAAATATAATAAAAATAAATAAAAAACGAACGCACATTTAATTTTTTTTAAATAATTAAAATGAATATCAGAAATATTGTGCTAAAGAAATTGGACAACCTCAGTATAGAAAGATACATTTATTATTATTATTGTTGTTGTTGTTGTTTTAGTTGAAAAAAATAAAAGCAAACTTGCATGCATTTATTATGATTAGTTAGCTGAGAAATTCAATATAATATATTTATAATTAACATTTTTTAAATTACTGCAAGTAAAGTTTCTAAAATAGTGATGGCAATTTCTAATAAATTAAAATAAATGGAAAAAGATTAAACTTAATTAAAAAAAAAAAAAAAAAATAGAAATGAAAATGAAAATGAAAATTTCTAAAAATAAAGAAATTTTGTAACATAAGTTTAACTATTAAAAAATTATTAAAAGTATAAAGACTATGCATAGAATGATTTTATTATTCATAATCTGTAATTTGCATGACTTCAAAACTACTCCATAAAAATTCAAAAAGTTAATATCTACACAAAGGGATTTAAAAAAAAAAAAAAAAAAAAAAATGAAAATTGCTCAATTTAATCATTTAAAAACTAGTATATTGCGGCCACCACAAGACTTTCTTCTATGTTTTCCTATACAAATTCACTCAGTAACAATATTAAATATAAATATATATATATATATATATATATATATATATATTTTTTTTTTTAAGTAAAAAAAATCGATAACTTTGTTTTAAATTATCACATCTTTATTGTTCATCATTTGTTTTAAAGGTAATGACGAGACCTTTCGAAAGATACCCATCTTGAAAATTTACCCCCAGGGGGGAAGCGCTGCCACCACATGCACAAATTTTTTTTTATAATTAACTACTACTACTATTATCAATAATTCATATTAATTTTACAATCACAGGATAAGAATAACTCTCATTATGTATATTTATACGAAATTTTGTCCTATACTGCCATGTTAAAAATTTAGAAAAAATACGATCACAGCGCCAGATATTGAGAGATTGATCCCCATATCTAATCAGCACCAGTTCATGTCAGGGGCCAACTAAATACCAAGTTTGGTTAAATTTCGTTAATAAAAAAAAAAAAAAAAAGAAAAAAAAATTTTTCTTTTGTTGTTGTTAAAAGTAAAAAAAATAGATAACTTTGTTTCAAATTATCACAGATTTATAGTTCAACCATTCGTTTTAAAGGTATTGACGAGACCTTTCGAAAGATACCCATCTTGAAAATTTACTCATCTCGATGGGGGACTTTCCCTCCAGGGGGGTGGCGAGGCTCCTACACATACAAAAAATTTTTCCCAGTTGACTATCTCTATTATAAATATTTCTTATAAATTTCATAATGATTAATAAAAAATAATTATCTTTATGCACATTTATACAAAATTTTGTCCTATATCACCATGTTAAAAATTTAGAAAAAGCAGAATGGCAACGTAATCTGTAAAACAATTTTTACCAAAAGTTGATAGGCACTAATTTAGGTCAAGGTGTAACTTCATACCAATTTATATGAAATTCTGTGCAGTAGTTCCTGAGATACAGTTGCTACAAAATTTTGTCACACACACACACACACACACACACAGACAGACAGACATTTTCTAAAAATGGTGAAATCGTGTTCTACAGCTCTCAAAACGTGTAAATCCATCAAAAACCCGAGGTCGAAAATTTTTACGAATCCAATACTTTCTTCTATCGAATATAGAAGAAAGTAATAAGGACGAAACGAATAGCGATTTTGCCGGATGCCGCATATCGGTATCCACCTGACATCAGTGTTTTAGATATATCCGGCAAAAATTACTCTCTGTTAAATCCCTACGTTTAAATTTTAAAATTGGTGATTTTTTAAAAGAAAAATGAAAGTATTCAAGCAAGCACGCGCGCCTTTTTCTTTCTTTCTTTCTTTTTTTTTTTTTTTTTTTTTTTTTTTTTTTTTGTCCCTTAGTGTACATGAATGTAATGTTATAAAGAAAAAAAAGGTATCATGCTTATGATTAATACTCACCCTTATTACATAACTAGCTGCTCATAATTAAAGAGTAAAATAAAAACCAAGTAACAATTGAGGAAAAACATAAAAGACTTAAAAATTGACCTTTATATATATTCAAATATATTTCTTTTTTATATCGAATAAAAACTGAATTTGCACACATTTTCTTTTAAATAATTAAAATTAATTTGAGAAAAATCGTGTTAAAAAATGGATTTAGTATAGAACTCCTTGACGAATTTTAAATTTGGCACCGTCGTAGCTCTGATGTTTCTAGCCAAGATCTTTACTTACGCATTGCGATAACAATTTAATTTATCGTCAAAATGACAACAACAGTTTAAAAGCTGCCAAGGTGCTCCTATGCTAAACTTATCGGACCAGTTTTAAAATATTTTTTAGAATACTTGCATTTTCTGAATTTTTAACATGGTGGTATAGGACAAAATTTTGTATGAATGTGCATAAAGAGAATTATTTTTTAAAAATCATTATGAAATTTACAAGAATTATTTATAATAGAGATAGTAAACTGGGAAATTTTTTTTGTATGTGTCCGAGCCTTGCCTCCCCCCTTGGGGGGAGTAAATTTTCATGATGTGTATCTTTCAAAAGAGCTCGCCAATACCTTTAAAACGAATGGTTGAACCATAGATCTGCGATAATTTAAAATAAAGTTATGGATTTTTTTTTTTTTTTTTTTTTTAATGTAATATTGACAATAAAATTGACTTTTTTTGGATATTTGTGTTATACTACTTCTCTAATATGGAAATCGTCTGCAATATCATGGAAGATAATTTTTTTAAATAATAATTTTAATAAATTATTTTTACTGAGTGAAGTTGTATAGGAAAATATAAAAGAAAGCCATGTGGTCAACATACTAGTTTTACATGGCAACAGAGGTGGAAAAAAAAACTTATTATTTTTATTGGTAATACTTGTAATTTTGTTAAGATATGTCTGCTTCAGTATTTAATTTTCTGTCTAGGAAGAAGTGAGGATTTTTTTTTTTTTTTTAAGGTTATAATGGACCATTTTCCCACTTTGGGTTCGAGGCTACAAGAATATCAGCTGGTTAGGCAAATAATCCTCAACTCTACCATAGCAAAGCATTGTGGCTTGCAAATTTTTATCTTGCAATATTATTTATAAGAGTTACAGATTATATGAAATTAAAGTAAGAGTGATATTCTGATACCTTTGTTTTGTTTTTAATCCAGTTTTAGTAATATACTTTAATATTAATCAACATATGTAATATTAAAAGTTGCCATGTGAACTGTGGCGATGTTAACAAATTTAAATGGATGTTCCATTTAATAAATTCCTTTATTAAAGTGATTGAAATTCTAATTATTTAAGCTTTGATGTCCATATATATATGTGTGTGTGTATAAAATGTTCTTTTTATCTTTTATTCATTATATATATATGTTACCGCTAAAGTGCAGAAATCAGTTAATCTGCAGATTAGCTAGGTAATCTGCACATTAACTAGTGTGATCCGTTAAAGTGAGAAAAATTGTTTCATTTCTCAAATTACCTAGGTAATCTGCGAATTACCTAGATAATCTGCACATTACCTACAAGGCACTAGTTAAAGTGAAAATAAGATATCTGGCATTGTAATTTTACAGCACGCTGTGTTGTATTTGTTTTTTTTTCATTCGAAAAAAAAAAAAAAATAGTTTTCTTTTCTTATTTTTTTCTTTCTTTACTTATTTTAATCTGTATGGGTTTTAATTTTTATATCTTTTAAAGTTATACTTGTTTTATTTTTTATTTCTTTCATCTTTTTTATTCTGTCAATATAAGTTTGAAGATGTTATGTATTTTTAATATGAAATATGATATCTTTAATAGCTTTCAATAAATTCTATTTTATAAATGAATGTTAGAATTGTAATACAGTAACGATTTCTTTTCAAAATAAAAATATTTAACAATAAAAAAAAAAAAGTTTTATTAACAACTTATATTGCTATGACTATTAAAAAAAAAAAAAAAAATATATATATATATATATATATATATATATATGCACCAATTTTTAATTCGCTAAAGAAATATTAAATTAGACAAATCAGAAGCATTATTTAAAAAGTACTTCAAATAATTAAAACTGCTAACATTTTTTAGAATGTATGAAAATTAAAATGACAGTTAAAGCAGTTAGTCGCCAAATATGTTAACCCGATCTTTTACTAGAATAAACTGTACAAATAAACACGCCAATTTCGGGCGGAATGAAATCGGTGTCGTGCCCTTAGCGACCGTGCCCTTAGCGGAACGTGCCCTTAGCGGAATGGGATCAAAGGGAAGAAGGAGGAATAGAAGAAGCCGTGCCCTTAGCGGAAATAAGAAGGTATGTTCATTCTCGAACTGATATATGTTCATTATCGAGTGTTCTCTATGGAAAATGGAGTAAATATTGTTATTGGTTTATGTACAGGAATAGCCGAAAGTATTCCAAAGCATTTCGTTCTATGAGAGGTATTTCTACAAACCAAATTTTAATAACTTATCAATTGTGTGTGTGGGAAAAATTTTTCTGGCAACTGTATCTCCGGAACTACTGCTTAGAATTGCATAAAAATTTACGTGTACATGCACCTTGAGCTATATTAGTGCCTGTCAACTTTTGATGCCAACCGCTCAACAGGTGGCTCTGATATACAGCAATTTCCACAATTTAAGGGGAAGCTACATCTCAGGTTCTATTGTGTATAACCAATCAAAACTTGATATAACAGAAGGCCATTGTGAGACATTATGCTGATTCAATTTGAATGCTTATGGACTGACAGGTGGTGCTGCTATACAGATATGTCTGCCATTTAAGGGAAAGCTATATCTCAGGAACTACTGCATAGAATTGCATATAAGTTTATATACTGATGCACTCTATTCTAAATGAGTGTCTATAAGCTTTTAGTGTCAACCGCTCAACAGGTGTTGCTGCTATACAGCGATTTACGCAATTTAAGGGGTGGCTACATCTCAGGTTCTATTGCTTATAATCGAACAAAACGTGATATATGTGAAAGCCATTATGAGACATTATGCTGATTCAATTTGGATGCTTATCGGCCAATAGGTGGCTTTGCTATACTGCAAATTTCCTCGATAACGAGAAAATTATATCTCAACTTCAATGGCATATAACTGTACGAAGCTTGATATGTGAGATAACTATTATAAATATGCATGTTTAAAGATGTCATTTACAGACAATAAATCTGTCTTTCTTTGGATATTTAGTGTTAGTTTTCTCTGAGATAAAAATTGGTTATTTGCACTTAGTGAATTTGTATAGGAAAATATAGAAGAAAATCTTGTGGTGGCCACAGCATACTAGTTTTTATTTTTATTTTATTTTTATTTATTTATTTATTTATTTATTTTTTAATGATATGTGTTATTCAAATTCATTATTGATTATTTATTCCCTTTTTAAAATGGCTCTAATAGAACCTATGCCACTGGTTTGTGTACAGGGACATCCAAAAAATGCCAATGCCTTGCGCTTTAGGGGAGACATTTTAAATAGCGTCATGAAAAAATCATAAAGAATTTCGCATTTATTGTTTATATGCTAAGAAAATGTTTTGTATAAACTATAATATGCTTAACCTCCAGATTTACAGGACTACGCAAAAATATTTTGATATTAAGGGGTGCAAATAGGAAATTAAGAGCAGCATATCTGTTTGTGTTAGGCATTTTTAACACTTTCCAACAATGTTTCAGAGTGATTATGAATTCAATTAGTCTATATGTCTGTCTTTCTGTTTGTCGATGGTGTAATAATATAGACAAAGAACATAGAATGTTATACGATACAACGAATACGTACAGTTGGAATGTGTTGATAATCAATGTATACCTCCTGATTTTTCATTTTTGTTTTAGCTTTAAAAGGTGTAATGCTTAATTATATTTTCTCAAAAACTTAAATAAAATCATTAAAAGGCAATAATGTTCGTTTTCGTATGGAGTACTGTGATTCATTAAACTTTATATGGTTACAGATCACCATTCCCTTAAATAACGGATATTCTACAGTACGCATACCTATTTTTGCGACGGATTACTTCTGAAGCAAAATATAGCCTGTGCTAAATGTGGAAGTGTAGAGGAAAATTGAAGAGCTCATTATTTATTTATTTATTTAATTTTAAATTTATTATACATTTCCGCTAAAGGCACGTATGCTGAAAGCACGCCACTGAGGGGAGATAACATTTCCGCTAAGGACACGGGTTTACAGATGTCTCTATCTCAGTGACAGCTGGAAAAATATATTGACTTACTGACAAATAAATGATAATGAAAGAAGATAAAGAAAAGTTAGATAGACGTAGTTATTACTTTCTTCTATCTTCAATAGAAGAAAGTATTGGATTCGTAAAAATTTTCGATTTTGGGTTTTTGATAGATTTACACGTTTTGAGAGCTGTAGAACACGATTTTAACATTTTTAGAAAATGTCTGTCTGTCTGTCTGTCTGTGTGTGTATGTGTGACAAAATTTTGTGGCAACTGTATCTCTGGAACTACTGCACAGAATTTCATACAAATTGGTATGTAGTTGCACCTTGACATAAATTAGTGCCTATCAACTTTTGGTAAAAATCGTCTTACAGGTTGCGTTGCCATCCCGCTTTTTCTAAATTTTTAACAGGGTGATATACGGCAAAAATTTTCAAGATGGGTATCTTTCGAAAGGTCTCGTCAGTACCTTTAAAACGAATGGTTGAACTATAAATCTGTGATAATTTAAAACAAAGTTATCGATTTTTTTTACTTTTTACGAAAAAAAACTTAGAAAAAAAATCTTTTTTTTTTTTTTTTTTTTTTTCTCTCTCCCCTTAATTTTATCAAACTCCCACGGTTTCCGTGTTCTGACAAACTTAAACTAATTTTTGCTTTTTTTCCCTAATTTTGTCAAAGTCCTACGGTTTCCGTGTCTTGACAAACTTTAACATATTTTTGCATTTTCCCTCTAATTTTGTCAAAGTCCCACGGTTTCCGTGTTTTGACAAACTTTGACAAAATTTTGGGTAAAATTTGAAAATTATTCTAAGTTTGTCAAAACACGGAAACCGTGGGACTTTGACAAAATTGGGGGAAAAATGCAAAAATTTGTTTAAGTTTGTCAGAACACGGAAACCGTGGAAGTTTGATAGAATTAAGGGGAGAGAAAAAAAAAAAAAGTGGGACTTTGACAAAATTTTGGATAAAATGTGAAAATTTGATAAAGTCCCACTTTTTCCCCCCCTCCCCTTAATTCTATAATTTTTTTATTATTATTATTATTGTTGTTACTGAGTGAATTTGTATAGGAAAAGATAGGAGAAAGTCTCGTGGTGGCCACAACATACTAGTTCTGTATATATGTTTTTGAACAGTTATAAAACACAAAATTATTATTATTATTATTATTACTATTTTAATCGAGAAAAAATTTAGGTGGGGCCGTGCCCGTTGGCCCTCAATGTAGAACCGCCACTCTATATATGTGTGTGTGTGTGTGTGTGTGTGTGTGTGTGCGTATACATAAAATGTTCTGCAATTTTACGATATGGATAGTCTTAACTTTACCATTCGATTCAGTTGTTTACATTTCTCTTTTGTTCTTGTTTGAACAGATATCTGATTAAGTTTCACTGGAGAAATATTTAGGAAAATGTTATGTGTAACAATAAAATTTTACAAAATATCGGCCACGTGTTCGGCGATTTTACCTACTGTGACGTCACAGGAATATTGTCCATTAATATTTTTTATAATATTTATATTATATGAAGATATTTAGGTATTTTGGGGAAAAAAAAAAAAAAAACTTAACAAAAATGTTTTAAAAAAGGAAATTTTATCATATGGATGAAATTATTCTTTATAAAATACAATACAATACAATATTACATAGTTCCGTTATTCCCTCTATTTAAGTAAGAGTTTAAAATAAAAATGTAATTTACTAAGTACTAATTTAAATTTTGTCATATCTTGATGAATATATTTTTATGTTTGGAAATCAAATGTCAAAGATCAAAAACTGTACAAAAACTAGTATGCTGTAGCTGTGGCCACCACAAGACTTTCTTCTATATTTTCCTATACAAATTCACTAAGTGTAAATATTTTATTAAAACTATTATTTATTAAAATTATCTAACATGATGAATGCAAATGATTTTCATCTTAGAGAAAACTAACACAAAATATCCAAATAAAGACAGTCTTATCGTCTATAAATAACATTTAAAAAATTTCGTTTTTGTAATGGTTATCTCAGATGTAAAGTTTCGAATAGTTATATGCCATACAAGTTGAGATATAGCCTTCTCGTTATCGAATAAATTTCCAGTATAGCAGCGGCACATATCTCCCTATAAGCATCCAACCTGAATCAGCATATTGTCTCATAGCTGCCTTCTCACATACCAAATTTTGTTTGGTGTTTGGTGATACGCAATAGAACCTGAGATATAGCTTTCCCCTAAACTGTGAAAATCGATGTGTAGCAGCGTCACCTGTTGAGCAGTTGACACCAAAAGTTGGTAGGTACTAATTTATGTTAATGTTCATCTATATATAAATTTATATGCAATTCTGTGCAGTAGTACCTGAGATATAGACTCCACTTAAATTGCGAAAATTGCTGTTTTGCAGCGCCACCAGTTCGCTGATAAGCATTCATATTGAAACAACATAATGTCTCATATCAACAGCATAATAACCTTCTTACATATCAAGTTTTGTTTGATTATACGCAATAGAACCTGAGATATAGCCTCCTCTTAAATTGCAATAAACGCTGTGGAGCAGCGCCACCTGTTGACGGTTGACACCAAAAGTTGACAGGCACTAATTTGTGTATATATATCATCGCAGAATTACATATGTAAATTTATATGTAATTCTGCGCAGTAGTTCTTGAGATATAGCCTTTCTTTAAACTGTGAAAATCTCTGTATATCAGCGCCCCCAATGGGCCGATAAGCATTCATATTGAAGCAGCGTAATGTCTCTTAATGGCCTTTTCATATATCAAGTTTTGTTTGATTATACGCAATAAAACCAGAGATATAACCTTCCTTTAAACTGCGGAAATCGGTGTATAGCAATGCCACCTGTTGAGTAGTTTACACCAAAAGTTGATAGGCGCTAATTTAGGTCAGGGTACATCTACATATAAATTCATATACAATTCTGAGCAGTAGCTCTGGAGATAGTTGCCACAAAATGTTTGTCACACACACACATACAGAAAGATGGACAGACAGACATTTTCTAAAAATGGTCAAATCGTGTTCTAGACCTCTCAAAAGTGCAACTCCGTCAAAAACCGGAAGTCGAAAATTTTTACGAATTCAACACTCCTTTCTATAGAATATAGAACAAAGTAATAACTCTCATATGTACATTTATACGAAATTTTGTCCTATACTGCCATGTTAAAAATTTAGAATAAACACTATAACAGCGCAACCTATTGAACGACTGACCTCCAAATCTAAACACCACTAGTTTATGTCTAGGTACAACTAAATTTCAAGTTTGGTTAAATTTTGTTCATTGGTTCTTGAGATACAGCGTCCACAAAATTTGTGATAGACACAGACAGATAGACATTTTCTAAAAACGGTCAAATAGTATTCAGGAATTCTAAAAACGTGTAAATCCATCGAAAACGGTAGTTCGAAAATTTTCACGAACCCAATACTTTCTGTATATATACATATAGAAAAAAAAGTGAAAATGTATGGTTTTTCATTAAAACTGAACGAATTATTTCACTCTAAAATTTGAATTGCCTTTTTTGGATAGCACACGAAGCGAAGAATGGAATATTAAAATTAAACAGAAAAGTAATTGAATGAAAAATATTTTTTAGCAGACTTTTGTATTGTAAATCAAACAAATCTGAAAAAGATTGAAATTTGCAATTATTACACGCTACTTGAAATTTTGACGTTTTTGGGGTATAAGGAAAAAAATCCGAAAATCAATGGTTAGTTAGTTTGTTACTCTGTGAAGACGATACATTAAAAATGGAATCTATAAAAGAAATTGGATAAGCTTTAAAATATCATTCTGTTATAAGAAGCATTGCTCACTTTACTTTACCCTATATATTAAAAAAAAAAATAATATTAATAATAAAGAAAGAAAGAAAAACATTAAAATAGCTTTAAACCTCGTTTCGAGTAGTCGATACCTTTAGCAGCGTCTTACTCGCTCGCTCTACGTCGGGTCCAAGTCCTACCTGCGGCAATGCCTTACCCGGGCACTTTAAAACTTGATGGTTTATGGGACAACAGGTAAAGCTGCCATAATTCAAGAGCTGCATTTACTGATGGTTTTATCTTAATAAAAATAATAATAACTAGCTGGAACCCGTCGAATTCGACGGACACTTTATTGTCCGTAATGTTTCAAAAATCATCGCATCATTATTTAAATGTACTTCAAGTTAAAACATCTAATATAATTTTTACTACATTTCGCTTAAAAGAAAATCTGAAAAATGCTTATAAATAGAAATACTATACATGACATCACTTTCTACAAAGTACTCCAAATAAACAGATGCTATCTTTCATTTTCTATTTCGTTTAATACTAAGACTATATGTTAGCTGACCCGTCCGGCGTTTCCCTGCCCCATGATACCTTAAAGGAACCTTAAATTTGTATTATTTTATACCTTTAACTGGATTTTGTTTGAATTTCTGTTTTTAAAGGAAAGCATCACGAAAGAAATAATAATCTGTAACAAAACAATTACCTTGAACCGAACGAAACTCTGCCTTGTGACCCCGGTGCTTGCGCAGCGCATACACGGGCCGTTAACAACATAAAAAAATTCCCAAAGAATAACCTGGAACCGAACGAACCCACCCGGCAATGGACGGGCCCGTGATAACCTTAAATGAACCTTAAATTTGTATGATTCTATATCTTTAACTCGATATTGTTTGAATTTCTATTTTTGAATAAAAGCATTGCGAAAAAAAAATAATCAGCTGTAGCAAAAAAAAAAAAAAATTACCTCGAACCGAACGAAACTCTGCCTTGTGATGCCGGTGCCCCGGCATCGCATACGCGAGCCGCTAATACCATGAAAAAATTCCAAAAAATTAACCTGGAACGAAACGAACCCGCCCAGCATTGCCCGGGCCCATGATAATAGCCTTAAATGCACCTTAAATTTGTATGGTTTTGTATTTTTAACTTGATTTTGTTTGAATTTCTATTTTTAAATAAAAACATCACAAAAAAAAAAAAAAAAAAAAAAAAATCATTTGTATCAAAAAAAATTATTTCAGACCGAACGGAACTCGGGTTTGTGACCCAGTTCCTGCGGCACGTATATGCAGGCCGCTAATAACATGAAAAAATTCTCAAAAATTAACCTTGAACCGAACGAACCTCTGACTCGTGTTACCGCTGCCTGTGGCTGCAGCACCGTATAGCAGGCATGCTACGCACGCACTGCAAAATCCACTTTCCTCCACCAGGGAGCGCAGTATGTTGTATACGAATATCACCAATCTCCTTGAATTTCCAAGGCCTTTCAAATAAGGTGTCACATGGTGGTGTCAACTGCAAAATCCTTTAATTACACTTTCCACCACCAGGGGGCACAGCGTGTTCTATACGAACAACACCAACGGTCAGGAAATATCAAGACCTTTAAAATAAGTTGTAACATGATAGGGTCTACTGCAAAATCACCTAGTTCCATTTTTAACCACCAAGGGGCGCACTATATTGTATACAAACATCCCCAATCAACATGAAATTTCAAGACCTTTATCAACAATCGCCTTGAATTTCCAAGACCTTTCAAATAAGGTGTCATGCGGTGGTGTCAACTGCAAAATCATTTAGTTGCACTTTCCACCGCCAGGGGATGCAGCGTGTTCTGTACAAAATCACCAACGGTCAGGAAATACCAATACCTTTAAATAAGGTGTAACATGATAGGCTCAACAACAAAATCACCTAGTTCCATTTTTCCCCACCAGGGGGCGCACTATATTGTATACAAACACCCCCAATCGACATGAAATTTCAAGACCTTTAAAATGAGGGGCTACATGTGTGGGTCTGGAACGGGTTTTCCTCTCAAACTAATTTCCCCCTTTCCCCCCACCTCTAAATCTATTTTTCCCCCTTTTCCCACCTTCAAAATCGAAAATTCCAAATTCGCAGAAAGTGATTTTTTAGTATTTGACTCTAGTCCCTATATGTACAATTTCTTCACTGTAAAGTAATTTGGAGCTGAGTTAAGCTCGTAATCGTGTTTTTAACCCCTGCCCCCCCGGGGGGGGAACCGTTCGACTTTTTATATTTTTATCTTTTCATAACATATCTACAGACCGAGACCTTTTTTAGACACCTCAACCAAGTTTTTACACCTATACTCGGGGAAAGGATAACTTGACAGTGTGTATTAGCCTGTAGAAATTACACATCCGCGAAAGAAAATAGTTCTTTACTATATTTAAGTGTAATAAACTTTTTCTCGATTTTTTTTTACTCTGGTAAACTGAAAAAAGATTAACTATTTAAATTAAACATATTTATGTTAACACATGGAATTTTTTGTAATAGATAAGCATAAAATTTATATCAATGTATTGTTTCGCGAAGAAAGTCTGTTGGCGAAATATTGGCTGAAGAGGGAATACCGGAAGCAACCTTTTAACCCCTATTGTGAGTGCGAAACAGTTTGGTGGGGCTAATAGATTACATTATTTTCGAAAATTTGAAGATAATTAATGCACAGTCCGCTTCTTTAATTTCACAACTGTTAAAAATAGAGTAAAAATTTTGACGGATTTGAACTTTTGGAAAATTTTCACACCAGATTCACACCAAATATGTCAATGAAATATTCAAGCTAACAGGAATAAGGAAAAATATTTTTCGACAAATACATTTCTTTTTCGTTATTATTATTACATTGATAATATAATTTGAATTCGTTTACGCATTGTTATATAAAATATTTTTATTTCCAATACAAGCAACTAATAGTGTTTACATTAATTTATACTATGCACTATATACTAAAGATTTTACTTTTTTTTTTTTTTTCTGGAACAGAACAATAAAAGAAAAACATAATTATCTTTAATAATAATAATAACTATCATATATATATATATATATATATATATATCAGACTTATATATGTAAAATTTATATATAAATGGGAGACAGATCAATTATTTAAAGCCGAAATTACATAATTAGCAAGCATTACATTGTAAAACAAATTTTATTTTAATGGATATTTACTTAAAGAAAATTAATTGGGAAATAAATACTGTTTGAGACTTTATAACAAATTGATCGATACCTTGGAGAGGAATTACAAAATTTTAAAGATATGTAGAGCAATTATGTAGGATTTTCTATATTGCAGTTTAAAATATTTACTTTTAAAGATATCATTATAAAAAATTTTGATTAGAAAAAGCTTACATTGAATAGAATTATTACTTATAATTCTGTAGATTTAGTTGGTAAAATAATTTCATCAAGTGAATAAAAACTATATTATTTAACAAAAATAATAAATTAAATTAATTTAAATTAAATTAAAAATAAATAAATAAATAAAGGCTGATAGTGGTCAAGTGAATTGAAATGAAATTTAAATTCTGTCCTACACATAGTATAATTTTGTGAAAGTGGCCTATTTATTTATTGTGTATGCATGAAAATGTACTCCTGACACTGCCTGCTTTAATCAAGGTAGTCTACCGCAAAATTTTAACGACACAATTATTATTATTATTATTGGCTCTTGAAAGAAATAGTTCTCTCGTCCTTATAAATCTATCTTTTGAGATTTGAATTTAGAGCCAAGAGCCTCCTAAATTCATAAAAATGCCTCGAAGTTCTTCCAAAAGCTACACAAAAGTCAAAAACTTATTTTTAGATATCTAAAATAATTCCAAAGGGCTACAAAATTGGTATTCATTCAATTGCTAAGTTTTTCAGTATCAAGTATGACGGAATTTTGACTCATTTTCTGCAATTGCTCTACATAATTTACTACAATAGTAATTTTTCGATTTAAATATACAAATAACCTTAAAAAAATGGGAGGGGGTTCTTAACTTTGTTTATAAATTGTAGCCCTTTGAAACGGTTACTATATAAATTTCTGAAAATTTCTGTCGAACATTATCTCTCAATTTTACCTTTAATATTTTTTTAACTGTGCCAAAGGGAAGACAAAATCACAAAATAAAAAGATAAATCGTTTTTATTTAGTCTATGCTGTCGGAAAGAAATAGTCCTCAATAAAAGTGTGGAAACATTGTTTCTGAAAATTTTAAGATTGCTTTTAAATTTAATATCACACATTAATATCAAAGCATGCTTATCCATTCAATATATCAAAATAAATTGAAAAATGCGTGAAATGACATGCTTTCATTCCTATTCCAAATAATCGAATAACGTAACATTTCCCTCTTTCTCATCTATAAAAATCTCATACATTCCAACCTCCTAAAAATGCTATGAAAATAAATGTTTCAACTCAGTTTTTAAAAATAGCAGTCGCAAAGGTGTGTGTTTATCAGTATTAAATAAATACATCAAGACAAATCATATTTACAAGTAAATTAAAATTCGCTTCCCTTTCATATAAATTGTGAGTTTCTTAATTTTATTCAGAAATAAATATATAAAAATTCTCATATTCACATTTAGCATAAAAAATCGGGATACAGACAAAATGAATGTATAAACAAATTGTAAACAGAGATTGCCTCTGCATATGAAAATTCACTATATTTATTTATTTATTTTAAATTAATATTTTTTAAATATTTTCATAAAAGCTTTAAACTATTTCCACTTTCTCATTTTTTTACTGCTTTTAACATTTACTGATTAACCGGTAAATAATAATGCAAATTGAAAATCTATTACGTTTTGTTCATTTAGAACTTTTTGTTCATTTTCTCCACAGAAGATACTGCCATTTAAAAATCACAGTTTAAATCTTATGATAAAATAATTTTTCTGCCAAAATATATTCGAAATATTTTAAATGTATATATTTAAATTATAAATATATATATATATATATTTATATATATATATATATATAATAATCGGTTTCTCTTTAAAGAAAACAAAGGCAAAAAATGTACATACAGATAATATTTTATTTAATTTTTTCCTTTTTCAAAATATTTAAGTATTAACCTTTTTGTTTTTGTTTTTCTCTCAAGGTAAAATGTAGTATATACACAATTTGCAGTAATATGGATTTACAATAAATTGTAAGTAATGAATTTAGCGTAAATTCATTTCTAAAGAAACTAAAAAATATACTCTGAAAAAATATTTTTACTTTAATCGAAAAAAAGAAAAAGAAAAAACTTTCCGAAATCATCGCTAAATCGCCCGATATCGCAACCCAATTACCGCCAAGTGCGTAAACAGGTCTCTGTAGCCTTTGCAATGCTGACAAGTTATGCGTTCCCCGAGTATAGTTATAGAGGTTTGAGTGAAGGAAAATCTTGAAAAATTTGAATGTAAAGTTCATTCTGCACGCATAACTTTCCTCAAACTCAACGAATTTAAGTAGTTAATAACTCAAAAGAAAGAACTTGATCCACTGAGTGTTCTTAGACTTGTGTCAACAGCCTACGTTAATTAGAACTCTAGTTATAGAGGTTTGAGTGAAGGAAAATCTTGAAAAATTTGAATGTAAAGTTGATTCTGCACGCATAACTTTCCTCAAACTCGACGAATTTAAGCAGTTAATAGCTCAAAAGAAAGAACGTGATCCACTGAGTGTTCTTAGACTTGTGTCAACAGCCTACGTTAATTAGAACTCTAGTTATAGAGGTTTGAAAGAAGGCAAATCTTGAAAAAATTGAATGTAAAGTTGGTTGTGCAAGCATAACTTTCCTCAATCTCAACGAATTTAAGCAGTTAATAGCTCAAAAGAAAGAGCTTGATCCACTGAGTGTTCTGAGAGTGAAACGATCAAGATCCATTCATTAGAAGAGGAGCTATGAGCATTCGAATTGCTTGAGTCAATGTGTCCCATAAGAAATGTACAGGGAAGAATCGAGTTTGAGTATAACTTGAGTAAGGTGGAAGTTGAGTAAATTTCAATGATTGATGACATATCTGTGTCTAAATACCTTTCATTTAAAAAAAAAATGAAGGAAATCGGCCGGATAGAACGGCCAGACGGACTGACTTTAGTTTTCATAAATTTTTTTAATATATAAGATAAATCTTATATCTATATATTAATAGGCAAGCATAAAATTTGTTGTCCCTTTTTAACATATTAATTATGGAAGTAGAGGGTTGAAAATGGTATCATTCGAAAGGTATGGTTAGCCGGAAGGTGCGAATACAAATATTATTTTCTTACGATGTCAAGAAGGTATTTAAAATTACATTTATTTTTTATACATTTTTCTCCATTTTTCCCTTTTATACACATATTCCTTTCCATTAAAAAATACCTAAAAGTAGAAAGTTGTTAAATCTGGCAATTTCATAAAGCTCAAATAAAACCATAGACACAGTAATTTGTAGCATCACTATACGCAAGCGAAGTGATGACGTCACTGCCTGTCCATGGAGCCATGAAAAAGATTTTCTACGTTAATCGTCTATTGGATTTTTTGTAAAAAATTATTGAAAAATAACGGAAATTATCTGCCGAATTTAATTCCGATATTTGGGTTATATATAAGTTACTGTCTGCTGTCTACATGTGTTCGATTTAGTTATTTTTTCTGTAAAATTGATAAAATTTTAATTTAAAATCACAAAACTCCAGAAAAAAAATGGCAAACTTCCAGTTTCGAATGTAAACATAAACATTTCATTTGAATGGGTGATATTTAAACAATAAATATTCAACTAATATACTAAATAAAAGGAAAATGGTAAATATTCTATCATAATTTGAAGTTAAATTTGTTTTTAAATGTTTAAATAAAGTATCTGATATAAGATACTAATATGTTGCAACGGAAGAGGTTTTTTGCTGAATTTACATGTTTTGAGCTTTCTTTGCGTTTCAATTAACTGAAATTGGCTACTTATTTTTAAAAAAAGTGTATTTATTGCTAGCTTTTGTGGGTATAAGAAGCAAGTAGAAGATACGTAAAAACTTTTGATTTCCGGTTTTTGATGAATTTACACGTTTTGAGATTTCCTTGCATTTTAATTAAGTGAAATTGACTACTTATTTTTATTTTTTAAGAAGTGGAGTTATTATTCTTTCCTCTGCATATATAAGTAGAAAATATAAGATTCAGAAATGTTTTAGATTTTCGGTTTTCGATAAAGTTACACGTTTTGAAATTTCCCGAACTCATTTCGACCATTTTTGAAAAATATTTTTTTTTTTTTTTTTGTTCAAACACTGTACTTTATGAACCAATCGAATTTATTTAACAGAATTTGGCACTTGGTTGGACCTTGGTTTGACATGGTACCGATTAGCTTTTGGCCTGTATCACCCAACGAGTGGCGTTTTCACGTTGCGATTTTCTCTCCTTTCAGGAAAGGCTAACATGTACAGAGAGAAATAGTTATATTAAGTAAAACTCTGGTGATTCAGTTAGAGTGAATATCGGCAAACAATTGCCGCAGCTGTGTTGCATTTGCATTCCGTTTAGGACAAGGCAATAACTTTGCTTTGCCTCGCTTTGCAAAAAAAAATGGTCGAGTTTCGACCACTGGGCGATACTAGTATATATAAATGTGAATGTCCGTGAATTTATTTGACTGAGTTTCACGCCAAAACTGCTCGACGGATTTCGATGAAATTTGTAATGGAGATAGCTTATACCCTAACTTAAAAAGTTGGCTACCTTTTATTCCGAAAAAAAATTTGTTTTTGCCATTTTTATGCATAAAATAGGAATATTGTAAGCTAATAATAGCAAAAAATTAGCCATTTATATTTTTCCATAATTTAATTGTTGCCAAAAAAAAAAAAAAAAAAAAAAAAAAAACGAATTTATTTATTTTTTTCAACAGGAAAATAAATACATTTATCTAAATGTGAACGATAAAAAATTGTTAAAAAAAATTATGCATCTCACAAAAATTGACGTCATTTTTAATTAAAAATTTCTTTTACACATTGATAAAGTGCTAATACGCAAGCGAAGTGATGACGTCACTGGTCGTTCGTGGATGCAAGAAAAATATTTCTTATGTTAAACGTCCATTGGATTTTTTGTAAAAAAATATTAAAAATCGCGGGAAATTATTTTCCGATTTTAATCCCCATATTTAGGTATAGGTATGTATTAATTATCATGTCCATGCGTTAGATTAAGTTATTTTTGTTGTAAAATTGACAAAATTTGAATTTTTAATTTCAAAACTCTAGGAAAAAAAAAATGGCAAATTTCCATATTCGACTGAAAACACAAGCATTTCATTTCAAAAGATGATATTTACACAATAAATATCCAACTAATATACCAATTAAAAGGAAAATGATAAATATTCTATCATAATTTGAAGTCAAATTTGTTTTCAAATGTCTAAATAAAATATCTGATATAAGATACTAATATGTTGCAGCGGAATAGATTTGATATCGGTCATCCTTAGCAGAAAAAAAAAAATATCGCCAAATTATTTGGCGAACATAATTTAATTCCTTTCAAAAATCATGGTTATTTTACAATTTATATTAAGAGAGTAATGAATATGAAACAATATTTCGTACAATGCATATTACGAAAATATACATCTGGCATGCATATTTTCGTATTACGTTTTTGATCACCAAATACAATAAGCGCCAAGAACGACAGAGTTTTGAAATTCAAAATTAAAATTTTGTCAATTTGACAGCAAAATAACTCAATCTAACACATGCACATGATAACTAATCTATACTAATATTATAAATGCGAAAGTTTGGATGGATGTTTGTTACTCAATCACGCCACAACGGATAAACGGATCTGGATGAAATTTTGTACAGAGATAGATAATAGTCTGGAATAAGACATAGGCTACTATTTATACCGGGAAAAATGTAAATTTTTAATTAATCTTCTATATTATATAGATATTTCTTCTATAATAAAAATTTTAATTAATTTATTTTAATTTTTAATTGTTGCCAAAGAATATTTCACGCGAATAAAAAAAAAAAAAAAAAAAAAATTATAAATATTAAATTTGCTTAGGCACATGAGAACATAACGTCATTATCAAAATTAAATAATAAGAAAATGAAAGCTAATTCAGATCTGTAATAAAGAGCTTTATTAGTTGATAATCCTGGGTATATTTTCAATTTTAATACTTAAGTAGATAGGACATTTTACGCCAAGGACTTTATTTTTGTGACAGCAACCTTAAGCCAAGTAGTCCATAAAAAATATAAACAAATCTGTACATATAAAAGAGTAAACTCACTGATTCACTGACGCAACACTGCCATGACGATTCTGTGGGAAAGAGGGTCACAAATTTTAGTGACCAGGTTGGTTTTCGGAGCCTGACCCCCAACTAAGACGGAACTTTGCAAAATACCCCCCTCCCTGTCCCCCTTGGGAGGCAGAAGGCTTAACTCGGCTCCAAATTACTTAACGGTGAAGAAATTGCAGATGGAAAGACCAGACTTGAGTACAAAAAAATTATTTTCTGCCATTTTTGAATTTTGGATTTTTAAGGGGGGGAGGGAAGGGAAAAGGTTTTAGAAGAAGGGTACTCAACACACGAGGAAATCGAACTGAACACACACTACAAAGGGATTTTATGAAATTCCACCCTACCGCCCTTTGGAGAATGGTTGGCAAAAACATGTATTCATGCGTAACGCTGTACTAAATTACCTAAGGTTGGAAATTTTTTATGTAAGGGACGATTATATGTATCTAATTCATAGTATGAAGAGATTTTGCGAAATTCCCTCCTCCTTCCCTCCTTTAAAAACGCGGGGAGAGATTAAAAAAAAAAAAAAAAAAGTTTTAAAGCATAGCTCAGCTTTAAATAATTTCAGGATCTCAATTTTTTGATGTGTCGGTTAGGTATGTGTATGCAACATGCAATATAAAGTAATTTTGGAAATTTACCCCCACCCCTTCCTCTTGGGGCGGGCGGGGCAAAAACCACATTTTGAAGCTTAAATCCGTCGAAATTACCTAAGAATGGCGAATTTTGGTGTGTGGGTGTTAATTAAGTGTGCGAAATATGCACTTTGATGAGATTTTGCAAAATTTTCAACTGTAACCGCGAGGGAGGGGGAGTAAAAAGCAGGTAAGGGACTGCTGAAGGCATTGGGGGTCCAGACTCGACTGTGACGAGCGGGAATACCGCGACAGAAAGTAGCAGGAACTTAAAATTAGATTTTGACGGATTTCAATGATTTTTTTTTTTTTAAAGATATTTTATTATTATTAATGATATGCTGTTTGAGCGAAGCGGGCAAAGCCTGCTAGTAGTATAATAATTGATGCTGAGGTATGTTGATGATCGAAATAAAAGAATAATTTTAAGAAAACGTAAAAAAAAAAAAAAAAAAAAATAATAATAATAATAATAATAATTAATGAATACAATAAAAAGCAGCTAATAAAGAGAGAGAGAGAGAGAGAGAGAGAGAGAATTATCTCGATGAGGTGCATATTGGCAAGGTCTAAGCTATCACTCTGACGAGTCTCATAGTTTTGCAACAGGTAGCCTGAGCTTCAGAATGCAGTCGGGCATTTCTCTTTATTTGTATAAAGAAACTTTGAATTGTAATTGATTAGTTATAACAACAGTAAAGTACACACACACACATGCAACTAACGACCGCTAATTTCGAGCACTGCCTAGCAAGCACTCTCCTTCCTCCCTTCCCTCAGTCTGTATAACCTTCTCCTTTTAATTTATAAAGAATTATTTAAAGTTTACTCCTTCAGTGAAATGTCAAAATTACGTGTCCATGAGTCAAAGCTGGAAATTTAATTTTTATTTTCTCCTGTATGTCTTTTATTTTCTCCTGTAACGAAAAACACTCATCTAAAACTAGTATGTTGTGGTCATCAAAAATTTTTTATTATGTATTTTCCTACAGAAATTTTCGTAATACAAATTTATTATTATTATTTCCATTATGAATGGAGACTTCTTTCATCTCAGAGAGGTATTATACGAAATGCTCAACGAAAGTAAATATTTTCTGTGCAGATAACATCCATCTGGTTCTCGGAGACATTTTCAATACAGTAGCGCCTCCTATCCGTCGATATGCACCCAAATTGACTCAGCATTAAGTCTTATAATGGCTTTTCACATATCAAGTTTAGTTTGATTATACGCAATAGGACCTGATATAGAACCTTCCTGTAAGCTGCGGAAATCGTAGTATAGCAGCGTTACCTATTGGCACCAAAAGTTAATAGGCATGAAGTTATGTTAAGGTGAATCTACATCTACATTTATATGCAAATCTGTGCATTAGTTTACGTGTTTATTAGTGTGTGTTAGTTCCTAAGATAAAGCTTTTCCTAAAATTTCAGAATTAGCTTTACAGCAGCGGCACCTGTTGAACTATTGGCACCAAATGTAATAAGCATTAACTCAGGTCAAAGTGCACCAATATATACATTTTTATCAAATTTTACGCAGTAGTTCCTGCATATACAATTTTATCAAATTTTACGCAATAGTTCCTGCCTTCTCTGATATTGTGGAAATTGCTGTGTAGAAGCGTCACCTGTTGAGCGATTAAAACAAAAAAGTTGATAGGCTTTAATTTATGTCAAGGTTGAACTACATATAAATTTATAGATAAATCTGAGCAGTAGTTTCTGAGATATAATTGGAAAGAAATTTTTATCTCTCACACACACAGAGACAAACGTTTCCTAAAAATACATAAATCACATTCTGGATATCTCAAAAAGGGGAAATCCATTGAAAGTCAGAAATATAAAATTTTTACGAATCCAAAACTTTCTTCTATCGAAAACAAAAGAAAGTAAAAAGACAAATAACTTTTATTCTTAATTTTTTTTTTATCGTTTTAAATTTCAAGCATTTAAAATTTAATATTTTTTTGGTAAGTTTTTCCTGATAACGATACCAATACCTTTATTTTTCTCTTTTTAAATTTCCAGTATAATAAAATTTATTTATTTATTTATTTATTTTGTTAGCTTTTCTTTTTTGCCTGTGATTGTTCTTTTCATTCTCCCGCAAAAAAAAAAAAAAAAAAAAAAAAAAAAAAAAAAAAAGTCTTTATACTTTTAAAATACATAAAGTATTTTTTTTTTCTTTTGTTTAATCTTTAATAGTAAAATTCTAAATTGTATGTATCATAGCCTGAAAAGGCAAAGGGAGGAATTGTGTTAATACTGTTAAAAATTATATAATTTAAATTACAAAACTACTACTAAATGAATTAGTTCAGAAACGAAATCTTGTTTTGACTCTAAAATTGCAACTTGTGAAGAAATAATCTTTTCTTTACTTTCCTTTCCGACATATGCATTTATATTAAATTTTACGCAATAGTTCCTGAGATATAGCATTCCCTGAAATTGCTGTGTAAAAGCACCACCTGTTGAGCGATTAACACAAAAATTGGTTGGCTTTAATTTATGTCAAGATTAAACTACATATAAATTTATAAGTAAATCTGAGCAGTAGTTCCTGGGATAAAAATTGGAACGGAATTTTTATCACATACACACAGACAGACGTATCCTAAAAATAGATAAATCGCGAACTGGAGCTTTCAAAACGTGTAAATCCATCAAAAAACCGGAAGTAGAAAATTTTACAAATCCAAAACTTTCTTCTATTGAGTACAGAAAAAAGTAAAATGACAAATCACCTTTGTTCTACTTTTTTTTTTTTGAATCCGAAAAACATGTTTTTAGCGAATGTTCTGTCTGTGTGTGTGTGTTATCGGCGTAGCTCAAGAACAAATAGTAGCAGAAAGTCCAAACTTGGTATTCAAAATGTGTATGATATAGGAATGCTACACTAAGTTTTTCGTTGAGATGAAGCAAATGGTTCGTGTACAAGGACGCCCAAGAGAATTAAAATACATTACGTCTATGGGGGAAAGTGCTGGTAAGTAGAGTTTAACATCTATAGACTGCATTAAACCAAATGAAACGAATATATATTTTTTGAAATAGAGATAGTCAACTGGGAAAAAAAAAATGTATTTGTAGGAGCCTCGCCTCCCCCCTGGGGGGAAAGTAAATTTTCATGATGGGTATATTTCAAAAGTACTCGTCAATATCTTTAAATCGAATGGTTGATCTCTGCGATAATTTAAAATAAAGTTATCGATTTTTTTTCATTTTTAACAATTTTTTTTTTTTTTTTTTTTTTAATGTAATATTGAAAACAAATTTAACTTTTTTTGGATATTTAGTTTTATACTACTTCTCTAATATGGAAATCGTCAGCATTATCATGGAAGATAATTTTTTTAAATAATAATTTTAATAAATTATTTTTATTGAGTGAATTTGTATAGGAAAATATAGAAGAAAATCGTGTTATGGCCACAACACAGTAGTTATTTTTAGTATCATACGACATTTTTTTTATTATCATAAATGAACCTACAAGTTTATGTTTGCAAGCTCAGTGCCGTGCCAACCCCAACTGACCGAACTACTGTAATTTAGCATGTTATATACTGATATAAATTCCTCGATTGTGCTATTCAGCTTAAATTCAATTTCATTCATTCATTTATTTAAAAAAAAAAATATTTAAAGCAGATTCTTTACTATATATATGTGTGCGTTTATGCCCATAAACTTATTATACATGACCCTATTATTCTTCAGCTTCCTCCAGGCAGAAATTCTGGGTGCGCCACTGGTAAATAATGTATGTTTTTAAGCTATTCATCGCTTGTTTTATGTATATTTACACGTTTTGTGGCTTCATGATTACCGAATTCAAGTTTTTTAACGTTTGATCTCTGTCTGTTTCACTTAGAGTAACTCAAAAACAAATAATTTCAGGAGATCCAAAAGTTTGTATTTTCAAGTTAATATAAATTTGTTGCTGGAAAATTTGATCAAGATTGATAAGTTTCAGGGAATGTTGCATGTGAAAGTTGTCTGTATAATTTGAATAGCAGATTTAAATTCTATATAAATGTAGGTGTAGTAATGAAACGTGGGTTGAGGGGTGCGGTAGCCCCCCTCTCACAGAACTAATTATCATATAAAACTTTTTCGTAGCCTAATTTGAATTGTTTTAACATAGGTGTCGATAACAGTACACGTTATCTTACCTCTTAATCTCCAACCTGTATTTATAGTATTAAATTTCTGGATAAGAGAAAGTCACACCAGATTATTTAGCCTGCCATTATTCTTTTCATACCAATTTCCGAAAATATACAGCTTTATTTATTTATTTTTAATCCTCCAACAGCAAAATTCTAAATTGTGTACCTTAGTCAGAAAAGGCAAGGTAACGAATAATCGCTATAAAATGTATTTTGTATTTCCCTGCCCTTCTACCCTCCACCAATATGGCATCCTCCCTTGAATTTATAAAGAATTTTTCAAACTTTACTTTTCCAGTGAAATTGAATGTCCATGAGTCAAAACTGAAAATTTTTATTTTTATTTTTTCAACTTTCGGCTATTCCTTTACGTCCTAAAAAAAAAATATAATAAAAAATACTCATCTAAATAAAGAATATCCTTCATTTTTTCGGCCTACCAGCGGCCGAGAGATTCTGTCCTCGAAGCTGGTAGACGTGAAGTGCCGGGTTCGATCCCAGGTCGCACTCATCAGCCTAGCCGTTCTGAGTTTTCCGTGTTTTTCCAAGAAACATAAATAAATACGGGCTAATCCCTTAGAAAGACCCCCCCGCCACACACACACACAGAGGGCACCCCCTCAGGCCTAGGACCCTAGTGCAGTCAATCGCCTTCATCCAAATAACGATACCAATACTTTTACTTTTTCTCTTTTTAAATTTCCAGTGTATAAAATTTAACATTTTTTTGGTTAACTTTTCTTTTTAGCCTGTGATTGTTCATTTCATCCTTCCGCAAAAGAAAAAAAATCTTTATATAGTCTTTTTTTTTTTTTTTTTTTTACAGTAAAATTCTAAATTGTAGGTTTCATAGTCTGAATAGGCAAGGGGAGAAATTATATTAATACTGTTAAAAATTATGTAACTTAAATTACAAACTGCTACTCAATGAAGAAGTTTAAACGAAATCATGTTTTGACTCTGAAAGTGCACTTTTGAGGAAATACCTCATTTACTTTCTGCTAAACATCCCCAGTACAAACCACCTGCAGTGTCACGGGGGGAGAGGAGTGAAAAAGAGTAGAAACTGTCTCATCAATCAAGCAGAGAAAGGGCGGAGGAACCGATGTGAGGCGGAGATTTTAAGAATTTTTCAGTATTTTCACAAAAATTCGCAATATTTCTAGAAAGATTTTTGATCTACGAAATTAATGAAAATTATGGAAAAAAAGTATTTGAAAACTTCGAACTTTAAGCCGAGAGCAATTTAATTTTTAAGGCCATTTCACGGGTTTATTATTATAAAGTTATAAATAGAACAATACTCTAGTTTTCCAAAGTTCCAAAATTGCAGTTAAAATCACAATCAAACAATAACGCAAATCAAAAATTTTTTTTAACTGGCGGCCTGTGATTTGATCTCAAATATCATGTGCAAAAAACAGAATTCAAAAATATTAAAATGCGAATGAGAAATCTCTCTAGACATTTTACATAGGTTTTATACTAGCGTGTCATTTCTAAACGCTTTCGGGACAGTGCCCTTAAGGCGTGGTGAAATGACACGCGCATGAATATAAAAAGAAGCCGCTCTGTGCTTCCGGGGGGGAGGGGGGGTAAAATCTCGGCCGTTTGTCCGGGATTCTGAGGTAGATGGAAATTTCATATTCATGGGACCCACGGATTAAGACTACAGGATGGAATACTAGATAGGGCAGCGAGCGCGAAATCTGAAGCTTTATATTCCGCATTAATTCAGCCGAGTAGATGAAAACGATCCGATCGCCGCCTGGTGTAGTATCTTTGAAACTCGAAGCAAAATATTGCTAAAATTAAAGTTCATAGTTCGTTTCTCGTGCTCGTCGCATTTATCGGATGGATCGTGTTGGAAATTATTTTGATCACAGTAAATTTGTGGTCAAAGCTTTGTTTATTAAAGTAATGTAGCATGTGTAAACACTTCTTTATTCTTTAACGTACACAAACACCAAACCGCCTCAATGATATATATATTAAAAACAAAAACTATTTTATTTACGAGACAAACTTATACGTGTTCATGTAATGCATGCAAATACGAATATGCTTTCGAAACGTCTAAATTTTAAATGTATATTTTGTTTTTTAAATGTATTTTAACTTCTTTCTCATATTTATTTCTTTAAAAAAGAAAAAAAATATCTTTAAAGAAATATATTATTATAAGTGTAGTGCTCTTTCATAGATCATAAGATTATTATTATTATTAATTCTAATTTAACGTACTTAGCATGAAATGATTAAATTTCGAATTTGTATGACCAGAAATAAAAAAAAAAAATTGCATGAAAACTTGGAACTTTTAATTTGCATAGACTGCCTGATTAAAAGAAAAATATTCAAAGCCTATTTAATAAATTTATGCATGCGAGTGTTTTTGATTATTTCTTCTTTATGTCTGAATTCTGAAACTTGCTCTTCTTTTTTCTGTGCTCATGCATAAATTTACACAAATACTTGAACTTATTACACTGTCAGATAATAAATATTACATGAGTGTATACTATTTCACCACCATTTTATTTTGCAAGTTGTTAAAAGCCTATCTGGCTTAATTTATATGTTTAAATTAAGTCTTTTACAACCTGCTTGAATTATATTGTCACCAAGCAGTGCGCTAAAGCATATTTTTACCAATGTTTATTTTTAAGTACATATTTTTTTTTTTTTTTTTTTTATGTATGCAATGTGAAGCATGCATAATAGTAATTGCTGCTGTACAGATTTTCATGCATTTTTAGATATTTTAATAAAATATCTATAATCACAATTTTAGATACATACACAATGAATACAGTCGGTAGCAGAATTATTGATGCACACATTCACACTTTTCGTATATATATTTTTTAATTTGTTCACTAATTTTTATCACCTTACTTTTTTATAAATAACATAAGACTAAAATCATGACTCAACAAATATTTACTTAACAAAACAGAAATGTATATCTTTTAAATAGGGATTATTGCTAGTGCTTCATAAATTTTGCTGCTGACTGTAACCTTGCATCCAGGAATATTTTTTTAAAGTTTTGTTTTAATCTATGAAATTCCCAATTCCAGTGATCGTAATGTGCTCATATGTACCCCTCCAATGCATGAAATGAAAACCAATTGTGCACAAAAAACATCAATGGATACCCCTAACTTGTAATTGTATCTAAAAAATGCATGGAATTCTGTATTTCATCATTCACTAATTTCCATGTATGCACGCTTCAGATGCATGAAAACAAAAAGATATAAAAAAAATCAAAAGATAACTCTACTTTGTTGTGCATGAATAAGGAAAAAAAAATTAACGATTCTATATTACAGCGAACACTTATACACATGAATGTATGCTCCGTGTACATGAAAGAAAAATAAAAAAACTGGGTACCCTTATCTTACTCCATAAATCTAAAAAATGCGTGTGAAGGTTAACAGGCCATATAAGTACCCGGTGGATAAAAATTGTAAGTTAGAAGTGATTTACTGCTGTATAATTGCTGGGTGGTTTTTCTTTAAATACAAAATTAGGAGGTATGATCGTAATGCCCGACAGACAGCCTATCCAATGATAGAGAAACATGAGAAGATTTTGTGCCTATGTTTATTTTCATGCATTCTCAGTTCCTGCACATTGATTTTTTTTTTTTTTTAATGCATGTGACACGCATGCACATGTGAGTAATAGTAATTATTGCTGAACAAATTTTCAGATTCATGCACAATGATTTAGCTGCATCCAGTGATTTATTTTTTTTTATGCAAAGAAATTTCTTTGTTTTCTTCTTTTATTTTCTGAAGCATTCATGAATTTATTTGTTAAATCACCCCCTTTTCTTTCGCATTTATTAGCGCCTTTCATTTAAAATTTTTATTTCACTGATTGTGTTTTAATTGTTTAACCCCACCTTTTTTTATTTTAACTCGGCCCACTTTTGGGTTTTGAATTTTCTTTTTCATTTATTTGTGTGAGATGTGTTACCATTTTGTTTGCAGCACTCATGCGTACTTTGTTCGCCTGATAAAAAGTTGTGTTTTCTTTCGACCCAAAACAATTGTTAAGAGTTCTTGCATTTTATGGTGTTTATTCAAAGTCTTGTACTAATTATGATCATATTACATAATCGATTCCAGCTGCTCACCAAAGAAAAATGTTTACTTTAACTGAAGTTTTCTTTCTGCCCCTTTGTTTTAACACAAACGCTTTTATTCAGCTTTGCAGTGCATATCACCATATCCTCGTAGCTTAGGGATAGACACTATCCGAATAGGAGACAGTTATTTATATTGTTTTTGTTATTCTCTTAATTTTTACCGTTTATCTACCCTTCCCCATGTAAACACTGAAAAAAAAAGTTAATTTTTGAAGATTGTGATAACGGAAGAAAAAAATATATGTATTATCTGAACTTCTTGTAAGGGCTGCAGCACATACACCGGTTTGTATATTATATATATATATATATATGCATACACATTATGTTTTATTTCATGAAATTCCCAATCGCAGCAATCATCAATGTGCACGTATGTATGTTTTGCATACATGAAAAAAAAAAAAATCACTGAATACACCTATGTCACTGTCACTAAATTTGCATGAAATTCTGTATTGTACCATTTACTACTAATATGTGCTGTATGTAAGTTTCAGGTATATCTAAAAAAAAAAAAAAGGGGGCAGTAAACAATACATGAAATTTTGTATTGCAGCAATCGTCAGTATGCACATATGCATGCTTGATAACATTTCTTCATCACTGACTGTCTATTACATGTACTTGACAAAGACTTATTATTTTGCAGAAAAGATCAATGGCCTAATACATAAGTATCAAGGTGTCTAAAAATTGTAAATTAGAAATTATGTACTGATGGCTTAACTTGCTTCTATTAGATTGGAATGGAAGGCTGATTTTTAACTCTAGAGCATCCGCACGTTAAGCGGAAGGCGTGGGGTTCGATTCCCGGATCTGGTATTTTTCACATAGTTGGTATAAAAAATCAGCCTTCCACTCCAATCTAACAGAAATGAATTTTCAAGGTTGATGAATAAAATTTCTAAATTAGTGGCCTATTGGATTTGTGCCATGATCGTTTGTCACTTGATATAGCTGCGCGTGACTTTGCCAATGTATATTATGTGAGAAATGCCAAACTGGTTATCAGCCAGGGTAGCTCAGTGGTTAGAGCATCCGCAGGTTAAGCTGAAGACCCAGGATTCGATTCCTGGCTCTGGTATTTTTCACATAGTTGGTATAAAAAATCAGCCTTCCACTCAAATCTAATACTGATGAATTAACTTGCTTGGTTTGCCTTTTAATACTGAATTCGGAGTCATAGTCATATTACAGGAAAAACTTGATTGGATTTAAACTTTTAAAATGTTTTTATTTTTATTAGAGATGTTGGAGCGTGTAAGGTTGACTTTATATATATATATATTGATTATATAAACTCTACCAAAAATGTTAAAGCCGGGAATCAAACCCTGCACTTACGATATGGAAGCTCTACCACTGAGTTACCCTGGCTGATTATCAACTCAGCATTTCTCACATATCAGTGTCTGCAATGTAACGGGTAAGCATATTAATCATGGCAACTCTGATATACCATGTAAATTACTTAGAAATGTTGCTTATCAACCATGAATATTTGAGATATTGGAGTGCGTAAAACTGATTTTTTTTTTTGTAATACCAACTGTGTGAAAAATGCCAAAGGCAGAAATCGCAAGTGGGCACTCTGCTTACCATGATGATGCTCTACAACTGAGCCATCCTGGCTGATTACCCCCTCTGCATTTCTCACACAACTTCAGATATATCAGAGTTGTCATGATTAATATGCTCATCTGGATTATCTGCTGTGTTTTATTCAAACAGCCTCGCTGTCTTTCATTCACCCTTGCTGTGTTTCAATCAAACAATTCTGACTGTGGCAAACACCACTAGTCTTTAAATCTATATATATAAAAGAAGACTTCCTGAGTGAGGGGGTGATCTATCAACGCCCAGACCAAACCCCTGGACCTAGAAGCATGAAATTTTGTGACAATGTTCTTTCCATGACGTAGGCATCCACTAAGAAGCGATTTTACAAAATTCGCCCCCCAAGGGGGGGAGGGGGGGAAAAACGTGATTTCACAAAATCCTTCATATCTCAAACAAAAAAAACAGATATCCGTAAAATTTTTGCTTTAAAATATAGCTAACACAAATGTCTAAAAACCAATTTCTGGAATTTTCAAAATTCGGTCCCCAAGGGGGGCGGGGGGGCAAAACGTGATTTCACATGCGTAAAAACGTGATTTCGCATAATCCTATATATCTCAAACAAAAAAATAGATATGCGTGAAATTTTTGCTCTAAAATATAGCTAATGCAAATATCTAAAAACCAATTTCTGGAATTTTAGAAATTCAGCCCCGAGGTGGGGCAGCAGGGGGGGGAGAGGGGGGGGGCAAAAAATAAAAAGAGAGTTAGATCGTTCAAAATTGGTATATAGAGGTTTTCGATACCTGCAAATCGATTTCGGATATTTTCGAATTTATAAAATTATTAGGAGGTGCGGGAAGGGGGGGGGCGGCAAGGGGGGGCTATGGGGCAAAAACAAATAGAAATACAGGTAGGCCGTTCAAAATTGGTACAGTTAGGTTTTAGATGCCTGCAAGTCGAATGGGGATATTTTCGAAAGTGTAAAGTTATTAGGAAGGCCGGGAAAGGGGGAGGGGAGAGGGGGGGAGGGGGGCAAAAAAATAAAAATAGAGTTAGATCGTTCAAAACTGGTATATAGATGTTTTCGATACTTACAAATCGATTGCGGATACTTTCGAATTTTTAAAATTATTAGGTGGGGCGGGAAGGGGGGGGCGGTAAGGGGGGTGCTATGGTCAAAAACAAATAGAAATACAGTTAGGCCGTTCAAAATTGGTACAGTTAGGTTTTAGATGCCTGCAAGTCGAATGGGAATATTTTCGAAAGTGTAAAGTTATTAGGAGGGCCGGGAAAGGGGGAGGGGAGGGGGAGGAGGGGGGCAAAAAAATAAAAATAGAGTTAGATCGCTCAAAATTGGTATATAGATGTTTTCGATACTTACAAATCGATTGCGGATACTTTCGAATTTTTAAAATTATTAGGTGGGGCGGGAAGGGGGGGCGGTAAGGGGGGGGCTATGGTAAAAAACAAATAGAAATACAGTTAGGCCGTTCAAAATCGGTACAGATAGGTTTTAGAGGCCTGCAAGTCGAATGGGGATTTTTTTGAAAGTATAAAGTTATTAGGAGGGCCGGGAAGGGGGGGCAGAGGAGCAAAAAAAAAGAAAATAGAGTTAGATCATTCAAAATTGGTACATAGAGGTTTCCAATACCTACAATTCGATTGCGGATATTTTCGAATTTTTAAAATTATTGGGAGGGCGGGAAGGGGGGGGAGGGAGTAGAGCGGTAAAAAAATAAAAAAATAGAGATATATCGTTCAAAACTGGTGCATAGAGGTTTTTGATACTTACAAATCGATTGCGGATATTTCAAATTTGTAAAATTATTAGGATAGACAGGAGGGGGGGGCGAAGTGGGAAAATAATAGAAATAAGAGTTAGAGCATTTTGGGAATTTTTTCCGAAGGCAGTGAGAACCCGGTGCGACATTTTTCCTACTCAGATTTTGTTTCTCTTTTTTTTCATGTGATAAAAATTAATGCAATTTTGAGAATTCATTATAGTGATTCATTTAAAAATAGGGACCAGCGAAGCGGGCGTTGCCTGCTAGTATATAGATAAAAACAAAGTATAAACTTTAATTAAAAACATAGATAAAACCTTAAACATTACTTTGCGCATCGTTGTTTAAATTTTTCAGCCGGGTATCCGGCCCTCTTCAGAACGACATCTTCTGTGGAAGACTTGAGCTTGACTGATGTTGATCATCTTTCACCATAAGGTGGCACCATACACGGTCTGGGGCTACGGCGCCGCTGTCGTTGCATACTATTGGTTGTAATTTCAATCGATTCTCTAAACATCGCATAGTAATAATCATCGTAATTTGCAAATTAAGATGATTATTACTATGCGATGTTTAAAGAATCGATTGAAATTACAACCAATAGTGAGGCATGCAACGACAGCGGCACCGTGTATGGCGCCACCTTATGGTGAAAGATGATCAACATCAGTCAAGCTCAAGTCTTCCACAGAAGATGTCGTTCTGAAGAGGGCCGGGTACCCGGCTGAAAAATTTAAACAACGACGCACTAAGTAATGTTTAAGGTTTTATCTATGTTTTTAATTACACCACTAGTCTGTTTCTGCAAAATTCCTGCTCTTAAAAGGACGAGGGTCCTAAGAGGGCTTTTTGGCCCCATGGAATTTCAAATTCCTATTTTATTATGTGAATGGTTAGACTACTGTAAATAAAAAAATGATGCAAATTAATCCGAAAAGTTTAGTATTTTCCGAGACTAGGGTCGTCGCTATCACTATTAATACCACTATTTTTATGACATGCAGCAGTTTTCTCCAATTGAATAATACTGATATTGTTCATAAAAATAGTGGTATTTAAAAAAGTGACCGTAATATATTAATATGTAAATTTTATTATGTAAAAAAATAATTTTACAATGTAAATTTTTAATGTGGGTATTGACCCATATTAAAAATTTACATCCTCCCGAAGGGTACTTTCCTCCCAGGGAAAAAGCGATGCTCCTACATGCATGCAATTTCTTTCCCAGCAAACTACTACTATTATCAATACTTCATATTAATTTTACAAATATTCATTAAAAATAACTCATTTGTGTATATTTATACGAAATTTTTTCTTATACTACCATATTAAAAAATATGTAAAGTTAGGTGAAAGCGCCACATGTTGAGTACTTGATCCCAAAATGTAATCAGCACCAGTTTAGGTCAAGTTACAACTAAATACCAAATTTCGTTCATTGATTTGTGAGATATAGCATTCAGAAAATTTTTCATATACACATACTCACAGACACGTTTGTAATCATTTTTACTATGAACGCAAGAGAGTAACACTTTTATCTTTATGTATAATTTATGTCGTAACATATTACATATAATATATTTCAATTATAAAGTGCTACTTCCTTGTGCTCATATGAAAAAAGTAGATCAAAACCCAGAAAATGGGGGTAATTTTAGCCAAAAATGCAAAACTGTGAATCTTTGGGCACATGGGTAGCACACAAATTACTAGTGTAGTATAAAAAATATTGATGAAAATTTAAAATACAGATGTTGTAATTTATTTAAAAACAAAAGTTTCATACGCCCAAACACCTTTATATTTTCTTCCTTTTAGGGCCAAAATCCCCTCTTATGGACCCTCATCCTTTTTTTTAACTCCTGTAACTACATTATTTAAGAGTGTACAATACGTAATCATGCAGACAGCCAAAGTCCATGTTATTCTGTGGGAAATTTGTTTTTACAATTACTCATTACCTAACGTATCTTTTTAACTTACGTCTTTACATTCAGAAAATTCATAAAACATTAAATTAGTACTCATTTTTAAAAAAGTGATTTTTTACATTTTTTCTAAATATTTTTTTTTCCAACATAAATGAAAGATTTTTTTACTGTGAACTCATAATTGCTATTTGTAGTTTTTTTTTTTGTTGTTGTTTTGTTTTGTTAAAGTCAATTCACAAATTAAATTAAATAAATAAAAGATTAATAACATGGAGTAGCATTTGCATAACTTTATCTTGCCTTGTGTTTGAATATTACTATAAAAATAGATTGCAGATGAAAGTGTAAGATAACAGTTACTGTATATGAACATACTTTAAAAATATTTAAATATTGTTTTAAAAATGGTTCTGACAGATATTTCTGTTTAAACTGGCTATTCCCTCAAGTGCCTGATTGAATACAATAACACATTCATAAAAAATGCAAATCTACTAGGGGGCTCTGACCCCTGCTCACCATCCCCTGAGAAAGTGTTCTCCCCCCGACTCGCTTCTTATTAATCTCAGCAGTGCTCTGCTCATCTACTCGCTGCTTTGCCTTTCAATGAATAGTGCATAACACAAGACAAAAGTATAAAAATGTTATAGAAATCTCCATATTCAATATCAAATTGAAATACATATGGAATATTAAAGTTGTAATTTTTTTCAAAAATATTTTTGAACTTTGGATAGTAAAATTGCACTATATAAGTGTGGAGTAATGTATTATTTTAAAAAACTAATTCTTAAAAAAATAAATTTATTTTTCAGAATAAAATTGAAAAAAATTTTTTTTACCGTTTAATAAGCATGGTATGTATTTCTGGTACTCTTCCATTTTGCCGGCACAAATTTCACAAAGCAGACTTCATTGCAGCAACACATACAGAACTACCACTGGCGACTAAAAAGGCTTCTAAAGAGATTATTTTGAAGGAAAGGCAACTATGGTGACTATTTTAGCCAAAATATAGGCAAAAGCAACTATTTTGCTATCAGTTGAAAAAATTAAGCAACTATTTTAAACATTTAGCAACTAAAAAGAACAACTTCTGACATTATATTTCAAAACAAATCCTGCTCCAAAATTAACCCTTCTCAAAATTTTATCTTAAAAGGAATCTTTTACAAAAAATGTTTACTTAAGTAATCATATGCAAATCATGACATATTTCCTCTATCGGGCTACTAGAAAAGAAGAATTTTTTTTTTTTTTTTTTTTTTTTTTTTTTTTTTTTGGGGGGGGGGGGTTAAATAATATTTTGGGAATGAACTATGAAAATGAATGCAAACTAGTATGCTGTGGCTATCACAAGACTTTCTTATATATTTTTCTGTACAAAATCACCCTGTAAAAATAATTTATTAAAAAAAAAAAAATAAATAATAATAATATATAAGCAATGTTTAAGTACATGAACTCAGTTCAGTGATTCAATTAAACAAATGACGACACTTGTCTGATGATATTTTATAGAAAAATCTATTTTTAAAGTTGCATCTTTACAAACTTTGGAAGCATCATTTTAAACCTAACTATACTTTAAATGTATGAACAATAATTATAAGAAAAAAAAAAAAAAACTTTTTATATACTATATTTTTAATTTTGCTGTTGAATCATAGCTATAGAACTACATGAGCACTTTATCAATGCATATAAGATTTTTAAAGTGATAATGACGTCAATTTTTGTGAGATGCATAATTTAACTTTTTACAATTTTTAATGTTCACGTTTAATTAGATGTATTTATTTTAATGTCGAAAGAAAATGAACTTGTAAATTTGTTTGGCAACAATTAAATTATAGCTAATGTTTTAATGTCTATTTTTAAAGCCATTAGGAGGTTATTATTTTTATATTTTAATTAATTAAAAGAAAACTAACAAAAATTTGAAAATCGGGCTTCAAAGTATTATGTTGTCATCGGGTTCTGAGCTATTCTGAAAGTGTCAAATGTCTAGCTAGTAGGGCAGTTAGATAAAAATCGATTGCAAGATTTGTACCGGGCAAACAAACAAACAAGAATTGAAATTAATAAAAATATGGTAAAATAGGAACTTTTGTCATAACTTGACTAAAAAACTCATTAATTAAAAGCATAATCAAAATAGGTGCTAATATATATATATATATTTTTTTACAAAAAATTATGACAGAATGAATAAATAAAAAAATTAATCAAAAGGCATCACCAACATGGCGACAAAAAATTAAAAATCACCATAGGGGTTCTATACTATAGGTGGTCCTGCCTAGGGAAATATGAAAACTGGGTTGTCAAACATGAATTTTATTTTGAAACTTGTCTTTGGATGATTTGGTTTAACTATCATTAGTGTTTCGTCCTACAAAAACTAATAATAATTTGGCTTCTGATGGATTAAAATTTAAATTGGGTGATGAAATTGGTATAAAACTTATAAGTTTCAAATTTTAAAGGTAAATAAAAAAAGGTAAAAAATTTCGCTTGAATTTGCTAGTAATAATATATTTTGGGTATCAGCTTTGATGAATGCATAAATTTTAATTTTCAAAAGAAATATCTGCATATTTCAGTATGTAATTGCAATTAAATATAAATTTTGTTAATTAGCAGTGAATTATTTCTGTTTCAACAACTTGCGGCAAAAATATAACTTTTCATCAAGCATTTTTTTTTAAAGGCTAATTTCATAAATTAGATAGGCCTTTACATTAAGGTGTTACATTAAGGGCCTTTACATTTTAGTGTTTGGTCAAATAAAATTATATTTTTTTTCTCCTATTTACTTCTTTACACACTCACTGTATATTATGAAAAGGTGAAACTTTTGTCATTGCAATATTATTTTTCATAACATGTCTCTTTGTTGATGTTTGCATGTTTCTAAGCAGCAAAATACTGTGCTTAAGGGTAAAACCATTTCTCTATGTAAAAATAAAGTGACTTACTTTCATAGAAAAAAAAAAAAAAAAAAACTACATTTGTTTCAGATCAAAATAGTATCATGACCCTTCATCAGGCAAAGAGCAAAGTAAAGTATAACAAATAAAGCAGCAATGCACAAAATAAAATGAATAAGACTGAAAATCCGTAAAAATACTGGTGTGACAAGATTTAAAGAAAATGTATTACAGTATAGGATCCGTTATCCGGAAACCCGTTATCCAGAATGTTCCGAAAACCAGAATGCAAAATGCCAACTACCAAAATTTTTAATTATCGTAAAATTTAAGAATTAAAGTTATACTATAGCAGTGGTCAGAATTATAGTTTAGCAACCTACTTTCTTTAATGCTACGGTGTTATTCTGAGGAAACAGGGTGAGCACAAAATTGTCTAAATAATTACTGAAAATTTTGCAAATTTAGGTTAGAAAAGGAATTTTTATTGTATTTTTTAATAGATAAACATTAATAACACATACTTCTTAAAGTGTCCAATAGCAGATGAATTTTATCCTTGAACTCAGGTCGCATGCATGAAGTCCCAATTGTAATAAAATTTAATAGTTTTTATTAATTTCCAATATTTTAAGAATTCATTTCATAAAATATTTAACATTATGTGCTAAAAATATTTGAAACATTTATGAACTATTAGTATCAGAGCAGAGACACATTATAAGCAAAAAAATATCATAGAAACTTTGCAAAATCCAAATGAAAGTATTTTACTCTCAGGTCTAAAATTAAATTTTATATATGTTTATTTATTTTTCATTTATTATTATTACTATTATTATTTATAGTTTGAAATTCTAATTAAGAATGTTTTTTTTATTTTGTGGAAATAATTTATTAAATAATATATAGGTAAAGTGTTTACATATATATTATCCATGTTTATCACTGCTATTTATGAAATTATTTTGTACCATTTTTATACATATCAGCAGGCTACGCCCGCTTCGCTGGTCACTATTTTTAAATGAATCACTATAGTTAATGAATTCTTAAAATTGCATCAATTTTTATCATGCGAAAAAAAAAGAGAGAAAAAAAATGTGATTGGAAAAAATGTCGCAACGGGTCCCCACTGCCTTTGGCAGCGCAGGCAATTGTGCGCTGCGCGCGCGCATTTATGTTCAACACTCTTAATGAATCATTATATTATCGTAAGGGAAAAACATAAAAAAAAAATCTCCCATCAGTGGAATAATCGATTCGGGCCACCACTGCCTGCGGCAGCGCATACAGGCGCGCAAGGCTCGCATGCTCCTTCACCTACCGTTCCCGCCCCTCCTAATTATTTTAGACTAAAAAATACTCGCAGTCATTCTCTTTGGCTTTTAAACCTAATAATACTAATTTCCAACATTTTATCTGAATTTCTTTATTTTTACCCCAGCGCCCGATCTATTCCCGACCTTCGTAATAATTCTGTACTTTCGAAAATATCCTCAATCGATTTATCGGGTCTCAAAACCTAACAACACTAATTTTCAGCGCTCTAACTCTTGTTTATATATTTTTGCCCTTTCACCTCCCCTTCCCGTCTATCCTAATAATTTTACAAATTCGAAAATATACGCAATCGATTTCTAGGTATCAAAAACCTCCATGTACCAATTTAATAACTTTACAAATTCGAAAATATCCGCAATCGATTTGTAAGTATCAAAAACCTCTATGTACCAATTTTGAACGACCTAACTCTGTTTCTATTTTTTGCCCCTCCGTCCCCTCCTCCCGCCCCTCCTAATAACTTTACAAATTCGAAAATATCCGCAATCGATTTGTAGGTATCAAAAACCTTTATGTACCAATTTTGAACGGTCTAACTCTATTTTTATTTTTTTGCCCCTCCCCCCCCACACCTTTCTGACCCTCCTAATAACTTTACACTTTCAAAAATATCCTCATTTGACTTGCAGGTCTCCAAAACCTATGTGTACCAATTTTGAATGGTCTAACTATATTTCTATTTTTTTACCCCATAGCCCCCCCTTCCCGCCCCAACTGGGACGAATTTCTAAAATTAAAGAAATTAGTTTTTATGTATTTATGGGAGCTATATTTTAAAGCAAAAATATCTTACACATATATTTTTTTCTCTTTGCAATATAAAGGATTATTTCAAATCACGTTTTGCCCCCTCTCCTCCCCTCTTGGGGCTGAATTTCGAAAATTCCAGAAATTAGTTTTTAGGTATTTGTATTAGCTATATATTAGAGCAAAAATTTCACATATATCAGTTTTTCTGTTTGAGATATATAGGAGTATGTGAAACTACGTTTTGCGCATGTGAAATTAGGTTTTGCCCCCTTTCCCCCCTTGGGGACCGAAATTGCTTTTTAGATAATTAAATTAGCTATATTTTAAAGCAAAAATTTTACGGATATCTGTTTCTTTCTTTGAGATATGAAGGTTTTCGTGAAATCCCATTTTGCTCCCTACACCCCCTTGGGGGGCGAATTTCGCAAAATCGCTTCTTAGGGGGTGCTTACACTGTATGTTTTATAATCTGACCCAGTTTCGAATCAGTGGCTCCAGTAGATTTTGCTGCGCGTTGATGAGTGAGTGAGTGAGTGAGTGGAAGTACTCTTTTATATATATTGTCATGCATCGAACGCTGGAACTCATGAAGACTAGCTTTTTTCTTTCGAGAAATTTATTTACTTCTCGAATTACACACACGATACAATACAGACACATTTAACACAAATAAACACGTAAACATTTAACATAATTTAAATTTGAACCGTAACTTTCCAGTCCACCAAATAATACAAAATTAACGGCACTCAAGCCAGGCATCCGCTATTCTCGGCGTTGCATCATTCACATCTCTAAAAAACTAAGTCACAGTCTCTCTTCAAATCGAAAGTCTTTTTCGTCTGCGCTGGACAGACAGCGCCCTCTAGTCGGTCTAAAAGTCATTACAGACCTCCTCCCTTCAGGGGAGAAACTTTTCACTATTGTAGAGGGAAAAGTTTGGTTAAATAATACTTGATTAGGATAAGTCTATATTCAAATAAAATAAAGTCACAATGTTCAACATATTAGTTCATCTTCTAGATATCGTAATTAGTTTAAAACAAGTAATAAGAAAAATACGAGCAAGCACCAATTCTATGCAGAAACAGTACCTGGTTATATTTAAATGCACCAGAATTATCCCTATTTCAGATTAAATACACTATTTAACTTATTTTAAAATATACAAAAAAAATATATATACCAAATAGAAATTTAAATATTATTACACACAATATACCTGTGACACTAAATAGATATGCAAAGTAAAATATAGATAGTGAAAACAAATATATACCACATACATATATATATATATATACTAGCAGGCTACGCCCGCTTCGCTGGTCACTATTTTTAAATGAATCATTATAATTAATGAATTCTCAAAATTGCATTAATATTTATCACATGTAAAAAAAAAAAAAAAACTGTGATCGGGAAAAATGTCGCACCGGGTCCCCACTGCCTTCGGACGTGTAGACCCGTGCGCGATGCGCACGCGCGAATGCATATATATGAGCGCCCTAATAATTTTACAAATTCGAAAATATCCGCAATCGATTTGTAAGTATCAAAAATCTCTAAGCACCAGTTTTGAACGATCTATCTCTATTTTTATTTTTTCACCCTTCCGCTCCCTCCTCCCTTCCCGCCACTCCCAATAATTTTAAAAATTCAAAAATATCCGCAATCGATTTGTAGGTATCGAAAACCTCGATGTACCAATTTTGAATGATCTAACTCTATTTTTTTTTTTTTGCCCTCTGTCCCCCCCCCTCCCCTGCCCTTCTAATAACTTAACACTTTCAAAAATATCCCCATTCGATTTGCAGGCCTCTAAAACCTATCTGTACCAATTTTGAATGGCCTAACTGTATTTCTATTTGTTTTTGCCCATAGCCCCCCCCCTTACCGCCCCTCCTAATAATTTTACAAATTCGAAAATATCCGCAATCGATTTGTAAGTATCGAAAACCTCTATATACCAATTTTGAACGATCTGACATTATTTTTATTTTTTTTGCCCCCCCCCTCCCCTCCCCCCTTCTCGCCCCTCCTAATAACTTCACACTTTCGAAAATATCCCCATTCGACTTGCAGGCCTCTTAAACCTATCTGTACCAATTTTGAACGGCCTAACTGTATTTCTATTTGTTTTTGCCCCCTACCCGCCCCTCCTAATAATTTTACAAATTCAAAATCATCCGCAATCGATTTGTAAGTATCGAAAACCTCTACGTCCCAATTTTGAACGATCTGACATTATTTTTATTTTTTTTGCCCCCCCCCCTCCCCTCCCCTCTTCTTGCCCCTCCTAATAACTTTACACAATCGAATATATCCCCATTCGACTTGCAGGCCTCTTAAACCTGTCTGTACCAATTTTGAACTGCCTAACTGTATTTCTATTTGTTTTTGCCCCATAGCCCCCCCCTACCCGCCCCTCCTAATAATTTTACAAATTCAAAAATATCCGCATATCCCCATTCGACTTGCAGGCCTTTAAAACCTATCTGTACCAATTTTGAACAGCCTAACTGTATTTCTATTTGTTTTTGCTCCATAGCCCCCCCCCCTTGCTGCCTCACCTGGGGGCTGAATTTCTAAAATTCCAGAAATTGGTTTTTAGATAGTTGCATTAGCTATATTTTAGAGCAAAAATTTCACGTATATCTATTTTTTTTGTTTGAGATATATAGGATTATGCGAAATCACGTTTTACGCATGTGAAATCACGTTTTGCCCTCTCCGCCCCCCTTGGGGACCGAATTTCAAAAATTCCAGAAACCGATTTTTAGACATTTGTATTAGCTATATTTTAAAGCAAAAATTTTACGGATATCTGTTTTTTTGTTTGAGAGATGAAGGATTTTGTGAAATTACGTTTTGCCCCCCTCCCCCCCTTGGGGGGCGAATTTTGTAAAATCACTTGTGGCGTTGTCTTTCTCGGGTCGTAAACATTAACCGTGCAAAATTTGGTCCCGCTCGGTGAAACGGCCTAGGATTCTATAGCGGACACACACACACAGACTCTGCTCTTTTATATATATAGATATATAGCAATTATTAAACAAATATATATAGCAATAATTAAACAAATACGATATATAGCAATAATTAAACAATTACATAAACTTTTTTTTTTTTTTAACTAAGGGATAAGACTTAATTTATCAGCATTCAGAGATTGTAATTCTATACACTCAACAACCTCCTAATTAAATAATACTGCATAGAGTTCCCAAAGTAAAAGTCTGGGATTTGGTCTTTTTTTTTTTTTCTTTTTCTCAGGAACATGAATAGCTTTGTACAATTACGATTAAATAAATCAGGATTTTGAGATAAATTCTCCTTTAGTTCTTCAAATGCCCTTTGACAAGAGCTATTCCAGTCAGTGGATTTTAGAGTCCAATCCTTTAGTAAGTCTGACAATAAAGTTGCATTTTCAGAAAATTCAGGAATGCACTTTCGATAGTATTCAGCTAATTTCAAAAAGGCTGTCACATGAGTCTTGGTAGTATGAGACGAAGAATCTTTTTTGACTCGAACTTTCATTTCACTCGGAGTTCTCAATCTCTGGCCCACTAAATGTTCAGAAACTTTCACATGAGCTCGAGTAGGTTGGCATTTAGAAGGTTTAATGTGCAACTTAGTAGTACTTATCTTGAAGGAAATGTCATTTAGCTGTTTTACATGATTTTTCCTTGTTTTAGGAAAATGGGCTACTTTCTCACTATATGGCACTGGACACTTTTCATGGTCTTGCAATAAATTTGCCATTAGTTGACTAGAATCTTTAGGTAGATTTTTAAAGGGACCCAAAGCAGTTGCAGAAAGTTCTTCCTTCAAGTAATTTTGTTTCTTCAATTGTTTTTCATAAATTAAGCATTTTTCAGATAATTGCATAAGATCTAATTTATTCTTCTGTAATTCAGCTGTCAACTGATCCAATTTAGCATTAGAAATTTTTTCTTTCTCTTCAAGAATATTAAACAGGTAATCTAATTTGAATTAATTGTACCAATTTCATTTCTTTCTTCAACAAGCTTTTCATTTTTAAGACAAATATCATTTTCTTTACCTTTCGTTCTTAAGAGCTCTTCTTTAATTATGTTGATTTCATAAGACAGCTTAAGATTTTCAATTTTAGCATTTTCTAGTTCTTGTTTATAATTATTCTTTTCAACATTCAAAATTTCTAACTGATTTAGATAATTCTTCTTTTCACTTTGTGAATCAAGACGAAGACTTTTTAACTGAATTTCAAACTTTTCTTTCTCTTGAATTTCTTCATTTATCTGCTTTTGATATTCTAAGCATTTTTTATTCAGATAAGCATCTATTTCAGCTTTTAGTTCTTCCATTACAAAATTAGAGTCTTCATTTTTCTGTTTAAGGTCTTTTAAGGCATTATTTAGTTCTGAATAATTTTTCGTAGTATGTTCCAACTCTTCAGTAAGTTTTTTATTTTCAAGAGACAGTTTTTGTTCTTTAATTTTCTTTTCTTCCATCTCCCATTTTAAACATATGATTTCATTTAACAATCTGAAATTTTCAGTTTTAAGATAGTCAAAATTTATTTTATCTTTAAGAACAACTTCATTTTCTATTTTATTTTTATTTTCTTTTATATCCTGCAGTTCTTCAACAAACACTTTTGGAGAGGTTTTATTGAGTTCTGGCCATGAAAATTCTGGCAGGATTTCTTCTACCTCCTCAGTTTTCTTTTCATCTTCAGATTTGCTCTCAATCAACTTTTGGTCAAAATGAGCAACATCTTTATTTTGAATATTTTTCTTCACCTTTAAAAATTTCTTAGGATTTCTTGTTTGTACTGAATTTAGCTTAGACACTTGTACATTTTCTTTTGATTTGCAATCTTTGAACATTGCAGCAGTTTTATTTCCTAACAAATACTTGTTATTATAAAAATAATTTTGTAGGACAGCTGCTTTAGTTTTTAAGTGTCCCATTTTGCAATCCAATTCAACTTCTGCAAGTGGTAAACAGACAGGATCCACTTCTAATGGATTTCTAATATACACTTTCTCATTTGTGTACATATGTGGTTTCACGTACTTGCTGCTTATTAGATCACATGAAGCACCCGTATCTCGAATAATTTGCATCTCAACACCATTCACTTTACCTATACTAGTATAAGGTGTCATTGATTCTTCAGAACCTGCCTCAGTTATAATATGTGAGATAAATTCTTGAGTTTTCTTTAATTTGTCACACTGAGGTCTAAGATGATTAGTAGATCCATATTCATAGCAACGAGCAATTTTTCTTTTATCAAACTCTTTATTTCTTTGATTTTCTTGGGATGTTTCGGGTTTTGCATGAAATTTCGGCTTGACATCTTTACTATTTTCCCCAGACTTATCACAAAAGTTTTCACTTTGGTTTCGAAAGCTGGAAAAGTTCTTTTTGGGCAAATCCCTCTTTTTGAAACTGTCTCTTATACTTTCAAATTCATCTCATTTTTCAGCTAAGTCTAAAGGAGTCGTGAATGTAAGCCAGTTTTCTAAAAAATGTTCTCTCACATCAGCAGGCACTCGAAACTTCAACTGCTCAGTCACTATTAGGTCTTTCAGCTGTTGAAAATTCTCTATCTTTAATTCTGTAAGCCACTCCGTAAAATAACTAGAAAGCTCTTGAGCATAATTTCTCCAAGATTTTTCGGACGATTTGTGGTGCTTATAAAAACATTGTTTCAATTTTTCACTATTTCATTTATATCTTTTCATAATGATATTTTTAACAAAATCATAATTTGTCGCATCGGTTGGCGACTCTCTGGCCAACATATTGGAAAGTTCTGGCGGTAAAACTGCTAACAGGTAGGCCACCCAATCCTTTTTTGGAACTCGTGCCATCTCCGCTCTTCTTTCGAAATTTATTAAATATAAACCCATTTCATCATGTTTTTCATCAAATCTTGGGGTAATTTGCGTTAACTGAATTCTTGGAACCGATTCAGTCACCTTTTCTGGTTCTAATATTTTTTCAGGATTTTCTCTTGAAATTTCCAATTTTTTTAATTCAATTTCATATTGTTGAGTTTCTCGGGTCCTTCTTTCCTCTCTTTCTTCTTGTCTTATTCTCTCTTCTTCTTGTAGTTTTTTTTCTTCAAGAAGCCTTTCCAATATTAATTTTACTTCTTCCTCATTATAGGACTTGCTAGATAAAATTAATTTCTTGATGTCAATAACTCTACTGGAAGTATCTACTTCGACACCGATTTCCTCACAAATTTGAATCAATTCATGTTTTCGAGCTTTAGCTAAAAATGCCATGTTTGAAAACCCCAAACAAAACCAGAATGCTCTCAAAACGATAATAAGATATAAACAAATAAAATAATCAGAAAAATTATTATTTTCTTTTTTTCTATTACCCCTTTTTTTCCAAAATTCAATCAAACACACAAATAAAATAAGATAATGAGGGTAATTAACCTTTGTAATTAATTAAAAAATAATAATATCCAACCCAATTAATGGTATCTGTAACTATGAAAAATAATTTATTTTTCTCTATTTAAGAGAACACTTTTATATATATATTTCTTTCATAAAAAAAACCACTTTTCTTCTTAAAGAACAGAATACATGAACATTTTTAATCACACAAATTTCTTTTATTAAATAAATCATATATTCAAAAATAATATTCAAAATAATATTTTAAACCAAGTATGTTCTCATACCAAGTACTACTTGTTTCCTACACAATCATTATTTCAATTCAAAACAGAAATAAATTAATTTATTTGCAAAACTATTTGATTCTTTTTGCACACATATTTTTCAGGAAACAGAATAATTAATATTTTTCTTCAAACCAAAAAATAAACAATAGTTTCGTTTTCAAACCCAAACTATTTTGCTTTATCAAAAAAAGTAAGTTCCACAAATTACTTCATATCGAAACTAGAATATTTTGTTCCAAACAAAAACAGATTCATTTTACATGAAATCAAGACTAAATTCTTTTTTATTTTTATCCCTCATTCACTCTCTATTTATCTATTTATTTTTGTAGTATTAAGCAAAGAAATACTAAATCAGTAAAAAGAGATAGAAAGAAAAACAAATCCAATTTAACAAAATATCAGAACAAACTATCACAGTCTCTCTTCAAATCGAAAGTCTTTTTCGTCTGCGCTGGACAGACAGCGCCCTCTAGTCGGTCTAAAAGTCATTACAATATAGATTAGCATGCAACGCCCGCTTCGCTGGACCCTATTTTTAAATGAATCACTATAATGAATTCTCAAAACTGCATTAATTTTTATCACGTGAAAAAAAAGAGAAACAAAATCTGATTAGGAAAAATGTCGCACCGGGTTCTCACTGCCTTCGGAAAAAATTCCCAAAATGCTCTAACTCATATTTCTATTATTTTTCCCTTTTGCCCCCCCCCCCTCCCGTCTATCCCAATAATTTTACAAATTCGAAAATATCCGCAATCGATTTGTAAGTATCAAAAACCTCTAAGAACCAGTTTTGAACGATCTATCTCTATATTTATTTTTTTGCCCCACCGCTCCCCCCCTTCCCGCCCCTCCCAATAATTTTAAAATTTCGAAAATATCCGCAATCGATTTGTAGGTATCGAAAACCTCTATGTACTGATTTTGAATGATCTAACTCTATTTTGTTTTATTTTTTGCCCCTCCGCCCCCTCCCTTCCTGGCTCTCCTAATAACTTTACACTTTCGAAAATATCCCCAATCGACTTGCAGGCCTCTAAAACCTATCTGTACCAATTTTGAACGGCCTAACTGTATTTCTATTAGTTTTTGCCCCGTAGCCCCCCCCCTTCCCGCCCTTCCTAATAATTTTACATATTCGAAAATATCCGCAGATTTTCAAGTGTACAACTTACCATATTTCAAGATTTTGTACTCATCAAATCATGTAACCACCGAGTGCCCTCTGTCGCGTGAGGCTCAAGCCTGGCACTCGATATCGCCCTTTAGCGCGTGCAAGGGTCTCCCTTGGCGATTCCTGTAAAACCCCTATTATTTGTTTTTCAATAAACGTCCGGCAGGGATTGAACTAGCCCTTTATTCCTCCTGCGTGCAGGGGGTTCTTTTCGGGACAGCCCTACCTCGGTCCTTGTATAGCTCAACACCGCTCTTCGAGCGGTGAGCCGGGGCTGCTCCCCTGTTCAATCCCCTGTTCAATCGATTTGTAAGTATCGATATATACCAATTTTGAACGATCTAACTCTATTTTTGTTTTTTTGCCCCCCCTCTCCCTCCCCCCTTCATGCCCCTCCTAATAACTTAACACTTTCGAAAATATCCCAAGCTTTCTGGATAACGGATCCTATATTGTATAAATAAATAGATGTGACCATAGGGAAAAAAAAAATTACAAAAAAAAAAGGGGGGGGGAGGAAACAAAAGAAACTTAGCAAGAGAACGTTATGCGAGTATTGAAGAAAAAATAACAAGATTTTTATTTATTTATTTAATTTTTACAGATTTGAAAAGCTTCGTAAAAACAGCAACAGATCAGCAATGGGAAGCAATAGATGATTTAGAAATCTCTTCATTAAGAACATTCCATTGGTGCTCATTCATTCAAAATTTCAAATACCTTTTAGAATTAATGAGCTGAGAGAATTAGAGTTTTAATCTCCAACTTAGCAGAAATCTCATGGAAAATGTGAATTGTCTTTTAAAATTCAGAAAAATTTGATTGTAAATACAGTAGAGAGCCAGAAATCCGCCAAAGTCCAAAATCCGCACAGCTTGTAAGATAAAACGATGAAATTCACTATTAAGTTACAAAAGTGCAAATCAGAATTTTTGAAAAAGATCTTGAATACAGATTTTTATGTTTGCATTTCATGATTACAAAAAAAGAAAACAAAATAATAATATGAAAGACTGCAAGAACTAAGTTGCTGCTAAAAAAAATTATTGACAGTATATTAAATTCATCAAAAGGAAATAATGGTTATTGTGATATGATAATAACAATCAGGTAAATAATAACAAACTAATATTTTTAAAATGCTTTCTGATGAAGGCATAATTATAAGGGAGAACTCAATAAAATTCTTAAAAAAAAAAAAAAAAAAAAAAAAAAAAAAAAACTGTGTTACTACTATTTACAATAAATAAATCATGCAGGTTCAAGTGCAGTTTAACACATGTGAACAGATTTTATCTAAATTTGACAAATATTTTTTTCATTATATATTTTTGTTAATGTTCATTATTATTCTTATCTACCTAGTAATTTAATATTCAGTGTTATTATTCACTAGTATGTGATGTGTTTAGTTTGAATAATATTCTGTTTTTATTATTCAAAATGAAAATAATTTTTTATGGGCCCTGAAATCCACAAAATCCTAAAATCCGCACAGCCTCTGGTCCCGAGATGTGCGGATTTTTGACTCTCTACTGTATTTGGAAAATTGAAATTTATCTTTCTCGCACTTAAATATACTTTGTTTAGCTCAATTCGAATGATTCACATATATTCTAATTCTATCACAATCGGTAGAGATATAACCTCTTATGGTCTCTAATTTTTGAAATATTATATTAGAAAAGTACTAAAATTCAATCCATTGTGTGTTATTTGAAAGAAAAAGGATTGAAAGTGAATATCAGGCTAAACCAATTTCAGGTTGCAAGAGCAGCTGGCATCACCAGTCTGGTTATATTATGCATTGCTGATATATATATATATATATGCACATTTCAGTAATCGGAAATACTCAGGAAGTTTTTTTTCTTTTTTTTTTTTGAAATTTTTTCTTTTTTTTAAAACATTAGTGAAAATTACTGCTTATATATTCTGATTATTTTATATAATCATAACATTAATATTGGATAAAAGAAGAAATTGGAGAGGTGTAAAACGAAGACTATTTTCTGCTTCAGGAGACTTTTTTCCTATGAAAGGCTACTAAAGCGACAATTTTTGGAGTCTTCATTGAGTGGCAGCCTTGCGCATAGTATACACATTTTAAAAAAAAGTTAATAATGCTGCAAATCTTCCCAAGCAGACTATTCATGACAACACACAGTATACATATTAAAAAATTTTAATATTAATAAGGCAAAATGGCTTTCACTTAAAAGAATTCGACAAATTCTTCCTGTCTTCTAGGCAAATCGCAAAATTTCATCCATGTTTGATATATTAAGAAAAAAAACATGACTGATAAGAAAGGACCATGACGTGTAACTAGTTACATGAATTAAGTACGAGGAAAAAAGAGTGGATTAAATCTTCTCATTATTAATCAGCACTTAGTGTTAATCCATTACTCAGTAAACTATCAGTACACTTATCAGGGCCTGATTACCGAAAAGGTTCCGGAAGCAGAAGCTTCAACCTGAAATTTAAGAGCGACCACAAAATGATTGCAAACATGGACCCGAATTTCTAGTTTAAGGTTTTCAAACTGATGCTTAAATTTTTTTCTGAGAAAGTTCACCTAAAGCATGAGAAAGTACAAAATATTTGGGAGAAGTTCTATTACTTAACCACAGAAATGCAGACATTGAATCAATAAACTGTTAACTAATCATATACAATCTTGATGTTATTGTTATGGGTAGAACCACCAAGACATATGAATGAAAAACAGCTAATAATAATAAACACAGACAGTTATTTTCAGTTTATAATATTTTTATATGCCAATGCATAGAAATTAAATTTGTTTCTGTATGTGTAGAAATTAGAAAACATTCATCGAATGAAAGGGGGCAAGAAATGATACTGAGCTTACCTTAGCTTTAAAGGTTAATCAGGTCCTGACACATATAAAAAAATCGCCATAAACATATACATGGCACAGATTTAAAATAGAAACGTGTACTTCAATTACTAATAGCTAAGTGCTTAGAATAAATAAAATACTTAGAATAAAGAATATATCAAGTAAAATTTCATTTCACTTAAAAAAAGAAAAAAAAAAAAAGAAAACAGAGTTTATCATTGCAAGACTGAAAGAGACTAACAATAACAAAATGAAAAATACATACTGATAATTAGTAAGAATTTACGATAATTATACTCCGTTAAAATGATGTTTTATACTTCATTCAAAATAAGATAAATGGGGTGGTGTGTAAATTATTAAAATTTTTACACATTGATTAATTATATCTTGTGGAGCAATGGAAAAGAAAATCACACAAATGAAATCACACATTGTTTGCTAATCAAATTCATGATTAAATGCTACTAACCGTAGTGTTTATTTAAAATTAATTTATCCTTATTTATCGTACAGTCGGTAACAAAAGTGTCCGAACACCAGCAAAAATTCCTATGTAAAAAAAGTACACTTCATAAGATTTTGTTAAATAAATCCTTATCGAATCATGTTCTTACACTGACTAAGTACAGGATTCTACAAGGATTTATTTTAGAAAACCATATGAAGTGTACTTTTTTTACATAGGAATTTTTGCTAGTGTTCGGACACTTTTGTTACCGACTGTAATTAAAATTCAAAATACGTAAATTTTAAGAAGCAATTCGTAATTTCAGCCGTCATCATAGATCACACCACACGATACGATTTCCGTATTAGTATTTCCGAGAACGACCAATGAACCGCTACAAATGTAAATAAACGCGCTGATTGGTATATTTTCAAGATCTGTTCGCCCTCTATCGGTAAGATGAAAATTACTACTTTTCCGTAGCATTCGTAATATATCCTCTTAAACTCTTAATCCGTGATGGGACCGAAAGAGTTAAATTCAAACTCAATTATAAATGAAAAAAATCTTTATATCTCATAAAAAACAATACTATTGTAAAAGTCACCCCGCCCAGCAAAAACTCTTACCTTTCTTAGGCAGCCAAAAAAAGGATTGATATCAAATTTCGCCTCCCTATTGAATTCCGGGTACTCAATGCCTAGCTTAATGAAGATCTTCCAATAACACTGCATGTATCTTTCTAATAAATCCTAATCTCTTTCAACATTCTTTGTCATCTGTGTTAGTTTTTTCGCTGCATTATAAAGTTATAATTTAAAGTATTTTTACGGCGGGGTGCGTAATAATATTTTAATCTTTACTAACTAAATTTTTTTAAATTAAAATTTCTACATAGGGGACGCACCCCGCCGTAAACATACTTTAAATTATAACTTTATAATGCAGCGAAAAAATTAACACAGATAGCAAAGAATGTTGAAAGATTTATTATAAAGATACATGCAGTGTTATTGGAAGATCTTCATTAAGCTAGGCATTGAGTACCCGGGATTCAATAGCGGAGGCGAAATTTGATATCAATCCTTTTTTTAGTTGCTTAAGAAAGGTAAGAGTTTTTGTTGGGCGGGGTGACTTTTACAACAGTATTGTTTTTTATGAGATATCACTTCTTTTTGCAGGTTATGTATGTGTTTTTATAAATATAATACGTATGTATAAGAAAGGTAAGATACTTGTGACTCGCCCCGCCCGAAGGCACCTGAGTAACAAACTGTCTTGTCGAAACGACAGCATCCCCACAGCAGGAGCCCACACAGGCTCAGACACCCCGATGCCCCAAACACCACAACGACACCAGCGCGCTCCAGCCGGAGCAACCCAAGCAGCCGAGCGAAGGCCCGGTTCCCCCAGCACGTGCGAGGCACGAGCACCGCAGAACACATTGGAGGAGCCGCAGCGAGCGGCACCGCACCACAACCCACCAAGACCCACCCGGACAAGTAGACAACAAAAAGTAACAACGAAATACAAATAAAACTAAACTAATACTAGAACTAAGAATAACAATTGTATATAAAGTTTACAAACAGTAGGGGAAGGGGCAGGGGCAAGGCTAAAAACTAAATAATAAAGCCAGGTCAGGGGCACGAACAACCTGTTCACCAAAACGAAGAAGAGAAACCTAATACCCCACCCAAAATAAAACAGTACAAGATACAATATTTATCAATATAAGATAAAAGTGCGAAAAACTTATAAGCACAAACAAAAACAAATAAGCAACATAATTATAAACTAGTAAATAAAATATTACAATAGTATTTCACAATCTGCAGTAATCCAAATCTGGTACTTTGGTTTACGAGCAGAACATACAAGCGAACATCTTTATAATCCTTGGGAAAATGCTCAAGTCTGATGCTGTCGACCAAGGAGCAGTGATAAACATCGTGGTTGATATCCTAGATCCCCGAGTTGCAGGAACAAAGAAAACTCTTATTGAAAAACGATTTTGATACGTTCCAAAGAACCCGTGATTGGTGATGATCTGGTTGAGGTAGAAGTTTCCCATAATTCTTCTAAAGTCAATCTTCGGAATTAAACTGTATGTATGTCGTCTTTTGTCGGAGCTATCCCACTCTAGTTGCCAATCTCTAATTTTTAACTCCTTGAATTTTAAGTTGATGATGTTCTTCTTTTTAGGTAAGGCAATACTTAAGTCTCCCAGGAGGGTGGCATCCTTAGCCAACCCATCCACCACCTCGTTGAATTCGTAACCAGCATGGGCTTTAATCCAGCACAACCTGATGTCCACTTCATATAACTCTTTCATGAGATCTTTGATTTCGCTGATAATCTTGTTTTTCGTGAAGAAGCCTTCGAGAGACATCAGTGTTGATCTGGAATCCGAAATAATAATAACTTTATCAAGTCGATGTCGCTTTATAAACTTAAAAGATTCTAAGATGGCAATGGCTTCAGCTTCGAATACACTAGAGTAGTCTGGCAACCTGAACTTTTCGGAATGAGAGATGGCATTATTGAAGATATGGAGGAAGGCACAGCCTACTTTACCATCCAATTTTGAACCGTCCGTGAAGAAGTAGTTTACATCGCTCTCCCTGCCGATAAGGTTGTAATCGAAGTATCCTCCAGGTGATGTTAAAGACATCCCAAGGAGGAGAAGTAGTAGTGATATCTTTCGTAAACTCGTTAGCGAGAAGACTAAAGTCTTCATTGATCACATCTTCTTTCCAATCGAGAACTTGAATTTTATACTTGTTGTACTTAAGAGCAATTCCCAAAGGAACAATTATCAGCCTCTTATCAGCCAGGGTAAACAGAGCATCGGTGGACACCGTGGTATAACTCTTAGTAATCAATAATAAAAATATGCGTTGAATACTTTTCAATTTATCAAAAATATATCTATATTCATGAAACCAAATTTCTGAACAGTATGAAATCATTTTCTCAACAACAATAAAATAAAGATATTTCAATAACATAATATCCAAACCCCACGTGGCCCGCGAGATACTCTTCACCCTGACCGTATAATCCAAAACTTTGTTGTAAATATAAATAAGATGCTCCGTCCAGTTAAATTTGTAATCGATGACGACACCCAAGTAAGTAAGAGCATTCAAATATTTTATTTTAATATCTCCGTAAGTAATCTTAGGTCTACAAGTAATCAATTTAGATCCTTTACGAATCATGGTGAAGTTGGACTTGTTCATATTGGCTTCTAAACCAGGGGTGGAAAACCCGCGGCCCGCGGGCCACATGCGGCCCACTTCGTAGTTTCTTCTGGCCCGCGAGAAGACTAAAGATATTTAAAATTTGACAACGTTGGTAAACGGATCAAAAATTAATTAATACGTTCAGACTTTTTGAAGTAAAAATACCTTTCAACTATTATGGTAGCTAAAGAACTGTTGTAATAAAATATAATTAGATCTATTATTCATTCTTTTTATTACAGTTTTAATATATAATCATAAAATTTTCACGATTATATTGTTAATTTATCAAGAAAAATAATTTAAATTAATGTATTCTGCTCCAAATTTTCACCCCGCCCAGCAAAAACTCTTACCTTTCTTAAGCAGCCAAAAAATGGATTGATATCAAATTTCGCCTCCGTATTGAATTCCGGGTACTCAATGCCTAGCTTAATGAAGATCTTCCAATAAAACTGCATGTATCTTTCTAATAAATCCTAATCTCTTTCAACATTCTTTGTTATCTGTGTTAGTTTTTTCGCTGCATTATAAAGTTATAATTTAAAGTATTTTTACGGCGGGGTGCGTAATAATATTTTAATCTTTACTAACTAAATTTTTTTAAATTAAAATTTCTACATAGGGGACGCACCCCGCCGTAAACATACTTTAAATTATAACTTTATAATGCAGCGAAAAAATTAACACAGATAGCAAAGAATGTTGAAAGATTTATTATAAAGATACATGCAGTGTTATTGGAAGATCTTCATTAAGCTAGGCATTGAGTACCCGGGATTCAATAGCGGAGGCGAAATTTGATATCAATCCTTTTTTTAGCTGATTAAGAAAGGTAAGAGTTTTCGCTGGGCGGGGTGACTTTTACAATAGTATTGTTTTTTATGAGATATCACTTCTTTTTGCAGGTTATGTATGTGTTTTTATAAATATAATACGTATGCATAAGAAAGGTAAGATACTTGTGACTCGCCCCGCCCGAAGGCACCTGAGTAACAAACTGTCTTGTCGAAACGACAGCATCCCCACAGCAGGAGCCCACACAGGCTCAGACACCCCGATGCCCCAAACACCACAACGACACCAGCGCGCTCCAGCCGGATCAACCCAAGCAGCCGAGCGAAGGCCCGGTTCCCCCAGCACGTGCGAGGCACGAGCACCGCAGAACACACAGGCGGAGCCGCAGCGAGCGGCACCGCACCACAACCCACCAAGAACCACCCGGACAAGTAGACAACAAAAAGTAACAACGAAATACAAATAAAACTAAACTAATACTAGAACTAAGAATAACAATTGTATATAAAGTTTACAAACAGTAGGGGAAGGGGCAGGGGCAAGGCTAAAAACTAAATAATAAAGCCAGGTCAGGGGCACGAACAACCTGTTCACCAAAACGAAGAAGAGAAACCTAATACCCCACCCAAAATAAAACAGTACAAGATACAATATTTATCAATATAAGATAAAAGTGCGAAAAAATTATAAGCACAAACAAAAACAAATAAGCAACATAATTATAAACTAGTAAATAAAATATTACAATAGTATTTCACAATCTGCAGTAATCCAAATCTGGTTCTTTGGTTTGCGAGCAGAACATACAAGCGAACATCTTTATAATCCTTGGGAAAATGCTCAAGTCTGATGCTGTCGACCAAGGAGCAGCGATAAACATCGTGGTTGATATCCTGGATCCCCGAGTTGCAGGAACAAAGAAAACTCTTATTGAAAAACGATTTTGATACGTTCCAAAGAACCCGTGATTGGTGATGATCTGGTTGAGGTAGAAGTTTCCCATAATTCTTCTAGAGTCAATCTTCGGAATTAAACTGTATGTATGTCGTCTATTGTCGGAGCTATCCCACTCTAGTTGCCAATCTCTAATTTTTAACTCCTTGAATTTTAAGTTGATGATGTTGTTCTTTTTAGGTAAGGCAATACTTATGTCTCCCAGGAGGGTGGCATCCTTAGCCAACCCATCCACCACCTCGTTGAATTCGTAACCAGCATGGGCTTTAATCCAGCACAACCTGATGTCCACTTCATATAACTCTTTCATGAGATCTTTGATTTCGCTGATAATCTTGTTTTTCGTGAAGAAGCCTTCGAGAGACATCAGTGTTGATCTGGAATCCGAAATAATAATAACTTTATCAAGTCGATGTCGTTTTATAAACTTAAAAGAATCTAAGATGGCAATGGCTTCAGCTTCGAATACACTAGTCTGGCAACCTGAACTTTTCGGAATGAGAGATGGCATTATTGAAGATATGGAGGAAGGCACAGCCTACTTTACCATCCAATTTTGAACCGTCCGTGAAGATGTAGTTTACATCGCTCTCCCTGCCGATAAGGTTGTAAGCGAGAAGACTAAAGTCTTCATTGATCACATCTTCTTTCCAATCGAGAACTTGAATTTTATACTTGTTGTACTTAAGAGCAATTCCCAAAGGAACAATTATCAGCCTCTTATCAGCCAGGGTACAAAGAGCATCGGTGGAGACCGTGGTATAACTCTTAGTAATCAATAATAAAAATATGCGTTGAATACTTTTCAATTTATCAAAAATATATCTATATTCATGAAACCAAATTTCTGAACAGTATGAAATCATTTTCTCAACAACAATAAAATAAAGATATTTCAATAACATAATATCCAAACCCCACGTGGCCCGCGAGATACTCTTCACCCTGACCGTATAATCCAAAACTTTGTTGTAAATATAAATAAGATGCTCCGTCCAGTTAAATTTGTAATCGATGACGACAGTAGGTAGAAAAGGCCGGTTCTAGGGCATGAGGCGGGTGCACTGGTGCACCGGCAAGTCGTGCGGGTGCCGCACCACCCCCTGAGGGGTCTAGATGGGTTAACGTTGACCTTGAGACATCCTCTAACTTGATCGTGAAACGTGACGAGGGTATTAATGAAGAAATTTAATTAAAAAAATTAATGAATGATTTATTGTAAAAGGTGACGATGGTTTTAAAGTGATGTTTGCGGTAGAAGGTAAAAAGCATGCTATTGTTTGTGAGTCATTAGGAAATTAATTAGGAGGTTAATTAAGAGGTTAATTAAGAAATTAATTAATAAATTAATTTAAAAAAAATTGAGAAATAAATAAGAAATGAATAAAATATACGAATGTGGATGTGCATAGAGTATGCAAGAAATAGAGAGGTTTGACTAGGGTTCGAACCCGACACCTTGCAGTAAAAATATTTCCATAAGGCAGTAGTTTTCGCGTGTGCGTGAGTGATTTTTATAGTATATGTCTGCACTGTTCTTTTAAAACTATGAATGTTAGAGTCCGAAAAGAATTCAATCGTTTTAATGATATTAATTAGAGAATAATAATTAAGAAAAATATTAATTAAGGATCTTCTTGTAAAAAAATCATCAAATATTTTCCGAAAAAAAGGTAATGAAAGCAAAAATTAAGTATAAAGAATGAAAGAAAGTTTAGAAACATAGATTTTGACTGAGATTCGAACCTGCTACCTTGCAGCAAAAAAATATTTCAGTAGTTTTCGCGTATGTGTGAGTGTTCTTTAGAAATATGTCTATGCAGATCTTTTTTAGCCTAAGAATTCCATTGATTGAAAATTAATCAATCGTAAAATTAATATAAATTACAGAATAATAATTAAGAAAAATAATAATTGAAGATCTTGTAAAAATTCACCAGATGTTTTTCGAAAACTGAGAGTAAAAATTAAATTAAAAGATGATTAAAATCTCAAATGTGTAAGTGAAATTAGATTAGGATGAAAGACGAGAATTGTTTTTTTGATAGATAACTAAAAAAGAGTGATTAAAATTTCTTATTAATTACTTAATTGAAGAAAGTTCGTTAAAAAAATACTTTTCATCATAGAGATTTTTTAATTATGAATAACTAGTATCCATTTTAAACTATATATATATTTTTTTCCATTATAAATATGATATCTTAATACAAAAAGATCGACTTTATTCACCAACGGTGACGTCACAATGTTTGCGTAAAAGGAGGTAGCATACCCTTAAGCAATTTCTGAGAATCGGGTTAGTTACGGTATTGTCAAAAGATAGGGGGAGAAAATTCCAGTTTTGCTTCAACTTTTCACGTGTTTAAATATGTTTACTGTTGGATGCACTAAAAATTATCTACTATTTTGAATTATGTTCAGTTCACTTCTTTATAAGAAAAATGTATATAATGTGAAATTAAAAGTAAATAAAAAAACTTTAAAAATTCATCTTTTAAAAATAAATTAATAAAAATAAGTTGATCAATGTAAAAAACTGAAAAATTCGCTGTTTGAAAAGAAGTCTTAATAAGTTTAAGAAAATATCGTAACATTTTGTATTATATTTTACATAAGAGAGTGAATCTATCATTTTTCAGAAGTTACTTTAGTGCAAAATAATAACTGATGTTGAAAATTTCTCTACCTTAAACAGTTACACTTCAGATATAACTTTTTTGGGGATCTTCTTATCACTGTCATCGAACATACATGTATAAACACTCCCACATAAATTCTTTCATATATATTTAAAAAAATTTACAATGTTGTATTTAATTATAAATTATCTTTAAATTTCCTTACGCTCATTAAAATATTGTATCTATTTTTATTTCAAGTTTTGTATTATAGCACTAGAAATCTTCCAACATTCTTAAAATAAAATAAGTTTCTGAACAGAGTGATAATTAGAAATTCAATGTATTTTTTATCTATAGTTTAACCATTTTTTTGTAACTCCCTCACATTTCTTTAGTGTAAAGCCGTGAAATTTTACCAATAAAATCAGAAATAGGGTCGTAAAAATAAGAATTTGGCATGATTTTTAATAAATTTTAGGATATATCTACAAAAATTTTAGAGTATTTGGCGATAATTCAGATTTGGTGAGAAACACCTAGTATTAATTCCGAGTGAAGAAAAATTTTATTACTTGTCAAATTTATTTTGAGAAGTGAGGTTGCTTATTTTTTAACCTGAATTCAGTACTACATAATAATAGTTTTTTTCAAGATGGATGTCAGAACAGATATCATTTTGTTAAACGCATTTACTCATATATTCAATAGATCACACATTCGCAATTCAGAACTAGAGATTATAAACCACCTTAAATTTCGAATGAATGAATTTATCAATTCAGAAATTAGCAATCAACTTTATGAAAATGTTGACATGTTATCTGAGGAAAATTTTCACATCTGTTTAGATATTGTCTTAAAAGAAATGATAAAAAATGAAATAAATTGGGACAAAGTTGTAATTTACTTAGTATTTTCAAGTGAGCTTATGGCGAAGCGCTTTAAGAGATCTGGTGACTTTATTATACCCTGGATAAAATTTTTTAATATCTTCCAGAAGTATTTAGGTGATTGGATTATTGATCATCAAGAATGTATAAAAGTCAAAGGAGAAAAGAAATCAATTTTTCAAATAATGTGGAGTTTTATCACTCGATCATAATATGAAAATTGTAAAAATATTATCTGCTATGTTGAATTATGTTCAGTTCAATCTGTATAAGAACAATGTTCAAGAAAAATGTATATAATGTGAAATTGAAAGTAAATAAAGAACTTTCAATGAAAATTTTGTTTAAGAAAAAATTATTTGAAGTAACATTCATCTTTAAAAAATAAATAAATAAAAATAAAAATAAGTTGATCAATGTAAAAAACTGAAAAATTCACCGTTTGAAAAGAAGTCTTAATAAGTTTAAGAAAATATCGTAACATATTGTGTCATATTTTACCTCTATCATTTTTCAGAAGTTACTTTTCTGCAAAATAATAGCCGATGTCGAAAATTTCTCTACCTAAAACAGTTATACTTGAGATATAACTTTTTGGAATCTTCTTTTCACTGTTATCGAACATATGTATGTACTTAAAAATTTTTACAAAGTGGTATTTAATTATAAATTTTCTTTAAATTTCCTTATACTCGTTAAAATATTGTAAGTTTTTTTTTTTTTTTTTTTTTTTTCAAGTTTTGTATTACAGTACTAGAAATTTTGCAACATTCTTAAAATAATATAAGTTTCTGAACATAGTGATGATAATTAGAAATTACCATTTTTGAGTTTTTAACGCGATCTGGAATCGAACCTGACACTTCCCTAATGACAACGTTAGAATTTTTTGTAATTCATCATAGTGAAATTCCTCACATAATATGCTACATTCACTCAGTTTTTCATTACAGATAGCAAGTTTGTAAATGATGAAAGCTAACTTTGAAAAATTCAGAGTTGAAAAAATATTAATATATGTTTTATTAAATACATCCATCTTCACAGATGCATACTTAAGTTTTCTAAGTGTATGTAAACATACTTAAAAAATATTATAACCAAGTATTCTAGATTACAAATATATGTATACTTTAAAAATTTTACAAAACTTTTAGAAATTAAGATAACTTATTCTTGAATAAAAATATAAGAAACCCATTTTCACAATAAAAAGATTGAAAATGTAAGATGAAATCACAAAATTACCAACATAAGATACTGCAAGTATTTAAAAAATTTTGAAGTATTAAATTTTAATGTTTCACATGTGTTAATAACACATCTTATTTTACAAAGTACTAAGTTTTTTAATCATTTAGTTTGAAGTTTTTCAAACATATGCTTATAAACCGAAATTTTTGTGAATGAAAAATTTTTCACACAAAGTATTTTAGAAAAAATATCATCTGAGAAATTAATTAACTTATTTTTAGAATAAAAATATAGGAAACTTGTTTTTTCTAATAAGAATGAAAATGTAAGATAAAATCTCATTCTTACCAACATAAGAGACTGCAAGTATTTAAAAAATTATGAAGTATGTAATTTTAATGTTTCACATGTGTTAATAACGCCTCTTATTTTACAAAGTACTAAGTTTTTTAAAGTCATTTAGTTTGAAGTTTTTCACACATATGCTTATAAACGAAATTTTTTGTAAATGAAAAATTTTTACACAAATTATTTTAATACAAATACTATCTCAGAAAATTAACTTTTTCTTTTTAGATTGAAAATGTAAGATAAAAATCTAACACTTATCAAATTTAGAAGCTGCAGATGTATAATGAAATCATGAACTTGAAACTTTAAGTATTAACAACCTACATTCTTTGAAAATACTAAACCACAAGTTTCGACAAATCTATAAACAACTGTTAAAAAACATAGATCTTAGAATATTTTCTACCCTAAAATGTTTAACGTTGATGCTACATCCATAAAAATACAGAGTGAAAGTGTGCAAATTATCTGTTTAGACATGCCGATAAACTAGAATTTTCCACAAGATTCGACTATTATAGCAAGGTATGGGATAATATTTGGCTAAATTTCCACTAATATTGGCGATAGTTATAAAAATTTGGCATGAAATAAGAGAATTTGGCGTAAATTCTTAAGTAAAACTGATGAACGAAGAAAAAATTTGAATTAGTTACAATCTTTTCTCGCTGTAGAGTTGTCTAAGTTCTCATACTTAGTAGTTTTTAAAGTTTTACTTTTAGAGTGATTTTTTATACTTTGCTAAACTGAAGTACAAAATGGATAATACTTTACCGTGTGAGGAGACACACGTTTCTGTTCAACAAACCCCTTCATCAAGTTTTGAGGATGAGAAGTTATCTAAACTTTTTATTTGTCCAACTTGTAAGAAGCCATTTTTTAAAAAATCCTATCTTACTAGACATGTCAAGGTTCACAATGATATTAAACCTAATATTTGTTACGTGTGTGAGAAAGGATTTGTTACTTTACATCGTTTAAAAAGACATATGGAAACCCATAGAAAAATTTCCATAAGATACAAATGTGAATATTGTATTGAAAATTTCAATCGCAAGTGTGATTTATTTAAACATAAGAGATTATTTCATCAAAAAGTCTTACCTGAACATCTATGTATTATTTGTAAAGATGCTTTTAAACACAAGTATGAATTGGAAAAACACAAGAGGGTGCATTATCGTAAACCTGAGTATCTATGTGAGGAATGTTCTATAACCTTTACAACAAAACATGCTTTTTCAAACCATAAGCGAAAAAGTCATAAAAAGACTTTACATACATACTGTTGTGACGAATGTACTGATACTTTTTCAAACAGACGACATTTTTTAAAACATAAAAGAAATATGCATAAAAAATCTTTAATGCAAACTAGATGTGATGAATGCAGTGAAACTTTTCAGTGTAAGTATGAATTATTGCAACATAAGAGAAAGAATCATCTTAAAGACTTTAACATACGTAGAAATTGTAATGATCGAAGCACTAACAATGAATTATCAACAGTTAATAATGACAGTGAGAATCTGGACTTGTTAAATTTTTTGGATAATTTTCACATTGAATGTGCGAATGGTGTTTTTGACTTACATTCCAACAACTTTCAGAATGAAAATATAGACTTAGACTTAAAAAATATTTTGAACAATTCGAATGTGGAATATACAAGTGGAAATAATATTGATGATTTATCTGCCAAAGATGAAAATATAGACTTAAATAATTTTAACCTGATGCAAACTGATTTACCTCTAGTAAACTATGACAATGAAAGTCTGGACTTGTTAAATTTTTCGTATAACTTTAATCCCAAGTGCTTGAATATTTTTTCTGCTAACGACGAAAATATGAATTCGAATAATTTTAGTGCGAAGGAATATGAGTTGGTGACAGATAACTTTAACAATGAAAATCTAGACTTGCTAAATTTTTTGAATAACTTTAATACTGAATGTATGAACGATATCCCAACAATATAGATTTGCTGTCTTGTATTATTGTGAATGAATTTCAAATAAAAAGATTTCAATGAAAATGATTTGTTTTAATTTTTATTACAAAATCATCTTTTTATAATATTTTCTATTAGAATACAAACTGAAGTGTCATCTTTTTTTTAAAATAAAAACATGTAAAAAGTTTACTTGTGTACTTTTTCATTACTGTAGTAGAATTGATTGAGTATAATATTTAAACACTAAGTAAAAATTATGCACAATAGTAGTTTTATAAACTATCAAACTTACATCGAAGAAGAAAAAACTTGTAAAATTGTTTTACCACTCAACTGTAAAGTACTTGTGAAAATCTTAAATGAATTTATCTTATTAACAATTTTCCTGAAAAACTAGCTTATAAAAATTTTAGGTATAATTATGAAGTTAGTATTTTCCTAAGTATCACGTTTGAATCTTACTTTGAATATACATCATCAAAGTGTTTTATTCTTTAACTAAAATCACAATCTCTATTCCAAAGAGTGTAAAAATAATGTTATAGTAACAACTTAAACTTTTATATATAGATACTTTCACGATTGTATTTTAACTTTTTTTTATTTTTTAGAATACAGAAAATATTTTGTAAGAATTGTGAAAGCTTAATTTTAGAAGTTTGTGAAATTTCACAAAATTTTTTTAAACATTTTTGTCAAATGTTTTCTTTATGTCACATCACTTAAAAAAATTTAACTGTTTTTAACAGAATTGCTAACACAAAACATTAAGTTAGAAAATTTATAGATAAAACTTATAAGATACGAAAAACCATATGTGAAGTAATAACAAAAGGTGTATATACTTTCAAGTTTAGACATGGTTCAACAAGCTTGAGGAGACACTAAAACATGTAGCTGACGTCATAACCCCTGTGGCGTAACTTTTCCCTTACTACTACGTCACAAATGTATAATTTAACAAAAAGTACTTATGTCACCCCACAATTCCTGTCTTGTATTATTTTACTTTATGTATAAAATCAATGATCTATAAAAAAGCTTTGTCGTTTTTATACACTTTGAAGTAAAAATTTTCTCCAAAAACATCAAATTATATTTTGCAAGTATGAATTGATATGTATTTGTTTTAAATATCTCTAAGTTACATTATACCAAAGTATAATTTCTAATATTTAAACAATTCTCACTTTACAGAAATTAACTTGTATGCATTTCTAGATCTTTAATAAAAATCTTTTATTTTTTATCTCAAAGACTTTAAACTATTCGAGATATGTGCAGCTTAAGTGCAATCCAATACTATTTGCATAACAATGTGGAATATCATATGTTAAGAAAATCTTAAATTTTGAATATTTTTCAGCTATTAAACGAAAAATTGTGTAAAATTTACTAAGTGTTTCACTAAAGAAGAGAATTACACTAAAAAGTTTTGACAAGAAATACTAAATTCACTAAGTTACATTTGTGGACATAAACACACAATATAAGAGAAATCTTTAAAACATTATTGCAAAAACAAATTAAAAAATAAAAATAAATAAAAAATAAATAAATAAATAAATAAATAAGTGAAAAATTGTTAATTTTAGACAATTTTTCGTTTAATAGCTGAAAAATATTCAAAATTTAAGATTTTCTTAACATATGATATTCCACATTGTTATGCAAATAGTATTGGATTGCACTTAAGCTGCACATATCTCGAATAGTTTAAAGTCTTTGAGATAAAAAATAAAAGATTTTTATTAAAGATCTAGAAATGCATACAAGTTAATTTCTGTAAAGTGAGAATTGTTTAAATATTAGAAATTATACTTTGGTATAATGTAACTTAGAGATATTTAAAACAAATACATATCAATTCATACTTGCAAAATATAATTTGATGTTTTTGGAGAAAATTTTTACTTCAAAGTGTATAAAAACGACAAAGCTTTTTTATAGATCATTGATTTTATACATAAAGTAAAATAATACAAGACAGGAATTGTGGGGTGACATAAGTACTTTTTGTTAAATTATACATTTGTGACGTAGTAGTAAGGGAAAAGTTACGCCACAGGGGTTATGACGTCAGCTACATGTTTTAGTGTCTCCTCAAGCTTGTTGAACCATGTCTAAACTTGAAAGTATATACACCTTTTGTTATTACTTCACATATGGTTTTTCGTATCTTATAAGTTTTATCTATAAATTTTCTAACTTAATGTTTTGTGTTAGCAATTCTGTTAAAAACAGTTAAATTTTTTTAAGTGATGTGACATAAAGAAAACATTTGACAAAAATGTTTAAAAAAATTTTGTGAAATTTCACAAACTTCTAAAATTAAGCTTTCACAATTCTTACAAAATATTTTCTGTATTCTAAAAAATAAAAAAAAGTTAAAATACAATCGTGAAAGTATCTATATATAAAAGTTTAAGTTGTTACTATAACATTATTTTTACACTCTTTGGAATAGAGATTGTGATTTTAGTTAAAGAATAAAACACTTTGATGATGTATATTCAAAGTAAGATTCAAACGTGATACTTAGGAAAATACTAACTTCATAATTATACCTAAAATTTTTATAAGCTAGTTTTTCAGGAAAATTGTTAATAAGATAAATTCATTTAAGATTTTCACAAGTACTTTACAGTTGAGTGGTAAAACAATTTTACAAGTTTTTTCTTCTTCGATGTAAGTTTGATAGTTTATAAAACTACTATTGTGCATAATTTTTACTTAGTGTTTAAATATTATACTCAATCAATTCTACTACAGTAATGAAAAAGTACACAAGTAAACTTTTTACATGTTTTTATTTTAAAAAAAAGATGACACTTCAGTTTGTATTCTAATAGAAAATATTATAAAAAGATGATTTTGTAATAAAAATTAAAACAAATCATTTTCATTGAAATCTTTTTATTTGAAATTCATTCACAATAATACAAGACAGCAAATCTATATTGTTGGGATATCGTTCATACATTCAGTATTAAAGTTATTCAAAAAATTTAGCAAGTCTAGATTTTCATTGTTAAAGTTATCTGTCACCAACTCATATTCCTTCGCACTAAAATTATTCGAATTCATATTTTCGTCGTTAGCAGAAAAAATATTCAAGCACTTGGGATTAAAGTTATACGAAAAATTTAACAAGTCCAGACTTTCATTGTCATAGTTTACTAGAGGTAAATCAGTTTGCATCAGGTTAAAATTATTTAAGTCTATATTTTCATCTTTGGCAGATAAATCATCAATATTATTTCCGCTTGTATATTCCACATTCGAATTGTTCAAAATATTTTTTAAGTCTAAGTCTATATTTTCATTCTGAAAGTTGTTGGAATGTAAGTCAAAAACACCATTCGCACATTCAATGTGAAAATTATCCAAAAAATTTAACAAGTCCAGATTCTCACTGTCATTATTAACTGTTGATAATTCATTGTTAGTGCTTCGATCATTACAATTTCTACGTATGTTAAAGTCTTTAAGATGATTCTTTCTCTTATGTTGCAATAATTCATACTTACACTGAAAAGTTTCACTGCATTCATCACATCTAGTTTGCATTAAAGATTTTTTATGCATATTTCTTTTATGTTTTAAAAAATGTCGTCTGTTTGAAAAAGTATCAGTACATTCGTCACAACAGTATGTATGTAAAGTCTTTTTATGACTTTTTCGCTTATGGTTTGAAAAAGCATGTTTTGTTGTAAAGGTTATAGAACATTCCTCACATAGATACTCAGGTTTACGATAATGCACCCTCTTGTGTTTTTCCAATTCATACTTGTGTTTAAAAGCATCTTTACAAATAATACATAGATGTTCAGGTAAGACTTTTTGATGAAATAATCTCTTATGTTTAAATAAATCACACTTGCGATTGAAATTTTCAATACAATATTCACATTTGTATCTTATGGAAATTTTTCTATGGGTTTCCATATGTCTTTTTAAACGATGTAAAGTAACAAATCCTTTCTCACACACGTAACAAATATTAGGTTTAATATCATTGTGAACCTTGACATGTCTAGTAAGATAGGATTTTTTAAAAAATGGCTTCTTACAAGTTGGACAAATAAAAAGTTTAGATAACTTCTCATCCTCAAAACTTGATGAAGGGGTTTGTTGAACAGAAACGTGTGTCTCCTCACACGGTAAAGTATTATCCATTTTGTACTTCAGTTTAGCAAAGTATAAAAAATCACTCTAAAAGTAAAACTTTAAAAACTACTAAGTATGAGAACTTAGACAACTCTACAGCGAGAAAAGATTGTAACTAATTCAAATTTTTTCTTCGTTCATCAGTTTTACTTAAGAATTTACGCCAAATTCTCTTATTTCATGCCAAATTTTTATAACTATCGCCAATATTAGTGGAAATTTAGCCAAATATTATCCCATACCTTGCTATAATAGTCGAATCTTGTGGAAAATTCTAGTTTATCGGCATGTCTAAACAGATAATTTGCACACTTTCACTCTGTATTTTTATGGATGTAGCATCAACGTTAAACATTTTAGGGTAGAAAATATTCTAAGATCTATGTTTTTTAACAGTTGTTTATAGATTTGTCGAAACTTGTGGTTTAGTATTTTCAAAGAATGTAGGTTGTTAATACTTAAAGTTTCAAGTTCATGATTTCATTATACATCTGCAGCTTCTAAATTTGATAAGTGTTAGATTTTTATCTTACATTTTCAATCTAAAAAGAAAAAGTTAATTTTCTGAGATAGTATTTGTATTAAAATAATTTGTGTAAAAATTTTTCATTTACAAAAAATTTCGTTTATAAGCATATGTGTGAAAAACTTCAAACTAAATGACTTTAAAAAACTTAGTACTTTGTAAAATAAGAGGCGTTATTAACACATGTGAAACATTAAAATTACATACTTCATAATTTTTTAAATACTTGCAGTCTCTTATGTTGGTAAGAATGAGATTTTATCTTACATTTTCATTCTTATTAGAAAAAACAAGTTTCCTATATTTTTATTCTAAAAATAAGTTAATTAATTTCTCAGATGATATTTTTTCTAAAATACTTTGTGTGAAAAATTTTTCATTCACAAAAATTTCGGTTTATAAGCATATGTTTGAAAAACTTCAAACTAAATGATTAAAAAACTTAGTACTTTGTAAAATAAGATGTGTTATTAACACATGTGAAACATTAAAATTTAATACTTCAAAATTTTTTAAATACTTGCAGTATCTTATGTTGGTAATTTTGTGATTTCATCTTACATTTTCAATCTTTTTATTGTGAAAATGGGTTTCTTATATTTTTATTCAAGAATAAGTTATCTTAATTTCTAAAAGTTTTGTAAAATTTTTAAAGTATACATATATTTGTAATCTAGAATACTTGGTTATAATATTTTTTAAGTATGTTTACATACACTTAGAAAACTTAAGTATGCATCTGTGAAGGTGGATGTATTTAATAAAACATATATTAATATTTTTTCAACTCTGAATTTTTCAAAGTTAGCTTTCATCATTTACAAACTTGCTATCTGTAATGAAAAACTGAGTGAATGTAGCATATTATGTGAGGAATTTCACTATGATGAATTACAAAAAATTCTAACGTTGTCATTAGGGAAGTGTCAGGTTCGATTCCAGATCGCGTTAAAAACTCAAAAATGGTAATTTCTAATTATCATCACTATGTTCAGAAACTTATATTATTTTAAGAATGTTGCAAAATTTCTAGTACTGTAATACAAAACTTGAAAAAAAAAAAAAAAAAAAAAAAAACTTACAATATTTTAACGAGTATAAGGAAATTTAAAGAAAATTTATAATTAAATACCACTTTGTAAAAATTTTTAAGTACATACATATGTTCGATAACAGTGAAAAGAAGATTCCAAAAAGTTATATCTCAAGTATAACTGTTTTAGGTAGAGAAATTTTCGACATCGGCTATTATTTTGCAGAAAAGTAACTTCTGAAAAATGATAGAGGTAAAATATGACACAATATGTTACGATATTTTCTTAAACTTATTAAGACTTCTTTTCAAACGGTGAATTTTTCAGTTTTTTACATTGATCAACTTATTTTTATTTTTATTTATTTATTTTTTAAAGATGAATGTTACTTCAAATAATTTTTTCTTAAACAAAATTTTCATTGAAAGTTCTTTATTTACTTTCAATTTCACATTATATACATTTTTCTTGAACATTGTTCTTATACAGATTGAACTGAACATAATTCAACATAGCAGATAATATTTTTACAATTTTCATATTATGATCGAGTGATAAAACTCCACATTATTTGAAAAATTGATTTCTTTTCTCCTTTGACTTTTATACATTCTTGATGATCAATAATCCAATCACCTAAATACTTCTGGAAGATATTAAAAAATTTTATCCAGGGTATAATAAAGTCACCAGATCTCTTAAAGCGCTTCGCCATAAGCTCACTTGAAAATACTAAGTAAATTACAACTTTGTCCCAATTTATTTCATTTTTTATCATTTCTTTTAAGACAATATCTAAACAGATGTGAAAATTTTCCTCAGATAACATGTCAACATTTTCATAAAGTTGATTGCTAATTTCTGAATTGATAAATTCATTCATTCGAAATTTAAGGTGGTTTATAATCTCTAGTTCTGAATTGCGAATGTGTGATCTATTGAATATATGAGTAAATGCGTTTAACAAAATGATATCTGTTCTGACATCCATCTTGAAAAAAACTATTATTATGTAGTACTGAATTCAGGTTAAAAAATAAGCAACCTCACTTCTCAAAATAAATTTGACAAGTAATAAAATTTTTCTTCACTCGGAATTAATACTAGGTGTTTCTCACCAAATCTGAATTATCGCCAAATACTCTAAAATTTTTGTAGATATATCCTAAAATTTATTAAAAATCATGCCAAATTCTTATTTTTACGACCCTATTTCTGATTTTATTGGTAAAATTTCACGGCTTTACACTAAAGAAATGTGAGGGAGTTACAAAAAAATGGTTAAACTATAGATAAAAAATACATTGAATTTCTAATTATCACTCTGTTCAGAAACTTATTTTATTTTAAGAATGTTGGAAGATTTCTAGTGCTATAATACAAAACTTGAAATAAAAATAGATACAATATTTTAATGAGCGTAAGGAAATTTAAAGATAATTTATAATTAAATACAACATTGTAAATTTTTTTAAATATATATGAAAGAATTTATGTGGGAGTGTTTATACATGTATGTTCGATGACAGTGATAAGAAGATCCCCAAAAAAGTTATATCTGAAGTGTAACTGTTTAAGGTAGAGAAATTTTCAACATCAGTTATTATTTTGCACTAAAGTAACTTCTGAAAAATGATAGATTCACTCTCTTATGTAAAATATAATACAAAATGTTACGATATTTTCTTAAACTTATTAAGACTTCTTTTCAAACAGCGAATTTTTCAGTTTTTTACATTGATCAACTTATTTTTATTAATTTATTTTTAAAAGATGAATTTTTAAAGTTTTTTTATTTACTTTTAATTTCACATTATATACATTTTTCTTATAAAGAAGTGAACTGAACATAATTCAAAATAGTAGATAATTTTTAGTGCATCCAACAGTAAACATATTTAAACACGTGAAAAGTTGAAGCAAAACTGGAATTTTCTCCCCCTATCTTTTGACAATACCGTAACTAACCCGATTCTCAGAAATTGCTTAAGGGTATGCTACCTCCTTTTACGCAAACATTGTGACGTCACCGTTGGTGAATAAAGTCGATCTTTTTGTATTAAGATATCATATTTATAATGGAAAAAAATATATATATAGTTTAAAATGGATACTAGTTATTCATAATTAAAAAATCTCTATGATGAAAAGTATTTTTTTAACGAACTTTCTTCAATTAAGTAATTAATAAGAAATTTTAATCACTCTTTTTTAGTTATCTATCAAAAAAACAATTCTCGTCTTTCATCCTAATCTAATTTCACTTACACATTTGAGATTTTAATCATCTTTTAATTTAATTTTTACTCTCAGTTTTCGAAAAACATCTGGTGAATTTTTACAAGATCTTCAATTATTATTTTTCTTAATTATTATTCTGTAATTTATATTAATTTTACGATTGATTAATTTTCAATCAATGGAATTCTTAGGCTAAAAAAGATCTGCATAGACATATTTCTAAAGAACACTCACACATACGCGAAAACTACTGAAATATTTTTTTGCTGCAAGGTAGCAGGTTCGAATCTCAGTCAAAATCTATGTTTCTAAACTTTCTTTCATTCTTTATACTTAATTTTTGCTTTCATTACCTTTTTTTCGGAAAATATTTGATGATTTTTTTACAAGAAGATCCTTAATTAATATTTTTCTTAATTATTATTCTCTAATTAATATCATTAAAACGATTGAATTCTTTTCGGACTCTAACATTCATAGTTTTAAAAGAACAGTGCAGACATATACTATAAAAATCACTCACGCACACGCGAAAACTACTGCCTTATGGAAATATTTTTACTGCAAGGTGTCGGGTTCGAACCCTAGTCAAACCTCTCTATTTCTTGCATACTCTATGCACATCCACATTCGTATATTTTATTCATTTCTTATTTATTTCTCAATTTTTTTTAAATTAATTTATTAATTAATTTCTTAATTAACCTCTTAATTAACCTCCTAATTAATTTCCTAATGACTCACAAACAATAGCATGCTTTTTACCTTCTACCGCAAACATCACTTTAAAACCATCGTCACCTTTTACAATAAATCATTCATTAATTTTTTTAATTAAATTTCTTCATTAATACCCTCGTCACGTTTCACGATCAAGTTAGAGGATGTCTCAAGGTCAACGTTAACCCATCTAGACCCCTCAGGGGGTGGTGCGGCACCCGCACGACTTGCCGGTGCACCAGTGCACCCGCCTCATGCCCTAGAACCGGCCTTTTCTACCTACTGACGACACCCAAGTAAGTAAGAGCATTCAAATATTTTATTTTAATATCTCCGTAAGTAATGTTAGGTCTACAAGTAATCAATTTAGATCCTTTACGAATCATGGTGAAGTTGGACTAGTTCATATTGGCTTCTAAACCAGGGGTGGAAAACCCGCGGCCCGCGGGCCACATGCGGCCCACTTCGTAGTTTCTTCTGGCCCGCGAGAAGACTAAAGATATTTAAAATTTGACAACGTTGGTAAACGGATCAAAAATTAATTAATACGTTCAGACTTTTTGAAGTAAAAATACCTTTCAACTATTATGGTAGCTAAAGAACTGTTGTAATAAAATATTATTAGATCTATTATTCATTCTTTTTATTACAGTTTTAATATATAATCATAAAATTTTCACGATTATATTGTTAATTTATCAAGAAAAATAATTTAAATTAATGTATTCTGCTCCAAATTTTCACCCTGCCCTTCCCCGAAAATAGTATATACATACATGAATCATATACTCACAAACATATATGCACATTATGCATATGTACAGTCATAAGATAATAATGATAATAATAGTAATAATTCCTTTCCTCAACTAATATCACCGTAAATTACCGTAGAAACCAGCACGTGGTGCCTAACGGTTGGTAATAACATCTAGTTTTTAATTCAATTGTTAAATTTTGTTTAGGGCGCCATCTACATTTACATATTAAAACTTGCACAAACGACTTTTTTTCTTTCTTTTTTTTTTTTTTTTTTTAGAATAGTGACACCCATTTTTGACTACATATTCGAATTTCGGAAGTGAAGGCGGTTCGGAAAAAGATGTAGTTTATAATCATTATATCCAGTTTTCATCAAGTTACAAGCAAAAATTGATCAGGGGTAAATCTCTATATTTAAAAAAATTAAATTAAAGTATCACAAAGAAAAGTATATCTATTTAGATAATAATCGGAAAAGAAGTATAATAATTTTAAATAAATAAAGTAATGCTAATTAAGAAATGACGTGTACGTCTAAACTTACTTGAATAACTATTTTAAATCATGCGCAAGCAAAGTAATGTATGACACAAATGAAAACAGGTGACAGCTCCTTAAGAGCAATAAAAATTAAAATATCACTATAATTCGAAAAACAATGATAGGAATGAACTGTAAATTTAGAAACCCATATTTCTGATGATACCCATTCTATTCGTGCAAAAATTAATGTAGGTCATAACTCATAATTTTTTGAAATATGAAATTACTCATAATTTTCATAATTCAAAAAAATGTTTTTTAATTACCTCCCCCCCATAAATAAACCAAAATAAAAATTAGTAACGTATCCTGCTGTGAGTAATGGTAAATCAGCCCTATCATACAAAATAGATCCTGTTATACAACAATGCTCATATTTTTTTTTCTTAAATCCTAAGACTTAAATAAATCTAACTTTTAATTCACTATTATTTTTAACCTCTTTTAATTCTTTTAGTAAAACACTTCCCTCACAGCAGTTTACTAAATTGCCCATAAAATTTGAAAAAATATATAAACACACATTGAAATATACCTTCTTGACTTTTTCAACATGAATCACATGTTGTGAGGTGCTGTCTGTTAATGTAAACCACTGTTTAAATAATGGATATTTAAGACCCATTTACTTTCTTTTCTTCTTAAATCAAACTCATAACTAAAATTTCTCACAGACAGCAACTCACACATAAGAACATGTATAATTTAATACTAAATTTCCCTTTGCCACATAAATTCTCTATAACAATCTTTATCGTTACACAAAACAATAGTTCTGAACAAATTAAATTTTGATTCAATGATATAGATAAGCTGAATAAAGCATAGTCTATTTACTACATTTTCAAAGTTTTTATTCAATAGTTTATTATTATAGATGAAAATTGTAACTAAGATGATAAACTGGTTGACAAACAATAGTTTTTTTAACATGGCATTTCTCACTCTGTCCTTTTATTATTAAACCATAATACATGAATTTAAATCAAATTAAGACTGTAATAATTACACCTTAACTACAAACTTAAAGTTAATGAAACATTTTACTTCTAACATATGAATTTACACACTAATAGAAATAAATAAAACTTTAGTTACCATATAAGCATTAAAATCCTGAGAAGCCATACGATCAGCTGGTGGTCCCATATTCACTATATTTTACGGGGTTTTGGACTCTTAGAATAAAAACTCAGAAACACATTTTTCTCTTATTTCTACTCGACAAACTTGGGGCTATTCCTTCCGTTAAAAAAAATTCTACGGGGTAGAATGCGATTTAAATATTTCGCGAGAAATTCCTTTTGACCTATTTTACACTAGGATTGCTTTTCTCCTGTATGAGTGAAGGCCTATAGGTCGGTGAACACTATTTTAACAGCTTGAACTCGTATAAACACAAAAACTTCAATTCATCACTTCTTTGAGCAAATTTCTTTACGCATATACTACTATATTTTGTAGATGTCTATTTAGTCGAATCCTTTAGAGCACAAGACACACAGTTTCAAGGAAAGACCTTTCGAACCTTCTTTAATCACTTTTGGGGTAGCTACATCTTCACTTTCTTCTAAGAAACTTCTAATGGCAAGATTATAATCCCAACCTGTCTCATGTAAGTAATGCTCTGCACGAACAACATCAGCACCTGTCTCTTCACAAAATTCAGTAATTAGATGACCACGATCTTGGTCTGCCATACTTTGCGGATGGTTTGTGTTTTCTTCTACTTCATTTAATCAATTTTTATATCTTGAAAGAATCCCCAAGAGGCCCAGGCCATGGCCCTACTCCGCTACATTCTGGCTCAGTATTCACATTAAAGGTTTCGCTACTCCCACACTTCGGATTCGTTCACTTTTCCAGTTCATCTTTTGCTCATTTTTAGTTATGCTCCTTTTCTTGCACTCAACTTTCAGGCCTCCGTAATTTTTTATCTTTAATCGTGCGATGATTATCCTCGTACTCCAATCTTCTACAACAGGGACCAGGGCCCTTTTATCAGGGGCCCTGGCACTTCACGCAAAAACACTTAACTTTTAAATCATCCGAGAAGAAAACCTCGTGTACTCCAGTCCTCTGATAGCGTAGTCTCTTGCCGCGTCCTCTGTCAGCGTGCCTTGTTTCCCGCCTCCCTTCGAAGCGTTCTTTTCACCCCCGTTGCCACAAACCAAACTCCTGACAGAAAAGGTTTCTTATTCAACCAACACGCCATCCCACTTCGTAACAATTGAGGAATTACTTTTTCTCCTCATAATAAACCGAGCGATGCCCGCTAGCAACAGCCTTGATATTCAAGGACACATTCCCCCTCTCAGCATTCACGAATCCTTCTGATAAAAGATTAACCGGCCAGAAAAGCAATGTTTTCAAGAATGAGTGAGACTTTTTCTCTTTTCCTTTTTTCTTTCGCTGACTGACTCAATTTTTTTTTCTCTTTCCTTGGGATTTATTTTTTATTTATTCCTTTTAAACTACCTTATTAAATTATTTTTTTTTATTTCCTAAATTAATACAGTTGAGGAAAAACTCCTCAACAACACTCTCCGTCTTCCGGGGAAAAAAATTGGCACAATTTTTTTTAAAAGGATGCCAGATACCCAGAAAATGCCCCTAATCCAAGAGAAGTCTGACACCGACCCCGCGAGGACAGGTAGCAAACAATAAGAACTGTAATAGCTACATGAACCATACGTGGCCAACATTCAGTAGCAAAACATCCCCACAAAAAAAAAATTTACCCACCTTAATGTTACATTTAAGAAAAATCAATTAAAATGATTTTTTTTTTCTAAATATCTACTATTGTCAACTTTTTTTTTTCTAAAATACCCAGCAATGGGTGACCTGTGCAAAAGTTAAAATTCCTAACACCAAAAGAAAGAGAAAAAAAAATCCAAAAATCTACATAATTCGAACATGACCCCTGTCAATGCCTGTAAAACAAAAATGTAAAAAAAACATTCAAACCAAAAGTGAGATGACTGTCTTCCAGGAGCAGGATACAAGATAAAAAAAAAAAAAAAAAAAAATTGCAATTTAAAGACTATACGGTATGTTCTACCAGGGCTAAGAAAGCGACCACCAGACATCCACTGACATTTCCTATTACAAAACACAAAAAAAAAATTACATGGTATATACATATTACAAACAACAGCATAAGGCAAGTTCTGGAATAAAACATATTACATCAAAACACAATTTTCTTTTTTTTGAACTTCCCAGTGCACATATTATATCAACAATTTCAAGCATGACCATTTTACAACAGAAATTTTCCACGCGAAACAAGAGTTTTCATCTTCGCCAACCATATACCAAAAGTAATTTTTATTTTCCAAATTTTTACTTTTTTTTTTTTTTTTTCAAATTTGCTATTTTTATCATCAAGATATACAGTTGGATCCGCGCTCAAGTGCCTGTGTACCTACATCTGGCACATATTTACACACTGTTATTTTAAAATTTCTTACTAATTTCAAATCTAATTTATCTCGAAAGTGAATACATGCACTGAGAAGTTGCAAAGTGACTGATTAAAAGACATACAAATCATTTATCTTAAAATTTCACTTACCCTTTGTAACCTCACCAAAAACATATACACGACACACAACAACAGAAATTTGGCAAATTTGGGACTGTATGACCAAGCGCGCACTGACATATAATTAAACTTGAAATTAAAAATTTTAATGCACTTTTACAATGCAAATTTCTTCTTTTCCAGTCCTGAAATACACGTACATACATTGACAAAAATTTTCTGAACATTTGTAAAATCCTAAAAAAAAAAATTACATGATATCTAAGACACATATGCAATGGAATATCAAAAAATCTACCTCAAAGGTTTTAATGAAAATTATTACACCCTCAATACCTCTGGAATTTTTTTTTTTTTTAGCTGAAAATTTTAAAGTCAAAAAGCAAATCCCTTTTTCACCCATACTCGCATAAAATTAAAGTCACAGCATCTCTTAAGCTCATGTAATACTATTTAAACAATTTAAAAACAAACAGAAGAGACAGCTCATGTCCCGAGCAAAGTGTATGAAGTCAAACACCGACCCCACTACACCACTGCACAGAACACAATCAATCTCTCAAAACTCAAAATCTGTCTACAATGTGCACCTTGCAAACAGAAGTTAAGTTACAATTTTGATTAACAATTTAAACACTAACAGTTAGAAGTAAAAGAAGTTTTTGTAAAACTCCCCCAAACATTTACTGTACTCGAGAACTCATAAACAACCTCTTTTCCATATTAGCATTACAAATTTCATAACAGAAACCTTAATGCAAATTAAAATTTTGTATAAATCACCAATGCGAGTGAGAAAATGAAAAAGAAATCCACTTAAAAAAAAAAAAAAAAATGCTACTTGAAATTTTGTAAGTGACATTTTAACCTAAAAAAAAAATTTTCTTCCTTTTTTCACACAATTAAAAAAAAAATGCAATATATCTAAAAAAAAATTCTTTGGCCGAATCACAATCAAACAAAATTTAAGTTAGTTTTACAGAATGTGCCAGGGTGGTCTTACTATTCTATTTTTATTTCTCTACCACACTATAAGTACAGATTGAGTCTTAATTATTGCTCTCTCAGTGCATCACATATGAGGTAAACAAAGATTTGTTTTGAAATTTACATAAAATTCAATGTCCATACCTTATCACAATTCCTACTCAGTAAATAGTAAACTAAACTCTAGGAGCCAAATATTAAAATTTTTTATATTTTTCACTTTTTTTTTTTTTGACATTTTTCAATTTTTATCAGTTTTAACATTTAGACCTCCATTTCCTCCACACTATCAGAATTTACCTCCCTTACTACTCGGTTCAGACACTAATATGCACTGAGAGACTCGACCCAATTTCATAACTAACTAAGAACCTACCTCTAAAAATTCTCTACCTCACTGAAACTCAATTTTAATTACCTAGTGCATAACAAATTTCTAGGCTTTCCTAACTTTTCTACAGTACTGTGCAAATTAATTGGGACAAGCTCAAAAATTTTCACAAATGTTGTTTAATTGGTATAGATTAACTTACATGCACGGTATAACAATCTAATACGAAATATGCCCTCCTCTAGCTTGAATGAGATCTTGTACACGGTTTGGCATGGATTCCACTAAATTTGAACTTAAATTTTCGATCTCTTCATTACAAAATCAAACTTTTATAACATTCTCAATCATTGTTTTCTTTGTAGAGCAGTTCATTTTACTCACACGTCTCTTTACAATGCTCCACAAATTTTAGATGGGATTTACATCAAGAGAATTACCAGGCCAATCGAAAACCGTTAATTTCTGTTCTTGAAAAAAATTCTATGTTAGCTTAGAAGAATGGCATGGAGCAAGATCTTGTTGAAAGATGCCAACATCACCAAGGAACGTTTGCATCATAGGCACGATTTTTCTTTCTATTATAGAAATGTATATTTTACAGTTCATCATCCCTTCAACTGGTAGTAAGCTGCCAGGTCCTCCAGAAGTAAAATAACTCCAAAACATCTGTTTATGAGGGTGCTTAACTGTTTGAATAAGATGTTGTTCTCTGATGGGTTCTCCATCACTTAGCCTGACAAATCTTGGTCGAAACCCTTGCTCAATAAAATGAGTTTCGTCGCTAAATACAACCTTCTTTAAGTCTTGTGCAGTCCAGTATTGATATTTCCTGGCCCAGTTCATACGTTTTCTCTTCATTGCAGGTGTTAGTAATTTTTTTTTGATTGGTGTTCTTGCAAATCACCCAGATTCAATAAGCCTTCGTCGAATTGTTGATGAATCCACGCTCACACCAGTAGCTAATAATTCTGTCTGAAGATCTGTACTTGTTTTGCGAGGATGCATTTTACTATTTCCTGCAAGAAATTTATCTGTTCGAGGTGTGGTCTTGCGTTTGCGTCCACATTTACCCTTCGTTTTAGAGACACTGTTCCAAAATTCTTTTGCAGATTAATAATCCTAGAAACATTGGATTTTCCAACTCCAACTGCTGTAGCAATATCACTCACAGTCATAGAAGTATGCTGACTAAGGGTAACAACTGTAGTCCTTTTCCTGGGAGTGATATACTTTTTTTAAGTACACGTCAGAAGCAGACAATTCACACAATCGACCACTTCTTACAGCAACTGAAGCGCAACTGAAGGGAAAATTTTTTGAAATGTCATGATCATGTGGTCATACCGGTTTAGATTAGTTAAGGGCAGTCACGCATTGTAAGAAAATGCAGTGGAAACCGGTTTGAGGCAGAAAATCCCTGAGGAATTAACAATTTTCTTAAGAAATGTGTTTGTCCCAATTAATTTGCACAGTACTGTAGGAAGAAAAAAAAATTTCAACCATTATTATTAAATTGCAAGATATTTGAATAGGCTTAAATGGAATAAACAACATGGGCAGCTCGAGAAAAAATCTGAATCTCTACAATTTTCTCTTTTCCCTTTCCATAAACACCAATCTATTCTACCTCCAAATTTTCACTAAGTAAATTCGCTTTTTCCCAACATAAACTTATCTTCTCGAGAAAAATTTCATCATGATAATTCTTTAGCACTAACACTATATCACTATCAACATTTCATACTTTCAAGAGCATACCCTGTCAGTGAGAACTTTGTAAAGTATTAGCAACAAAATTTGTCGCCCCAATAGGTAAACTCATAGCCATTTAAAAAATTCAGTGGGAGACACACAACAGACTTATTTTAAATCTGCGAGCACAGAGTTTACTGGCAGACTCCAGTTCTCACACTAACATGTCCAAAATGCAAATTTTCCCATTCAAAATATAAAAAAAAAAATTCTAAAATTTACATGTTATGTCAGATTATACCTAAATTGAGAAAAAAAATCTATTTATAGAAGCAAAAGTGATTTCTGTTTCATTGGAAGTTAAATTTTTTGGAAAAAAAATTCATGATTAAACTGTAAACAATTAAATGTGAGATCAAAATAATGACAAATATTTAATTTAACTCTGCCTAGCAAGAAAAAACAAAATTTATCTCCACCCTAACACATTCACTATTTTTCTGTTGAAAGAGGTACTACAGTCATATAAAGACTTTGTTTACATTTTTGAAAAATTTAAAGCACTTTTACAGCTGTATGAATTTGCTAACACCTCTCGTCAAAACAATTCTCAGTTTCCCTGCATTTACCCTACAATCTTTTTCTAAAACAATATTTCAAAAGTAAAGTATTACACTCTTATTTTATATCTTAACCTAGGCGAAATGCTTTAAAATCTAAATTTTCCAAAATTTACACACTGCCACACTGAGAGCTGGTCACAAAACATAACTAGGTGGTAGCATTTTTTATTTAATTATTTTACTTTCAATTATTAGCATGTTACTAATATATATATTTTTTTTTTTTTTTTTTTTTTTTTTAACAGAAAATATTCAGGTGCTGGGAAAAGTTTTTCCTACTTATATAAGCAGTTAGCCACAACCAAAACAGAGTTTGGGAAATTTTAATTACTTTTTTCTAACCTACCAGAGCTGGTACAGAAACTTCAAATGATGCACTTAGGCATTCAATACAGCTAACCCCCCTCCTAAAAATTAAGTCAACCTGAGGACAAACACAACAGAGCTATTCGAGTTCTGCGTGCAAAAGAAAGGTTAGTCAGTCTGCAGTACCAGCTCAAAACAATATAAAAATAGAACCGCACCCAAGCAAATAAATAATTTTATCTTTTTCTGTATGATCCTCCACCTGCAGTAATAGAATTTTTTGCTAAACTTTAAAATTGTGACCCCAGTCAGAGTAACAAATTAAAAACAATTTCTCTTTTAAAACCAGATTTTCTCATACATAATTATTTTCCATTCTAAAATTTTGGTAAAAGGTTTACTACATTCATTACTTAAAAAAAATTAAATTATATTCAACATATTTGGGAAGAGGTTTAGTATATATATTAGTTGCGAAAAAAAAAATAATTAAATTGCTTCACATGAAATCACAAAAATAAAAGTACATGCAACATTAATTAAAAACTCATTCCTCGAATATAACACAATATATTTTAAAAAATTTATACTGAAATATTAATATATGTACACAACAGAACAGCAACACAAATTCTAGAACTGGTCTCGGCTCCAGTTGTTATGATGAGAAAGATGAGTTTGTTCTTATCTCTCTCACCCTTGATTTAATTTAATTAATTTTAATGTTTTAAATTTTCCTCATACTACTAAATCACATTAAAACGCGTTGTGTTTTTCCCGCAAATTCCCAGGTTCCCTAAATATAAAACTAATGTTTGTGCAATCAATTGCACCCTAGAAACTGATGTTACTGTACTGTTTATTAAAAACTTTTCATCTAAATATGTAAATAAATTCTCATATGTTATGGTCTATGGCAGCCTCTGTCTACCTTTAACCATCATTAAACTTTCTTTAGGTTATTATGAATAGACAGAGACTCTCATAGACAATTTTATAAATATGCTACATGATACTAAATAAATAAAAATAATAAAAAAAAATACATACTGGGCAATTACCTCCCCCCCATAAATAAACCAAAATAAAAATTAGTAATGTATCCTGCTGCGAGTAATGGTAAGTCAGCCCTACGAGTATCATACAAAATAGATCCTGTTATACAACAATGCTCATATTTTTTTTTTCTTAAATCCTAAGACTTAAATAAATCTAACTTTTAATTCACTATTATTTTTAACATCTTTTAATTCTTTTAGTAAAACACTTCCCTCACAGCAGGGTACTAAATTGCCCATAAAATTTGAAAAATTATATAAACACACATTGAAATATACCTTCTTGACTTTTTCAACATGAATCACATGTTGTGAGGTGCTGTCTGTTAATGTAAACCACTGTTTAAATAATGGATATTTAAGACCCATTTACTTTCTTTTCTTCTTAAATCAAACTCATAACTAAAATTTCTCACAGACAGCAACTCACACATAAGAACATGTATAATTTAATACTAAATTTCCCTTTGCCACATAATTTCTCTATAACAATCTTTATCGTTACACAAAACAATAGTTCTGAACAAATTAAATTTTGATTCAATGATATAGATAAGCTGAATAAAGCATAGTCTATTTACTACATTTTCAAAGTTTTTATTCAATAGTTTATTATTATAGATGAAAATTGTAACTAAGATGATAAACTGGTTGACAAACAATAGTTTTCTTTAACATGGCATTTCTCACTCTGTCCTTTTATTATTAAACCATAATACATGAATTTAAATCAAATTAAGAGTGTAATAATTACACCTTAACTACAAACTTAAAGTTAATGAAACATTTTACTTCTAACATATGAATTTACACACTAATAGAAATAAATAAAACTGTAGTTACCATATAAGCATTAAAATCCTGAGAAGCCATACGATCAGCTGGTGGTCCCGTATTCACTATATTTTACGGGGTTTTGGACTCTTAGAATAAAAACTCAGAAACACATTTTTCTCTTATTTCTACTCGACAAACTTGGGGCTATTCCTTCCGTTAAAAAAAATTCTACGGGGTAGAATGCGATTTAAATTTTTCGCGAGACATTCCTTTTGACCTATTTTACACTAGGATTGCTTTTCTCCTGTATGAGTGAAGGCCTATAGGTCGGTGAACACTATTTTAACAGCTTGAACTCGTATAAACACAAAAACTTCAATTCATCACTTCTTTGAGCAAATTTCTTTACGCATATACTACTATATTTTGTAGATGTCTATTTAGTCGAATCCTTTAGAGGACAAGACACACAGTTTCAAGGAAAGACCTTTCGAACCTTCTTTAATCACTTTTGGGGTAGCTACATCTTCACTTTCTTCTAAGAAACTTCTAATGGCAAGATTATAATCCCAACCTGTCTCATGTAAGTAATGCTCTGCACGAACAGCATCAGCACCTGTCTCTTCACAAAATTCAGTAATTAGATGACCACGATCTTGGTCTGCCATACTTTGCGGATGGTTTGTGTTTTCTTCTACTTCATTTAATCAATTTTTATATCTTGAAAGAATCCCCACGGGGCCCAGGCCATGGCCCTACTCCGCTACATTCTGGCTCAGTATTCACATTAAAGGTTTCGCTACTCCCACACTTCGGATTCATTCACTTTTCCAGTTCATCTTTTGCTCATTTTTAGTTATGCTCCTTTTCTTGCATTCAACTTTCAGGCCTCCGTAATTTTTTATCTTTAATCGTGCGATGATTATCCTCGTACTCCAATCTTCTACAACAGGGACCAGGGCCCTTTTACCAGGGGCCCTGGCACTTCACGCAAAAACACTTAACTTTTAAATCATCCGAGAAGAAAACCTCGTGTACTCATAGCGTAGTCTCTTGCCGCGTCCTCTGTCAGCGTGCCTTGTTTCCCGGCTCCCTTCGAAGCGTTCTTTTCACCCCCGTTGCCACAAACCAAACTCCTGACAGAAATGGTTTCTTATTCAACCAACACGCCATCCCACTTCGTAACAATTGAGGAATTACTTTTTCTCCCCATAATAAACCGAGCGATGCCCGCTAGCAACAGCCTTGATATTCAAGGACACATTCCCCCTCTCAGCATTCACGAATCCTTCTGATAAAAGATTAACCGGCCAGAAAAGCAATGTTTTCAAGAATGAGTGAGACTTTTTCTCTTTTCCTTTTTTCTTTCGCTGACTGACTCAATTTTTTTTCTCTTTCCTTGGGATTTATTTTTTATTTATTTCTTTTAAACTACCTTATTAAATTATTTTTTTTTATTTCCTAAATTAATACAGTTGAGGAAAAACTCCTCAACATATATGAAATACTACTCCTCAAAATTATTGGTGGCAATTGAATAAAAAAAGTTGCAAAGTCTGGCAACACTGGGTGTAACCCGAATGAATAAAATAGATTTCCAGTGCTTCCCACCAAGTGTTTTGAGTTGGAGAGGCCTGTTCTAAACTTCTAACCTCAGCCCACCAATAGTAGCAAAATGATAAGCAGCCGTAGCAAGTGTTATGATTAGAAGATCGTCTGCAAAATCCTGGACGGAACCCCTAACTTCGGGGTCTTCCTAAAACGAATTAATAACAATGTTCCAGAGTTTCGGGCCGAGACTACATCCTTGAGGAACACCTTTATTGTATCTCAGGTGCACGTCATCGAAAGAGACATCTCTCTCTTCGAGAAAATTCAAAATAATATTATATATACTTGGAGGCGCATCATAATCAATAAGAGCATCGTGAATGGAGTTCCAGAAAATGCTGTTAAACGCATTACTGAAATCAATTGAAAGAAGCAATGCGATTTCGTTATTGTTGCTAATGCTCTTAATTTTCTCGGTGACAATTTTTAAGGCTTTTGAAGTAGACTTACCTTTACGAAAACCAAACTGACACTCAGAAATGATATTATTATACTCGAGGAAATAATCAAGACGACTTGTAATCACTTTATCAAAGACTTTTCCAAATGTTGGCAGCAAACAAATAGGTCGATAACTTCCAGGAAGGTCGGGTGGTTTACCCTCCTTTAAAATAAGAATAACTTTAGCACTTTTCCAGGTCTTGGGAAACTTTCCAGATTTCAAACAATAATTTAAAACATCAACGAACCAAACACGATCGGCATGGAAAACGTGTCTTATAATTTCGTAAGGAATACCATCATGCCCTGGAGCCTTGTTATTTTGCAATTGATTTATAATATTATAAACTTCATTAATAGTGATCGGTATAAAGTTAGGTTCTATAGGTTTCCTGGTACTATTGTATAAATTATAGTTGAGACCGAAATGGTGATTCAGAATTAATTCTATACTTTCGTTCCTGTTAATAGTAAAGTTTCCGTCTTCTTTAGTCATACTGGTTATATTGAGTGACTTCCTAGCTTTACCAACAACGGCGTTGTAAACACTGTTATGAATTGTCGTCTCGGTAATGGAGTTAATATACTCAGGGGTCCACCATTGATCAAAGTGTGTATAGAAAGTGTGTTTTCTACTTTATCTGGTGTTTTTGTGGTGCTGGGTACATCGGCTTATAGTCTATACCCAAGCAAGACCAGTTCTCAATACCGCCTAGAGATCCTGACTGGAAATCCTACTAGGTAGGAGCTAAACTTGAGAACCTGTAAAACATCATTTATTTCTTTTTTTGTTTTTTCACAAGAGTGGAATTTTATATATTGTTTATTTTATTGTATTTGCACCTGTCATGGGTGACGAAGATGAGACTGTGGACGGCGGGGAGTCAAGTCGACTTTCCGAGTCTGACAGAGACAGTTTCATCGAAAGAGCCTTGAAGGTTCAAGAAGAACTAAATGGATTATTTGTCCATAGAGAAATAAAGAAGGAACTGAGAGATACTGTTAGATGTAAACTCCAAGATTTGGTCAAAGTCGTAATTGGTCAGTCCAACGTTATCTCCCATATGACTGGGATATTAGGGGAGAAAGAAAAACAGTTGCATAGTAGAGCATACAGCGAAGCCGTCAAGAAGACGGTCACTCCGTCCAGAATCGAAAGGGCTAGGAGTAAATCCAGGACGGGGAAAACTTATGCTATCAGAGTTGTTCCTCAGGATAAGACTTTAAAATCAGCTGACACACTTCGAGAAATTAAAAAGAACATCAATCCTAAACAGATTAATGTGGGGATTAATTCTGTTAGAAACATGAAAGAAGGCGGAGTCGTCATCGAGGTAAACCAGAAGGAAGATATAGACACTCTCATCAAAGAACTTAGAGAGAAAGATGCCCTCAAGACTTTCGAGAGTTCAGAAATAAAGAAAAGAACTCCTCAACTGCTAATCTTCAGCGTAGATGAAGAAATGACCGAACAACAGCTCCTAAGCGAAATCCTAGAAAATAATGACATAACTGTTAAAGAAGAATTACAAGTCAAATATAAGTACAGAGCTAGGGGAGGCCTAAATTGGGTCATAACCTTAAACCCAGTCGACTTCAATAATATCATAAAAGAAAGAAAACTCAAGATCAACTTGAGAAGATTGGATTGCAAAGAACATCTGAGGCCGATGATGTGTTTTAACTGTGCTAGATACGGGCACACCAGTAAACACTGCAGAAATCAAAAGATATGTTTAAAATGTGGAGATAAAGAACACGAAACCACTACCTGTACTAAAGAGCTCAAATGTATCAACTGTCAGTTTACAAACCAGAATTTCAAAACTAACTTTCCTACCACCCATACCTGTACCGATAAAACTAGTTCCATTTGGCTCAAAGAAATAGAGAAGTTAATATTAAGAACTGACTTATGTCCAACAGTAATAATAATAATAGAATCAATATCTGGCATTTAAATCTAGGTAACAGTAGAGCAGCTTCTGCTACTTTACTTCAAGATCTTAACAGGTGTGATGTGGACATCATCGGTCTCAATGAAATGTATTTATATAAAAACAAGATTACAAATCTTCCTAGAAATAGCAGAGCCTTTTATTATAATAGTGAAGCCAAAGCAGCCATCGTAGTTTTAAACAAGAATTTTTCCACTTTTTACTTTCCGAACACTATAGTAAGGAAAGTATTGTAATCATGTCAAAAATCCGAATTCGAGATTTTGATGTTTCTATACGTTTCGAGGTCCAACGAGTCCGTTTTCACTATTTTTACGATGATGTATGTATGTGTGTGTGTATGTATGTGTGTATGTATGTGTGTATGTATGTGTGTATGTATGTGTGTATGTATGTGTGTATGTCTGTGAGTGAACACGCTAGCGTCTAAACGCTTTGTTCGAATAAGCTGAAAGTTGGTACGTATATTGTAAGTCACTATAGTACGAACCCTATAGATTTTGGTGAATCTAGCACTTATAGTTTTTTTACAGGGACACAAAGAAAAATTCTTTATCATTATGGCCAAGGACCAAAATCTTAAAAGTGCGATAGCATCTAAACGCCTTATTCAATTGCGCAAAAACTTTATACACATATTATAGGTCACAGATACGCAATCTGTATAGATTTTGGAGAATCTAGCACTTATAGTTTTTTTACAGGGACACAAAGAAAAATTCTTTGCCAAATTTTTAAAAGTGTGATAGCGTCTAAACGCCTTATTAATCTCAGCAAAGAATTTGTACACATGTTATAGGTCACATTTGAACCAACTGTATAGATTTTGGTGAATCTAGCACTTACAGTTTTTTTACAGGGACACAAAGAAAAATTCTTTATCTTTATGGCCTATGAGACCAGCGATAGCATCTAAACGCCTTATTCAATTGACCTGAAAATTTGTATGAATATTATAAATCACTGTTGCACTAACTATAAGCATTTTGGTGAATCTAGCATTTATAGATTTTTACAGAGACACAACGAAAAATTCTTTATCATTATGATCTAAGGGCTCAAAGTTCAGTAGCGTTAAATAAAACCTCGTGTGATATATGGAGAAAAATACTCAAACACTCTGTTATGGTTTCCTCTTTTTTGTTTGTTTAGCAACTCCTCTTTCTTTATTTTATCTACAAAACTGTTAGTTACTCAAAGTTCGGAAAGTCGAGTGGAGTCACTCCAGATTTTTTATGTTATTGCAACAAGTTTGTTGTGATGGTTGAAATTACCTTTTATAATTTTCGTTTTATGGCTGTCTCTGTCTATTCTAGGCCTTCAGGTGATATTCTTGACGAAATAAATATTGTTCAAATATTACTTAATAAATACTCCAGTATCCCCACCATCATCATTGGTGACTGGAACGCCAAATCATACCTCTGGGGCAATAGACCCCTTGATAGCAGAGGAGAGAAAATTATCCAACTTATGCTGAATTTTGATTTAAAATTACTGAATCAAGCTGATTCGATTCCAACCTTTGTTAGAGGCCTACGTATAAGTTGGATTAATTTAGCCTTCCTCAAGAACTTCGAGAAAAATGTCGACTTTGACTTTTCTGTAGCTGATAGACACTTTGGGAGCGACCACAATCTTGTTACGATCTTTGTTAAATTAGATAATATTATTATTTTGGAGAGTAGTTATCTCTCCTTAAAAAGGATGAATTGGTGGAAGATGAAGATTGGTATTTATGATTTAATTAGTTTTTATAAGACCGAGTCAATGGATGACATTGACAAATATATTATTAATTTTCAATATAGCCTTTATAATTTAGCCATAGATTGTGTGAGAAAACCCTTGAATAAGCCTAAGAAGAACGCTCCCTGGTGGAACCAGAAAATTCAGATTTTTAGAAGTAAAGTCAAAGCTCTCAGAAGAAGATATCAAAAAGAACCTGAAGAAGAATTAAGAAATAAAAATTTGATCGAATTTAGAATAACCCAAGCTCTGTACAAGAAATTAATCAACCAAGAAAAGAAGAAAAGTTTTAAAGAGCATAAGAAATGTAAGACTTTTTGCTGGGTGGGGTGACTTTTACAATAGTATTGTTTTTTATGAGATATCACTTCTTTTTGCAGATTATGTATAAGCTTTTATAAATATAATACGTATGTATAATGAATATATTTGTGTAATAGATAAAAAAAATCGTGCGTGTTATGCATAGATGTAGATATAGTATTACAGATTTCTAAATAGTACTAGTTATTTTGATGTGATTTCTTTCTAAGAGGTTTAGTCATATTATAAAATGTCAATTTTTTGCATTTCTAGCTTGTTTCCGCGTTAAAAAAGATCCTTCTTCGTTAAAAACACGTAATGGACTTGGCGGTGAATTTCACGACTTTATCGCACTTTACAACTATTTTGACGAGCCTGTCGGCTGATACACACTCTTAACTAATTCAGCATTCGTTTTTATATTGGTTGTCTCACATATCAAATTTAGTGCAGTTGTATGCGCTATGAAAATTTGCTTTCCTCGAAAAACTGAAGTTAATAAAAAAAGTCTAAAAATTAAGTAAAAAAGAATCTTCCAAAACTTTTTTAACAAGGGAATTTTTTCTTTTTAAAATTATTAGCAATATTTTAAAAACGAAAATTCAATGGATATATAGAGCTAGCTATTTTTCTTGGATTTCAACGTTTATAAGACATAAGAAAAACCGTTGAAAACTGATATAAAAAATACGACAGTATTGCGATTTTGAACAACCCTTTAACAATGGTTTTTTTAAGGTTGTAAAATGTATTAAAACAACCGTTGAAAGATGAGAAAATCAATGAGACATATTTTCAGATTATTAACGTTACAGAAAAACGATCATTCAACTGAATGCATTGCCGTTTGCTCAACGTTTAAAATACCATACTGTGCTACCTGGGTAGGTTTTATAGAGCCAGTTTTTGAGAGTCTAGAGGAGACTTCTCACTGTGTTGATGTTACTGATGTAAGGGATGTAGACCAAATTAATTTAGAGTGAAGTACAAAATTTAATTTAGACCATTTAGAAGAAAATTTAAAATATCGAGTTAAAAATTTTCTGGATAAAAATAAGGATGCTTTGCGGCTTTGGTACTCGACCTTCCCAGTTGCGATACGGTGATGCACAACATCAGAGTATCTGATAATGTGCCAGTTAAGTGCAACCCTTATCGTGTTCCATACAACCTTCGAGCTGAGATATATCAGTAAATTAATACTTTGATGGAAGCAAAATTCTGGTTCCGTCAAATTCGAACTACTAATCCCCGGTAATTTTAGTAAAAAATGCTGACTGCTCTTTTCGGCTCGCGTGCGATTTTCGCCGCCTAAACAAAAAAAAAATTATTAGTGATAACTACCCGTTGCCGAATATTAGTGAGACAATTGATTCGCTGGCCGGCGCTAAATATTTTACAAACAGATTTAACGAGCGGATTCTTCCAGCAGAAAATTCCGGAGGATCAGCAGCACTTAACTGCCATTTTCACGCACGACAAATTGCTTCAGTGGACCAGGAGTCTTTTTCGTTTGAACTTCTGCGGTGTTTCAACGTTTAATGAATATCGTACTTAGCGACTTAAAAAATTTAAACATCCTTATTTACATAGACGACATCTGTGTCGCTTCGTCTGATGTCGAATCTCACTTTCAAAAATTAAATTTAGTATTTAATCGTCTTAGGGTGGTATTCACCAACTTCTTAACACTCAGATTAAACCTCGGATCAGCGGTAATCGCTCGATCATACGAAAATCGGTATTCTCTAAAGAAATTCCGCAGTTCACCTGCTACTTTAACACTTCGTTTTTGATCTTCGAATACCGGATGATTAACACAGATAATTCTCGGAACTTTTCGTAACGCATGCTCAGCTTCATAAAATAAGAAACATGGCTAACGTTGACGATCTATTCTCACTAGATTATATTGATAGCTTGGAACTACTGGAAACCTTTGGAAGAAGGAAAAGGACGGTGCATCAAATTAGAGTAAATGATTTGGATTCTTTGGATAATGTGGCATTTCGATATTGCTATCGATAATAAAGATTCCGTGGAATTTCTAATACGAATGTTAGATAATAGGCTGTCATCTACCACAGAAAAGAATAATGCATTAACTTCGGCAGAAGAAAATTTAATAGCTTTAAGATTTTCTTAATCATAACAATCAAAATTTTAAATCGTAGCGTAAACAGTTGTCCTCAGCGTGATTATTCTTTTTAAAAATGTTCTAAAGTAAAATTGATTCCTAATCCATGCGTAAACAAAAGCGAAGTAAACAAGAGTATCAGTGTTGCCAATTTACTTTTTACCCTTTCTAATCTTCTAATCCGACTGATTAGTTAATTGAAGCCGAACGATGAATAAAGGCTATCTTCGTTCAATCAAACGAAGCTTATATTTCTTTTCCAGTTAATCCATGGATCACGTAATAGGCTGATGGTGAATACCGTAGGAATTTAATCCAGTGCTAGCTTTGATTCTCGGATTTCCTGATCCATGGTTTAATCCTCGATCAATGAAGTTTGGTGAATACGGCCCTTAGGGAATATAATCTAAAATTAAAGCCATCAAAATGTAAATTTTTTCAATTCGAAATAACATTTTTAGGTTTCCGGGTTTCAGATGGAAAAATTTTCCCGGCTGGGAAAAACGTCGAGGTAATTGATAAATTTAAACGACCTACAAGTCGTAAGCAAGTGAGGTTTTTTCTGAGCTCAATTGGGTTTTACAGGCGTCACATCAGTGACTATTCGAAAAGGACCATAAACCTAACTAATCTAACTAAGGAGAAAAATAAATTTGTTTGGACTGAGGAGGCTGAGGCAAAGATCTTAAGCAATCACTTGCAAAAATTCCTTCTCTACGTCCGCCCGACATGCCGAAAGAGTTTATCATTTATACTGATAGTTCTGCGGTAGCAATGGGGACAGTTTTGTGCCAGGCGGATGAGAGTGGTTTTCCTCACCCCGTAGCTTTTGCTAGTCGCAAACTTAAGGAAGTTGAGAGCAGGTACTCGGCTACTGAAAGGGAATTATTGGTTGTAGTGTGGGCCGTGCAGTATTTTAAGTGCCTCTTTTTCACCGAAAGTTTATAGTTTACACAGATCATGCCGCGCTTACTCATGCTTTGAAATTAAGGGATCCCACGTTAAGGATTGCCAGGTGGTTGTGGGCACTTATTGAATTTAACTTCGAGCCGAGATACATAAAGGAAAAATGCAATTCAGTTGCTGATTTTTTGTAAAGGTATGTTGACTACACATTAAAATTTGTCAATAAAGAAGGTGTTGTGGAATGTAATTTTGTAGAGAATTCTGGGCAGGAAATGCACGTTTTGAGCAACAGTTCATTGTTGAGTGAGATTCAGTTAGCTCAGGAAAAAGATCGCTAATATCTTAGCGATGTTTTGTAAATATGTTAGCTGTTTAGTAAATATGTTTTGTAAATATGTTAGCGCGCGCTTATGTAAAGATTTAACTATTAAACCTGTTACTTATAAATTTTTTGTTAAGAATGAAATTATAATGTGTCAAAAATTGTCACCAAAATCTAAGAGAGAAGCGGGTGAAAAAATTGTTCTTCTTAAGGCTTTAGTTACAAAATTTTCAGTATTACGCATGATTCAGCCTTAGCATGCCATGCTGGTTTTTATAAAACTTTTAATCGCATTCGTGCAAATTTGTTTAGGGAAGGCATGTATACGAATGTAAAAAGACGTTTGGCCTCTTGCCAGTCTTGTTTGGAGTTCAGAGCCCATAAACCCAAAAGGTTAGCCGAACTCTAAAGGTTAGAAATCCCCGACTCCACATTTTCGACCATACACTCAGATGTTTGTGGGCCTTATCCAATCACTCAGAGGGAAAATAAATTCATCATTGTGTACATCGATAGTTTTTCAAAATGGCCTGAAGCGTTTGCAGTCCCCAACATCACTGCTGATACTGTCGCCGAAACTCTGGCGGAATTTATTTGTAGGCACAGTACTCCCGCTAAGTTTGTTACTGACAAAGGTACGAACTACAGTCGGCTGCAAAATTATTCGAGCACTAGCAATAATCCTTGCCAAAAAAAGTACACTTAATACAGCTTTGTTAAATAAATCCTTGCCGAGTTATGTTCTTAATCAGTCTAAGAACATGATTCGACAAGGATTTACTTAGCAAAACAGTCTTAAGTGTACTTTTTAAATGTAGGAATTATTGGCTAGTGCTCGAATAATTTTGCAGCCGACTGTATATGGGTCAAGCCATTGCTCAGGTTTATAAACAATTAGGTATTAATCATGTACACACTTCGAGTTTCCACCCCGCTTCGAATGCTCAGGTAGGACGGACCATGCAACAATGAACCACGCTCTTACTCACCTTGTTAATGCTCATCATAACGATTGGGATGCGAAGTTAAAGTTCGCTTTGTTAGCTCTGAGGTCGAGCATTCACTCAACAATTGATGAATCTCCTTTTTTTATGACGTATGGTCGTGACATTAGGCTGCCTTACAACACACTTGTTGAAGATGATGTTATCAGTTATAATGATCAACCCTCTTATTGCAAAAATTTGATCCCCTCTCTAAGACAGGTGTATTATGAAACTAGAAAATTGTTAGAGCTGGCGGCTATCAAGCAGGAAAATTCATGTAGTAAAATAGCCTGTGATGAATAACTAAAAGTTGGTGACCTTGTTATATTTTTTAATCCTTCTATGAAACCTGGACTTAGTAAGAAATTCAATAAATGCAATGGTGGTCAGTTTCGAGTTCTCCGAAAATTGAGTTCTGTAAATTTTGAGATACAGCAACTCAGTAATTAAGAAAATGTTCAAATAGTTCATGGTTTTCCCCGTTTTAGAGAGTTTTGAATAAATTGATGCAAATGCCAGTAAAAATCGTAATCAGCGAGTTAACTTAAGTCAGCCTGACGGTGTTGTAGATATGTTGGATTGTGTTAACCAGTTTCAGTGTGGAAATTCTCGGGGGTTGGTAATGCAAATTTTTACACTGTTTTTATGCCTATAAATCAGGTGCAGAATAATGAAAGTTTTTATTCAACTAGACAACCTGTTGATCCTTCATATGATTCTAGCTTAATAAGCCCCGAAGTCTCATACTCTGTGTCCAGTCCAGCCAACTTTCAACAAAGTGTATCTCCGACGGTTAGCGAAGCTGAAAGTGTAAATTTAGATATTACGGAAATTACTCCAAAAAGTGTTAGGTCAACAAAAAATTAATTAAATGAGGAAATTGTTTCTATGCCCACGCATAATTATGCTTTACGCTCGCGCAGTAGAATTAGGTCTTGAGATACATTTTAAGGTCAAAATTTGTAAACAATTTTTTTTTTCTTTTTATTCTATTTGTCCGCATGTATATGTTTAGTATAGTTTTCTTAGAGTTCTTGCACCGTGTATTTGTTAGCATTTGTATCAGTAATTTTTTAATGTTTGTTAGTATTATGCATATGAATATATTTTTCTGCGTTACACCGTGTTAGCATTTTATTCTTTGGAATTTTTTTTTTTGTATTGGTGCGCATGTGTAGTATTATAAGAACTGATTGTGAAAAAACTTCTTTCGGGATATTATGTGGGGGGAAATTGTCTCAGGTATAATGCGTGATCTATGGATGCTCAAAAAAATAATATTGTGGGGTAGGCAGGTCGTGTTCAAGGAAAAATTGCTGTTGGAAATTTTTTTGCCTATCTCTCCGATACCTTGTCCTTCACCAAACATGTGTGGGTTTTTCCTGAAAAAAAACAAATGTTTATATAGTTTGTGCCTGCCTCTCTTTGATCTGTGTTATCTGGCTTGCCTATATTTCATTTTTTTTTTTTTTTTTTTTTTGTAAATAATATTCATTTAGGTGAACCTGAACATACTTGCATTATATTGTTTATGTTAATTATTCAATCGCAATGTTTTATTACAACTTTTGTTTTCAACGCATATTCAAATCTGTGTATGTTTAATATAGTTTTGGTTTGTGAAAGAAAAAGATAAGTGTTTATTATTATCTTCACATCACGTTACATAACAATATATATGAAATCAAACTATCAGTGGTAAAGGTCTCAAAGTAATATGAAATACAGTTAAGGAGAACTAAACTATTTCTATCATGGTAAAATTGTATCACACACAGTCAGGTAAGAATCCTTAGATCCCTTGAAATTACACTAAACATTTTGCCCCAAGCAAAACAATAGTTTGTAAAAAATAACAAATCAATATCCTCGTTAGTGTTACAGTTACTAACAAAACTTTTTCTTTTTGTAGAACAGTCGGTAACAAAAGAGTCCGAATACTAGCAAAAATTCCTATGTAAAAAAAAAATACACTTCATACGGTTTTGTTAAATAAATCCTTGTCGAATTCTGGTCTTAGTGCTAAGAACAGGATTCGACAAGGATTTATTTAACAAAACCGTATGAAGTGTACTTTTTTTACATAGGAATTTTTGCTTGTGTTTGGACACTTTTGTTACCGCCTGTAATTAATTAGGCAACTTTAATTTCCTACTAATTTGATTTTTTTTTTTTAGAAAATATATTTGTTTGTACTCATTATATATATCTTGTGTTATTTTTTATTTCAGTTCAGCTGAAATTGTAAACACGGAAGTTTAATTCACATTTCCGTTATGACACAAGTATATTATTTTACAGCGAATATTGCAAGAGGGAAAAAAATTGCTCTCTTAAAAAAATCCAGTGATTTTAGCTCAGACTGAGTTAATTTTCACTCCTTTCCAGTAATGAAAATGCACTTTTCCTATTGGAGTGAATTTCATCTATCTTGCGGAGTAATTATTTTCACTCCTTTTTGATAATTCATGTTCACTCCTTTTTGATAAACAATAAGCGCTCCTTATTTGAACTGAATCATTATGTTAAATGAGTGACTCCACTCCACTTCGATAAGTCGTTTTTAATTCCTTTTTTGAGTAAGAAGAAAAAATTATGTACTATTGACAGATATTTTCCCTTAAAAATCTAATTCTGATTTTAATATATCTTATAAATAAATATCTACTAAAACACCCTACCTTTATCCCCCCCCCCGACACACACACACACACACACACACACAAACAAAAAAAAAAAAAAAAAAAAAAAGAGGTGAAATTCGTGTTAACATTATTAACCACAATGTTTCTTTTAATAATAATAAAAGATGCTTATAACCTTTAAAGGGGTCCGGGACACTAAATTTTTGTTTTTATTCTTTATTGATGAATTGTTGTAATTATTTTTTCTGAAATTGTAGCTTTTTTGATGATGAAGTTGAGCAAGAATTTTTTTTTTCTTTTTTTTAATTATAAATTTTTGATAAATTAAAAATTTTTTATATCTCATGAACTAATGGTTCAATTTACAAACTTTTTTCACCTTTTTATACAGAAAGGAATTATCTTCAATTTGACGCCAGGATTTCTGATTATAATAATAAATTTTTTAAATATTAATTTTAATTTTAATTAACTAAAGATAACTATATGCTTTGAAAATAACTGAAAACAGATTATGCTTAAAAAATTAAGGGTAAGTACTGTTTTAGTTTTCGATCTCAATAAGTTTTTTGAAATTACCTACCTAATAACTCGCTTATCTATGTTATTGTAAATGTTTTTCACGTACTGTACTAAAAACGATCGGTACTTACGTATTCACTGCATGTCATTTTACGAAGTGAAGTATAATCTGCACAAGTTTATCATACTTTTTTATCGTTTAACACTGTTTATGTAATTTTTTATCATATAAGTTTGTAATAATAACAAGTTTATCATAGTGCCGAATAACTGCTGGCATGCGGTTAATACAAAAATGCCATGTTTTAAATAAAAATAAAAAAAAATTTTAATTATAATATTACTAAATGTATATACATACAATTGAATTTTTAATGCTTGCAAATTTTCTAAATTTTATTATGATAAATTTCTAAATTTTGCATCTGTACCTTACCTTAACAATAATTTTTAGATTTCTGGTAAAATACAATAAAAAAAAATAATAAAGTAAAGTATACGATAAATCAATACAAATGTTATTTTTTTTAAAGCATACATGTAGTATGCACAGACATTCTTTAAAAATCAGGATTGTATTTTCGGCATGACAGGAAATAATAAAAAAAACTTACTGTTATTGTTTACATAAGAACAATCCACAATTTGCTAATTAATATTTCAAATGAATAAAAAATGTAATTTAAATCTGTGTATTGAAATTTCATTATTATGCTATGACACATTAAGAAAGCTGTTTTATATCTAATTAGTGAAAATTAATTAAAAACTTTATTGTTTTCAAATTTTAGAGATGTACCATATTCTGATTTTTACATATATATATATACACTATATATTAAGTTTCACTTCTATATTACATTATATTTGGGCATATATAGAAGAGGCATTCATTCAATATTTTAAGACTATATTTGGTATTACAATAAATTTAAAAATAATCCTGTAAAAAATACAAAATAAAATAAAATGAATTTCATTAAAATAAAGAAAAAGAAAAGAAAAGTAAAAAAGCTGTTACATTTTAAATTCTTATATATTTATATATATATTTATTTATTTAGAAATGCTTTTTTTTCTCTCACTCCCCCCTCTTTATTTATTTTTTTTTTTTCCTAGCTTTAAAAAAGGTAAAAAATATATTCAAATTTCATTAAAATACATTGTTATTGTTCATTTCGTTGTAGATCAGTTAAAAAAAAAAAAAAAAGAATGAATGAAAGAAACCTCTGCATTTTATTTAAAAAAAAAAAAAAAAAAAAAAAAAAGGCTGCATAATAAATGAAACTATCATTATTATTATTATTATTATTATTATTATTTTATTTGTTTTTTCAATTGTGGCGCCATCAGTGGCCGAGAAGTTCTGCTTATGAAGCTGGTAGTTGGGAGGCACCAGGTTCAATACCAGGTCATAGTTGCTGGGCTAGTTTTACGAAGTTTTCTGTTGTTTTCTTCAAAATTTGTGTGAATTGCAATGTTTTCGTTGAACACCTAATTTAAAGATGTGATTTTATTCATAGAAAACACTCTTATATGAAGCATTCTAAAATCAATAGGCAGAGTTTTTGCGAAATAAATATAGTTTTCTCCTGTGTCTTTTTTTTTTTTTTTTTTTTTTTAAATAATAATTTAAGCTTGATTAAATATATTTAATATCTTGTATTTATTCTGCATTATTCTCGTTGTTAGATATTCTATTAAAAAATTGGAATTACTTGGCATTACAAACAAGATATATATATATTCAATGAAAAAAAAAATAATAATAAAAACTCTAGTGTTGCTCCAGTGTTTCAGTTTTGTTTACATGTACTTTGGTTAAAATAAATAAATAAAATAATATGATCTAGCAATTTTGAAAGTTTGTTTTAAGGGGGTCTAGGACACCAAATTTTTGTTTTTATTATTTATTGATGAATTGCTGTAATTATTTTTTCTGAAATTGGAGTTTTTCCAATACAAGATATTAAATGTATTTAATCAAGCTTAAATTATTATTAAAAAAAAAAAAAAAAAAAAAAACAGGAGAAAACTATATTTATTTTGCAAAAACTCTGCTTGTTGATTTTAGGATGCTTCATATAAGAGTGTTTTCTATGAATAAAATCACATCTTTAAATTAGGTGTTCAACGAAAACATTGCAATTCACACAAATTTTGAAGAAAACCACAGAAAACTTCGTAAAACTAGCCCAGCAACTATAACCTGGTATTGAACCTGGTGCCTCCCAACTACCAGCTTCATAAGCAGAACTTCTCGGCCACTGATGGCGCCACAATTGAAAAACAAACAAACGAAATAATGATAATAATAATAAAAAAAAGATAATAGTTTTATTTATTATGCAGACATTCTTTTTTAATTTTTTTTTAACTGATCTACAACGAAATGAACAATAACAATGTATTTTAATGAAATTTGAATATATTTTTTACCTTTTTTAAAGCTAGGAAAAAAAGAAAAAAATAAAGAGGGGGGGGGGAGTGAGAGAGAAAAAAAAAACATTTCTAAATATATATATATATATATAATAAAGATGATCTATTAAGCATAGTAGAAGCCAAGCAACAGATACTAGATCACTGAAACACCAATATATATTTTTTAAGAATTTAAAATGTAACAGTTTTTTTTTTTCTTTAAAAAAACAAAAAAAACATGAGATTTATTGTAATACCAAATAATCTTAAAATATTGAATGAATGCCTTTTCGATATATGCCCAAATAAAATGTAATATAGAAGTGAAACTTAATATATAGTGTATATATATATATATATATGTAAAAATCAGAATATGGTACATCTCTAAAATTTGAAAACAATAAAGTTTTTAATTAATTTTCACTAATTAAATATAAAACAGCTTTCTTAATCAGTCATAGCATAATAATGAAATTTCAATACACAGATTTAAATTACAATTTTTACTAATTTGAAATATTAATTAGCAAATTGTGGATTGTTCTTATGTAAACAATAACAGTAAGTTTTTTTTATTATTTCCTGTCATGCCGAAAATACAATCCTGATTTTTAAAGGATGTCTGTGCATACTACATGTATGCTTTAAAAATATTAACATTTGTATTGGTTTATCATATACTTTATTTATTTTTTTTATTATTATATTTTACCAGAAATCTAAAAATTATTGTTAAGGTAAGGTACAGATGCAAAATTTAGAAATTTATCATAATAAAATTTAGAAAATTTGCATTCATTAAAAAAATTCAATTGTATGTATGTACATTTAGTAATATTATAATTGAAAAAAAAAATATATATATATATTTAAAACATGGCATTTTCGTATTAACCGCATGCCAGCAGTTATTCGGCAATATGATAAACCTGTTATTGTTACAAACTTATATGATAAAAAATTACATAAATAGTGTTAAACGATAAAAAAGTATGATAAACTTGTGCAGATTATACTTCACTCCGTAAAATGACATGCAGTGAATACGTAAGTACCGATCGTTTTTAGTACAGTACATGAAAAACATTTACAATAACATAGATAAGCGAGTTATTAGGTAGGTAATTTCGAAAAACTTATTGAGATCGAAAAATAAAACAGTACTTACCCTTAATTCTTTAAGCATCATCTGTTTTCAGTTATTTTCAAAGCGTTTAGTTATCTTTAGTTATTTTCAAATCTTATAAGCACGCCAGCACGAGCACGGGATCGCAGGCAGCCATTTTGAATCTCTGGATCTCGCTCCAAAATATCACATGACTTAATCGGTCCAATGAAAAGGCTCTCAATTCACCCCCTTTAAAGATTTTTCCTGTTCGACCTCGAAATGTAGTGCTTTGCTCTTTCACCCCGACAGAGAGAATATTTGGAACCAGTTTTTTTTCGCAAATTGTCAGTTTCTGATAAAACAGATACTCAGAAAAGATGAATGTCATTGTGAAATATTACGTTCCTATATGGAGTGATTAATTCATTCTTTGAAATTAAGCGTGTGCATTCGACGAAATACAGTAAATTACAGATTAGTCTTGTAACTACGCTTACGCACAAACAGATACACGTATGTTAAAAATAATAAAATTAAAGTCGTTTATTAATAATAATATTATTATTATTCAAGAAATCGGGCGTAGCGATTTTCTTAACCTTTTCTGCATAAAAAAATGAAAGAAAGTATTTGGAATTAAAACTTAAAACAATTGTTCTTCCATTGTAGTTTCTCTCTCACAAATCTTCGGGTTGGCCGGTGGCCGGGGCGTATTTGTAGTTTCTCTCCCTGTGTCTCTAAATGGAATGTTCCTTAAAAAACAATTTTTCTTTTCTTCTATACTCATAAAAAGGCAGTATTAAATTCGTAAAAAATTCTGACTCTTGGTTTTTGACTGTTTTATACGTTCTAAGAAGTTTTGAGCGCTGTTTGACCATTTTTACAACGGTATTGGTCACTCTAAGTTAATGCGACAAAAATTTTATGGCAGCTCTAGCTCAAGAATTAATGCACAGAAATTTATGATATCACTGGATGAAATTTCGTATAAATACAAACAATGACCATTACTTTTATTTTAACCAATCATTCTGAAATTACAAATTTTTATTTGTAATAGTAATAGTCACATGAAAAATTTTTCGTATGCGTAGATATAGGAGCATCCCTGGAAGGTAATTTTCCATTCTGGGGATACTTCGAAGGGATGTGAAAATTATCAATATGAGTATTTTTTCAAAAGAACTAATCAATAGCTTTTAAACGAGTGAGTGAATCATATTTCTATAATAATTAGAAACAAATTTATCTTTTATTTATTTTTTCTTTCTTCATAAAAAAAAAAAAAAAAAAAAAAAAAAAAAAATCGAAAGTATATATATAAGGTTCAAAATTGACTTTCTTTCAAGATTTAGGTTTATATTTTTCAGAGGTGAGAATTGTCTGCACTTATCATAAAAATAGTGTTGAGATTTCGGATATGGAAATTTTCTTTATTTTTACGTTTTGCTTTCTCTTAGCCATATATATGGTAGAGAAACTATTGTTTTTTGGACAAAATTTAAATTGAGTCTTTGCTATATTTACACGTTTTAAGGTCACCTGAATCCGAAAATCATATTTTTAGCGGTTGACCTGTGTGTCTATTATCAACATATCTCAAGAACAAGTCGGAGCAGGAAGTCCAAACTCGGTGTTCTACATTTGTATCATACAGTGATGCTACGCTAAACTTTTCGCTGAGATAAAGCAAAGGATACGTGTACAGGGTCATCCAAGAAAGATCAAATACATTACGTCTATGGGCGAAATTTCTGAAAAGTATGTTTTGTGTAGATTGTATATGGAAATTTTCTTTTAAGTGCTTTTCATGTAAGACTTAATTTTAATACACAATGTGATATGTATATAATTTATTGACAATATAAATTATTCTACCCAAACTTAATCTAAACTTTTTAATATTGTTATTATTATTATTATTATTGAATGTAATTGATGAAAGTGCTTTGCTACATTTTATTTTATTTTATTTATTTATTTTCTGAGGGTCAAATGTGATGGCATGTCGCAAGACCATTCTTAGGGGTGCGTCCCATATCGTCCCCAATTACCCATTACGCAATACTAGGACGGAATTAAATCCAACCAACATTTTTTTGTTTGTTTGTTTTCTCCAAAAAAATTTACCAGAAATTTTATTGTTTTCTACTGTTTTCTTAAAATATCTCAAATCTCTTTTTCAAGAAACTTTACCAGAAATTTATTGTTATTTACTGTTTTCACAAAATCATCCCAAATTTTATTTTGTTTTATTTATTTATTTTATTTTATTATTATTATTTTTTTTTTTCAAGAAAATTTAATAGAAATTTTCTTGTTCTTCACTGTTTTCTTAAAATGTCCTCTATCTCTAAAAATTTGGATAGGATTTTTTTAAGGTACGGAGTAATCATTTACTCACTATACTGCAGTTCATCTGATGAAATATTCTTAAACCTTGAAAATGTAAAGAAAAAGATCACCTTCATCTTTTTCACTGAAGTTTGAATTATGGCAATCATAAGGAGGATCGAGAGGAACGACAACAAATCGTGTAATAATAAAAAAAAAAAAAAAAAAGAAGAAGAAGAAGAAGAAGAAGAAGAAGTTGACAAGAACAGAAATAAAAAAAAATTAACCAATCAGAGTGACAAAAAATGCTTTTAATTTCAAAGGATGCAAAGCCAGGCTCTAATATTTTAAAACTATTTCAATACAATTACATGGTTAAATGAATTATTTACAAATGAATCTAAATTTACATATTTACAAATTAAAAGAAATCGAATTAAAAGAAATATTGTCAAAAGTTCCGTAAAGGAACAAGAATCCTAATACAAGCATCGCGGTCTGCGATACTTCCTCATCCTCGCATCTCAAAAATATCAAAGTAAAAACGTAAGGCAGTGGACACGTACCGCCATCTAAGCGTCCAATTGTTCGGAGGAGATATTTTTTCACACACTCTTCGCCCAATTAGATGCATAGGCGCCGATTTTTGGTTTTCACTACGGGGACGAGATTTATTTCTTACAACCGACTGAGGCTGGGAAGTGGGGGAAAGAGAAGAGGTAACATACCAAAACAAACATAGGTGTCGTGAAGAGTCAAAGTGAACACTCGAAGTTAAGTAACAAACGTAGTTCTACACTCGGCTGAGAACATACACAAACTGAGGAACAAGTCGCTTATATACAATATTCGAATATTCCAGAATACAAGATTAACATAAATTAGAATATTCTAGAAACTGCTAGAATAGGAAATTAAATATGCAAAGGTAATTATAAGAATTTAGAAATAATTTTTAGAGTCTTTAAATTTACTTGCCCCCGGCTGGAATCGAACTGAGGCCGTCTGGGTGACAGTCCAGAGACATACCTCTACGCCACGGCGGCTGTAAAGAAAGCTGACTTTATGGCAATATAATATCACAATACGAGAAATAAACTGATAATGACAATGAAAGGGTTAATTATATAGTCATTAATTAAATTTTATTCTTTTACAATTGCTTTAATAGTTTGAAGAAAATTCACTAATTTAAGAACACCAAGTTAGTAATACACCTTAACCCCGTACGTTTAGGGGACGCTGCACCTTTCCAACTTTTTTGTTTGTTTGTTTGTTTTTGTTTTTTTAGAAACTTTTATTTACCTCATATGCATATTATGAAATTTTATTAACAAACAAAGTAATTTTTACAGAAAAACAGGAATTACATAAATAAAAGTTCAGAAATTTAATTATTTTTATTTAAGAATTTTTAAATTTGTTTCTACAGTTTTCTATATTTTGCCACAAAATTTTCGATGTAACCATAAGAATATGTGTTATAACTTAAAGGATGGAAAACGCACTTTAAAGATTTACTACACTTATAACGATTAAATAAATTCTTAATTTTTTCTCAGTTATATTAGAAATGTCAAAGCACATTTTTAGCGAAAAAATTAAAAATCAATATCTTCACTCATTTTTGCTTTTGAAAGGTCTAGGGACAATTGTATACAGTAAAAGTGCATACAGTAAAAGTGCATGCAGTTTCAGTGCAGTAAAATGCACTGAAACGCTGTTGAAAAATTTAATGAATAAAATCTTTGTGACCACCATAAAATTTCGAGAAGTCTTAATGATAGTTTCGAATCGAAATAACTGCACAACACTATTTATCAGACGAAAAGATATAGAAACAAGGCAGGATGAAAACAGAAACGCATACATTTAGAACTTCGCGGTAAGTCCATTCAAAGAAGAAAAAAATATCCACAAAATACTTGTATTTATTGATAAATAGATAAATAAACGAACTTTGTACAAAAGCACCATAAAAAGGTAAAAACCCGCAATAGTTATTTCGGATCTAAATAATTCAGTATGATCTTTCGCAAAGTGAAAAGTTAGGCATTACTTTAATGTTTTGAGAACGTTGAATAAGGATCTAGCCTAATTGTTTCGATTCGAAACAATCATTGTTTGGTTTTGGAATTCATGAAGTTTGCGAACGAACTTTTCTTCATTATTTTAATTTAATGTTATTTCTAAAATTTACTCTTTCGAGTCTGTTTAAAAATTAAAAATCTCATTATTTAGAAAAATGATAAACTAATTTAGAATAATGACAGATAAGTTTTCAGTTAAACACATCTATATTCACTCATTATTTTACTACTGACTATTTTTTTTTTTTTTTTTTTTTTTTTTTTTTACTATCACGAGTCTATATTTTCATATCTGCAATTATGCGACGCGTTAAAATTTGAAGATCATGTGTAATTTTTTTAGTTTTTTTTTAATTTTTAATTTTTATTCTGTTTTTATCATGGAGTTTTAATGAAGAATGAAGTTATAGAATTAACAATTTATAAGATTTCAAAAACAAAAACTTATACAAGGTGTTCTTTTTTTTTATGTACACATTTTCTGTACAGGAAAACAACATATTTTTATATATTTAAAGCATAAAGAAGGTTAAGAATTTCTTTTTCTTATGACATACTTAATATTAAAACAGGGAAATTAAAAATAAATAAATAAATAAATAAAAATCTTAGCAATTTACAAATTACAGTGCTACTGAGTAACTTTTATCCAGAGTTTCAAACAAAATAAATTAAATGTAAAAAATAAGATTATTTTGTCATTTTTATGAAATTGTATAAATTCTACGAGAAAATAATAGATTTATTAGTAGATAGGAATTGCCGTTCTTGCGGCAGCAGGGTGGGCTGGTGGGCACCCCACCCTGACGAGGGTGATGCAGCCCACCCTGCCGAGAGGGGGTTTATCTACATCCTGTGATAAGCTTCCTAGGCAGTCTGCCGTGAAAGATAAGGAGGGTTAGAATTAAGAGATAATGATTTTCTTTAATTATCGATTTTTTTTTAATGATCGGTGGTGCTGCCATCTATTAGTCGATTTGAGAGAATTTATTTTAAAAAGAGAATTATTTTTAAAATAAAGAGAAATTTTTAATGGGATTTGAACCCGACACAAAATATTCCCGTGGGGTAGTAGTTTACAAGCGACTTACCCACTGCCCCACAGGAATATACTCCAAAGAATCGATTTAAGGTATAAATATGTGTTTTTAAGTAGATTTCATTTAGTATTCAACATGATGCCTACGCGTGAGGAAGCAACACTTGTTGTCTGTTTATATTTTTTAATGTGTATTTTTTTCACCATTCTTTATATTTTTAGTGAAGGTTCAAAGTTTAATGTAGATTTTATATTAAATTTAAACGAAACGGGAAATTTATCCTTTTCGATATGATGCGTTTTCGAATTTATGTGAACAACAATCAATTTAATTGCTGCAATGGAACAGACTTATCAAAATCCAGCTCATGTTGCAAGTTTTGGTGATGTAAATGCTTTATACCGTGCTGCAAAAGGAAAAATAAGCAAGAAGAGGATTCAGGAATGGTTAGAAGGTGTAGATGCGTACAGCCTTCACAAACCGATTCGGAGAAAATTTCCAACGAATCGTGTCATAGTGTACACAATCGATCAGCAGTGGCAGAAAGATTTAGTCGATTTAAGCAGTTTGCAGAAGTACAATCAAGGGTACCGCTACATTTTAACCTGTATCGACGTTCTATCTAAATTTGCGTGGGCGATACCATTAAAAACTAAAAAAGGGGAAGAGATTAAGAAAGCTTTTCAAAAAATTTTTATGTCACGAAAGCCAAAATTACTTCAAAGTGACAGTGGTACTGAGTTTGTCAACAGGGTGTTTCAAAAGTTTTTAAAGGATGAAGGTGTGAGGTTTTTCAAAACTTTTAACAATACGAAAGCATCTGTAGTAGAGCGATTTAATCGTACTTTGAAAACTAAAATGTGGAAATATTTCACTAGTCGACATACTTACTGTTACGTAGACGTGTTAGATCAATTTTTGCATAGTTATAATCATACTTATCATTCAAGTATTAAAAGGGCACCGATCGAAGTGACGTCGGAAAACGAAAGTGACGTATGGTTTACATTATACGGGGATATGGAAACTGAAAAGAGAAAGCCTTGTACGTTTCAACCGGGGGATACTGTACGCGTGTCTAAACAAAAATTAACCTTTGAAAAAGGTTATGAAACCAACTGGACGGAAGAGTTATTTGTAGTGACCGAATGCGTACCGCGAGACCCGCCTGTCTACCGGATCAAGGACCTGATTAGGGCTGGAGTATTTATCAATATATCCCCAAGTATCAATATTTTTTAAGTATCGCAATAACGATATTAAAGATCTAGCTTTGCTGATATATCCCTCTAACGATATTTCTTTAGCGCACACTGAGCGATCGATCGAAACGCCGATAAATAATGTTTCTCACTAGCACCTACCACCAGTCGCCACGCTCGGAATAAAGAGAACGCCGAATAGCTTATTCACCGTGTTTTCTAAAAAAACAAACAAACCGTTTGGCTAGCGGAAGTGACGCAACCCCTTGTGCGCACCACAAACCTGCATCACCGCGCGCCAAGCAAAGCCCGAAAAAAAAAGAGACCTGAATAGCTTATACTAATGCAACCCCCTTTTTCCCCTCCCAACCCCAAACAATCCTTCCTCTCCAATCCTCTCTATACCGCAATATATCTACTTTCTTGAAAATATCACTGTCCAAAAAGTCAATGATATTCATCAGGAAAATTAAACTATCACAGTATATCGACTTCCCATAGTATATCGACTTCTTACAGTATACTGACTTCTCATTCTACATTCATGAATTTCCCTGGCTCTAAACGCTAATATGAAAGAATTTATACTACCGTTAGTATAAGTTCTTTGATAATATTGCACATTATCGCTCGTGGATCGTACGTGTAATACCACAGACAGGCGATATAAAATCAAACGCTTATTATGAATGAAAACAATATCCTTTGTTTTAGCTCATTTCCTGCTATTGGTTCATTGATATTGGTTTATTTCAAAGTATCCATATCTTCTGGCCAATAAGATGCGACATGTGTTTAACTCGCTTTGGGCTCAGTGATGCCAGATTGGGGATTTTGTCCCCATTTTGGGGATTTTTGAGGCTTTTGGACCAAATGTTTGTGGGGACTTTTTTGGGGAATTCTAAAATTTTTGGGGACAAATCTGGGGAGTTCTTCAACTCTCTGTCAATGTTGATAACGTAATGATTTATCCCTACGACTAGAGACTTTCGATATCTTTATTGGTATTTGGGGATTTTTTTTTTTAAATTGCCTTCTTTTGGGGAAAAATCGGAATTTTTATCACAGAAAAATCTGCTTGATATTTTTTTTTGAAAAAATTTTTATTTCCCCATTTTAGTAGAAATCAAATTGGGGATTTTTCGAAAAGAACCTCCTGAATTGGGGAAATTTGAAGACCTGTTTGGGGAAATAATTTTCGACCATCTGGCATCACTGTTTGGGTTGTACATCAGTCCCTTTCTCCTTTCCCATGTTATCGAATGGGATTTTCGTTGCTTCGTTTTATAAAAATATCTCATTCAAAAATGAAGTTTTTCGAATTCTGTTTTTTGAATATTACTCTTTGAACGGGTCGCCTTTTAGCTTGGTGAACAATTTTTCGAAAAAATTTATTTAAATATTTTATTTCAATAAGTAAATTATGGACTCCAAGTATGGATCTCTAAGTAAAATATTTAAATTTATTTTTTCGAAAAATTGTTCACTAAGCTAAAAGACGACCTATTCAAAGAGTAATATTCAAAAAACAGAATTTAAGCTAAAAGACGACCTGTTCAAAGAGTAATATTAAAAAAAAACAGAATTCGAAAAAGTTCATTTTTTAATAAAATATTTTTATAAAACGACGCGACAAAAATCCCATTGGAAAACATGGGAAGGGAGAAAGGGTGCTATCTGACTGATGTAAAATAAAGTTTTATCTTCAGTAATTTTACAGTGACAGTTTATTAAATTATATAATATTGGATAGTTTATTACTTTTTTTTATGTAGCATTTATTTTTTCTCTTTCCTTTTCTTTCTTTCTTTCTTTCTTTCTTTTTTTTTTTTTTTAAGCCGTACATGTAATTGCAAAATGAGTTACTTTAAGTAACAAAATGAAACTTTAACATAATTTTGTTTAAATAATATAATTTTTATACTGACAATGTATATATATATAATGAAACTATTACGAATATATGAAACTATTACGAATGTGAATTGAACACATATACATTTAAAAAATATTGTAATGATTTGGTAAGCAGATACAAAAATAAAAATGACAAGTAACTGACATTTAGGATGCATATAAGAGTTTTAAGTAAAAAATATTACTCTCTACGACCAAAAAAGGTGTATCCAATGGCAATTCTTAACTATTTAGAATGATTTTCCTTTTTATTTAATTTTTCTTAAGCTTTATTTTTAGTAGAATTATGAATTTTGATATACTTGGTACAAATAAAACACAGATCGCATATTAGCTGTGTTAAAATATGATTTTAAAATAATTAATGCTTAAAATGGGAAGAATAGAGGACAAACTATACAGAGGTATACTAAAAAGCAACAGTATAAGTTATAAGAAACACAAAATATTGATTCACTTTTTATGTTTTTTTTTTTTTTTTTATGATAAAGTTATGGTAGTAATATACCAGAAAATACATGGAAAACACTTTATACTTGTATACTTTAAAATTCGTGTGCATATGTCTTTAAAAAATAACAAATGTCTATTTTTTCCTATCTTGAAAGAAATATCGCAATATATCACATAATATCGATATTAACTTGGTGATATATCGCGATATTTAATTTCTGATATCGTCCAGCACTAGACCTGATGAACGAACCGATTCAAGGAACGTTTTATACCCAAGAGCTTCAAAAAGTACAACCTAAAAAGGACTATGCTATTGAAAAAATATTGAAAAAGCGAATGAGAAAAGGACAATTTGAATATAAAGTGAAATATAAAGGTTATCCTTCCAAATTCGACCAATGGATACCGGCTTCTAATTTATTCGTTTTATAAATTGCGACGACGTAGATTTTAAGAATCATTTGTCATCATGTCGTTCTACGCGACGTTACCCTCAGACAGTTCTTTAAATTATTACCCGGAAAATAAAATTTCACATTTTATTACGAGATTACCCGCTCCCCTTGACTTAAAAGGGGAATGGGAAGTAAGGATTGTGGAATTGATTTATCCACATATATGGAAAAATATAATGGAGAACGGAAATGAATATGAATATGATACAGGTACAGGTGTGATGAAAAAAGCGAGAATACCTCCTGGATTTTACGAAAAACCAAATTAGATTATTAAATGGATTAATTATCAAAATTTTAATGGTAATATTGCGTTTAACTATAGCAAGTATACTAGAAAAGTAGATATTACTTTAAACTCGAAAGCAAGAATAATTTTATATTCAGGACTTGCAGAATGTTTAGGATTTCTACCGGGAGAGGTAGGTGAAAACGATATACCTACATCCGATACTAGGGTTATAGTAAGTCCTTATGTTGCCGACCCGAATGTTGATTTTAAGTTATTATACATATACAGTGATATAGTGGAACCACAAATTGTGGGTCATACGGTTGCTCCCCTGTTACGTGTGATTACCGTGAAAGGACAAGATGGTGAAATGATTCATGAAATGTTTGATAGACCACATTACTTGCCAGTCTCGCGAAAGAATTTTCAGACTATTGAAACCGTTATAAGGACACACACAGGACGTTTAGTGTCATTTGAACGTGGACAGTTGATCGTGAAACTTCATTTTAGACAAAAATATCTCTCATAATGTTTGTTCCCTACAAGTGTTGTGCAAAATCTTTTGAAGATTATTACTGTCACCAGTCGGGCAGCGGTTTGAACTATTACCAAGGTGCTGCTTTACAAAAAGTATATGGGTTAGGGGGATTGTTTAGATCCCTTTTTCGTGCAGCGGTACCCCTTTTTAAATCGGGTGCGAAAGCGGTTGGTAAACAATTATTTCATACTGGGGTGGATGTACTGAATGACTTGTCACGTGGTGCGGATATTAAAGACGCTGCCAAACGACGATTCAAAGAAGCAGGTCAAAATTTGACCGACAAAGCTGCAACTAAAATGAAAACAATGATTGGTTCAGGACAACGCAATAAAAAGAGAAAGCGTTCTAATAAAACCGTCATTCGTCGCAAAAGTGAAGAAAGTGAAAACACACGATATTTTTGCTTCATAATGTCGGGACTGATTCATAAAGATTCCCCTGCCTGTGTTAAATCCGAATTAGACTTGTTTTTGATTCCACCCACGCAGACAGCTATTGAAAAAGGACATTTTGTTGAATTTCACCCTCTAGCAAATATTCGCGATGGGGGACCCGTGGAATTTAACATCACGGGTAATGGGGAAGAATATATTGATTTATCCTCCTCGCACATGTACCTAAAAGTGAAAATTGTGAATGCTGACGGAACTGCTCTGGCTGATAATGAACCTGTTGCACCTGTTAATTTATTTTTTCACGCATTATTTTCCCAGATCGATGTGAGTTTGAATGAAAGATTAATATCCTCTTCGAGTAACACTTATCCCTATCGTGCCTATATCGAAACTTTATTGAATTATGGCGAAGATGCTAAGAAAAGTTTATTGACCTGTGAATGTTTCTACAAAGATAATAATTTAACTGTATCAGATCCTATACCACAAGCCCCCCCTGAAAACTCTGGATTAAAAACTCGGTGTGAACTGACTAAAAATAGTAAAATCTTAGATATGATTGGACCTCTACACTGTGATATCTTTCAACAGAACCGCCTGTTATTGAATATGGTTGATTTAAAAATTAAAATGATTCGAAGCCCTCCTCAGTTTTGTTTAATGACTAGACAAGTCGCTGGCCAGGATAAGAAGTTTAACGTTGTATTGGAACATGCTTCTTTATTTATTCGTAAAGTGAAAGTGAATCCTGGGGTTTTATTGGGACATGCAAAAGCATTAGAGAAAAATTCTGCAAAATACCCGATCGACCGAGTTTTATGCAAGACTTATACTATTCCTTCAGGAAGTATGTCTTTTATGCAGGATAATGTGTTTCTGGGAGCCATGCCGAAACGCATAATTATTGGATTGTTAGATAATACAGCCATGAGTGGTAGATACGAGTTAAACCCCTTTTATTTTAATCATTATAATGTAAACTTTTTAAGTGTGTATGTAGACGGTCAACCTGTACCTAGTAAGCCTTTAGAACTGAATTTCCGAGACAAAAACTATATAAGAGCTTATCATCGATTATTCTCTGGATTTAATCGCGATGCTGGGAATTATATATCCCGTGAAGATTTCGCTGATGGACACACTTTGTTTACTTTTGATCTAAGTCCCGATTTGTGTGACGGACCTCACCTGAATTTACAACAACAAGGAAATTTAAGAATTGAGATTAAATTTTCTAATGCTTTAACATCTACCATATCCGTGTTTGTGTATGGTGAATTTGAAAACATTATAGAAATTACCAAGTCCCGACACGTTTTATGTGACTTTGCTAATTAATGAAAATGAACTCTTTGCAAATCAAGAATATTTTATCACGTGACAAAGTAACGAAAAAATATTTTTTGGATGTGTTTCCAAGTGATCAATTACCCGAGGAGATTGTGCGTTATCCTACCTGTTTCGTATGCAATACACATGATTCGTCCGATCCTGGAATGCATTGGTTAGCATTCTTTATACAATCTGATGATGAAGTGGAATTCTTTGATTCATATGGAAACGACCCGAGTTTTTTTAAAGGACCTATAAAGAACTTTGTATCCCGTTTTGCTTATATGAACTATAACCCTCTTATGCTGCAGAGTACTACAACCGCCGTGTGTGGCCAATATTGTGTTTATTATTTGTACTGTAGATGCAGGGGAAAAACCCTTAAAGATTTTTTGGCAATGTTTGTAACCAAGAATGTGTGTAACGACCAGAGAGTCTATAATTTTGTTGCTAAAAGATTTCGTGTGTACCCTAATTTTTATCAATAAATACTTATTTAAACTGTATGTATTTTGTGTCTGTGTTCATTCATCATGGAGTTTCCACAGTTACAACACCCTTTTACTATGATTCTGGCAGGTCCTACCGGATGCGGTAAATCATTTTTTATGCGAGATTTGTTACAATATAAAAAACAAATGTTTCATCCTCCAATCGATAAAGTGGTATGGTTTTATGGTATTTATCAAACTTTATACGACGAAATACCTGATGTAACTTTTGTAGAAGGGTTTCCCTCTAATTTTAAGGAATATCTAAGTGGCAACACTTTGTTTGTGATAGACGATTTAATGGCGGAATGCAGTAACGATAAACGATTGACTTCGTTATTTACGAAAGGCAGTCATCATTTAAATCTAAGTGTTGTATTTTTAACACAAATTTTTTTTCAAAAAGGAAGTGAAATTAGAACAGTTTCCTTAAATGCGCAATACATTTTCCTGTTTAAAAATCGACGAGACTTAAGTCAAATCATGCATTTAGGCAGACAGTTGTATCCTAAAAAATCAAAATTTTTTCAAGAAGTGTATGAGGATGCCACAAAGAAACCCTTTTCCTACCTGTTTATTGATTTGAAGAATGAAACGGATGAAGAGATGAGATTACGAACTCAAATCCTACCCAATCAAATTCAATTTTTGTATAAATATAAATAATCGATTTACAATTGTGAAACATCAGTTGCTAACATGACTTTGTCAAAGCAACAAGTAAGAGACTTAGAATTGATTCGATCGTGTCCCCAGAGATTACGAAAACATTTTTTAAAAAAATTACCTAATCGTAATGCTAAAGCTATTTGCGAGTGTACTCTGAACGTTTTGAAAGGTAACGTACCTCTCACTACTTGTCAGAAACGATCGCTAGCGAAATATAAGACGACTTTTAGAAAAATTGGGACAAAAAAAGGTTCTTTATTCACTAAAAAGAAACTGATTGTGCAACAAGGTGGATTTTTAAACGTTTTAATTTCCGCTGCTATAACTGCACTCAGTACGCTCATTCATGAAATTCGCTAAAAAATATGCTTTAGTACCCGAAGAGGTGTTGAACAAACATACTCCTTCGCAAAGACAATTGAGTGAACTGGATAAAGCATTGCTAAAAATATTAAACAGTTCGTTACCAGATTATGAAAAAGTACGACGTTATTATGAGTTATTACAAAGAAAAATGAATTTGCAAGAAAACAATCTCCCATGGGTTCATCGCGCGAATGAAGAGTCTTCGGTGAAACCCGAAACCGAATCTGCGAAACCCGAACCTGTGAAACCCGAACCTGCTTCTGTGAAACCCGAACCCGTGCAAGACTATGAACAACTTGCTTTAACTAGAGTGCCTAAAAGAATGAAGAATCAAGCTACGAATTTACTTGGGTTTTTTAAAACAAGCCCTCACAAATTGCAATGGGACGAAACAGGCGAAGTGACTTATAAAAACCGTAAAATAAAGAACTCTAATATTGCCGATTTATTAAATTTAATATTTTCTACGAATAAGAAAGTACCTATCAATGCACAGGGCGAATTGTTGCAAGCCCTTAATGATATGCATATGCCTAAAAGTTTTATTAAAAACAAATTTTTGTTATCTTCTGTATCCAAGGAACGAAAACGTTCAAATGTAACCCCCTATTGGCTAAATTATTAATAAAAAATATTTTCTTATTATAAAACACTTGTTTCTTTATTTCTGTTTTAATATATAGTAGATAAAATTTGAGCTTACCTCTACACTTAGCGTTCTCTTCTTCCAGTCGCACGAGGTGAAATGAACGATAACGCTATTTCTTATCACAAATCACGTGATCTTATCAAGACCACGTGGTCTTATCTACTACTACGTCACTTGACATTGCCCACTGGAAGGTTTGTGTTATCTGTCACGTAGCTCACTACGTCATACTAAGATAAAATCAGTATAAAAGACCTCATTTCACTTGTTCTTTCTGCTCGTGTTAGACGTGTTTTTTAAACATGGCTACTACTTTCATCGAAAACAGATTAAACGTAAGTTATTATGCAAATTTTATTGAGAAGACGAAAGCTGATGCCTATTTTGAACAGTTAAAAATTCTGCCGTTTTATACCCCTACTTTTAAAATTTGGGGTAAGGATGTTGTACCTAAGCGCCAAGTGTTAGCCTATGGCGATGCTGGACTTTCCTATGCTTTCAGCGGTACGCAAGTAGCTGCTCAGCCATGGACTCCCTTAATGACGGAACTGCGAAATCTTGTGGAAAAGCATATCGGCTGTACATACAATTATGTACTACTAAATGTATATTGTGATGGTCAAAGTTATATTTCACAGCACAAAGACAATGAAAACAGTTTGGATGACACTTTTCCTATCGCTGTGTTAAGTTTTGGTGCGTCAAGAAAAATCGAGTTTAAAAAAGTGAATGCGCCATCTACAGTCATTAACTTGGAACATGGTTCTCTATATACTATGGGGAAACCCACCAATGAACTTTTTACCCACGGAATTGCTCCTGACTCGTCTATTAAAAATTCAAGAATTAGTTTGACGTTTCGACATTTAATTTGCGTATCTCCACCTCTGAAAAAACCACGATTGAACCTCGAGCCACAGTTTGAAAAAACTCTATTTCCTGATGTACAAATTGAAAAAACTGTGCTTCCTAAAAACAACAACAACGATTTTCCCCAAAACAAAAACGATTGGTTTGAAAAATATTATCAAGAGAAAGACAAGCCTAATCCTCTCCTCGCCGAATGGGATATTGGTTGGCTTACCTTTATTCAAGTCATGTTAGAAAATGACGTTTTTCTCCGATTGCATATACGAAGTTTCAAAGAAACCCATTATGGGAAACGGTACCCTACAAATAACGGTGTGATTCTAACACCGGCGACTTGGGATCATTTTCAAAGTAAGATAAACTCTTTTAATTTTTCTTCAGTAAAAGACAGTTTTATTAGCAATAACCAGTTACTAACAGCATTTTGGGATGAGGATAATTGCTATTTACAGCAAATTTTTAAAACTAAAGATAATGGTTTTTATTTTAAGCCGAATGGCATTAAACTTGGTGGAAGTCATTTAATAAGGATTAACGAAATAAAATCCCAAATTACTGATTGTCTTATTGAAGGAATTTTAACAAAACAGATTCCTGCCATAGTGTTGAATAAATCTGTGACATGTGATTCACACATTGATATTCATGAAACAAAAGAACATTATATTAATTGCATTTGTGAAGAAGCAAAAATTAATATTGAGAAGTTATATGTATGTGATGCTTGCTTAATATCCCATCCATCTCAATTCAGACATGATTGTCTCATGTTAAATGCACAACAAAAATTCAATGTCATCAAAGAAAGTGTGTTATTAAATTTAAATTGTTACAAAATAGCCAAAAATATTTTTTCGAAGTGTTTCTGCAATTATAGTTTATCATTTTTTGAAGAATATACCATAGAATATTTTGATAAATTGTTTAAAGACTGTTTTTTGTAAGACACTGAATTATCGAAAATAACCTTACAAAAATGTGTTTGTAATAATACAATATTTTGCTAAATTGTTTGAAGAAAATTTTGTGAAACATAATAATGTGTACATATGGAAAATTTTTAATAAATAATTTTTGTGTTAAAAAAAAATTGTCTGTCTTTTTTTAAAAATGAAAGTCTTAAAAATTGCTTCAAAGTGTAAATTAACATTATTAAAATTAAGTATTGGTAGATGTTTTTAGAATCACGAAAATTTTAAATATTTATTTTAGAATCTGTCTAAACATTTTTTCTTATACTTTAAAAAAGAGAATTTCTTAATTTTAGAAACTCTTATAATGTAATGCAAACTAGTATTTTATGTGAGACTTTATTACATTTTTCAGAAAGTGTAAAATCTTAGTATATTGTGAACATGTAAGAAAAAAAAAAAAAAAAAAAATGAAGTATTAATATCCCTTTTTTTTAGAATTTTAAAAGTTAAAGTATTTGGTAGATGTTTTTAGAGTGACGAAAATTTTAAATATTTTTTTTTTAATCTCTGGAATCACTTTTCTTAATTTTAGAAAGTCTTATGCTGTAACGAAAACTAGTAATAATATAGATGTTTTATCTTATTTAGTATAAATCCAATCGGATATAAAATCATTTTAGTTAATCTATGAATAACGTATTTTGAGAATACTCAGCTTGAATCATTAATGTTGAGAAAATAACAAACTACTATCTTTTCTAGAAAATTAGCAATTGTTTCTGCAAACTTAATTTATCTATTTACAAGAGATTGTTTTACGATATCAACAGTGCACTAAAATAGTCATTTCCGTGTGAAAGTTAGAAAGTATTGTTTACTATCTGCTGGTCTTGGATAAATAATGAAACATTGCCTTTGTTTAGATTTCATTTGGATTCTTAAAAATTAAGTGTTATTCGATAAGAGAATACATTCTCTTTAAAACAAATACTCGACTTTGATAAACGCTAAGATATCTTAAAACTGATTTGCAATTAAACAAAGTATTTCTAAAATTAAGTATCATTTGATAACACAGTATACTATCTAAATTTATTTATCGACCCCGTTCACAAACTAAGTTATCGAAATTTTCTCATACCGATTATAAAAGTTCTAGAATATTACATCATGATAATGAAGATTTGACTCGTGCAGAGATATCTAAAATATTACGACATTCGTAGATACGTAAAATGGTTTAAATACCGTTACCTAAAGTCATTTCTTATCAATTCTATTTTGGATACAGTTCCGTTAACTTACAGTTAAAGCTCTTCGAAGATACAATGGATTTTTCCGATAATAATCGAGTAAGTATTTTGCTTTATCTTTTATAATTTTGAATGTGTGAATAGTAAATATTCTTATATTTAATGTGTGAATGGATGTAAATAGTATTTTAAGATTATATTAGATTTAATTTTTTAAGCAGTCATTAATATTTTCCATTTAAAAATATACTATTGCAATTTAATAAGCGACTTCTTACATAGTAATCTGTATGTGTAAAATTTTTGAGAATTTAGATTCCTACACTTATATTTTTAAACTTAGACTATTGCAATTAAATAAAACGATACTTTGTTATTTTCCATTTAATAAACGCTGCTTTATTATGTGCGAATGCAAATATTATTTTACTTATCCATTTAAAATATACTATTGCAATTTAATAAGCGACTTCTTACATAGTAATCTGTATGTGTAAAATTTTTGAGAATTTAGATTCCTACACTTATATTTTTAAACTTAGACTATTGCAATTAAATAAAACGGTACTTTGTTATTTTATATAAATTAAATACGATTTTCCATTTAAATTTTTAATAAACGGTGCTTTATTATGTGCGAATGCAAATATTATTTTAACTTATCCACTTAAAATATACTATTGCAATTTAATAAGCGACTTATTACATAGTAATCTGTATGTGTAAAATTTTTGAGAATTTAGATTCCTACACTTATATTTTTAAATATTCAACTTAGTCTATTTTATCCATTTAATAAATTTTAAAATATATACTATTACGTGATTAGATGAGTGAATTTTAAAAACTTAAACAATATTTCCTACTTTATTTATTTATTTATTTATTTATTATTATTTTTTTAATTTAGTTCTCATTGATTGCTGATAGCGAATTGTATGAAAATTCAGAATCCAATGAGATCGACTGGGATATCCCCTTTGATGATTTGGTAGGGAACTTTCAATAATATTTTTGCATCTTAAATTTATTTCAATTAAATATTGTTTTAATTAAAAAATAAAATTTATATTTTTAGATCGATGCATCGCCATCGGTTGGCGGTTTTAATAATGAAACCGCAGCAGTAGAGCCCACCCGAAATTATATCCAAGCTGTGAACATGGTAATAATTATTTTATATAAACTTTTTTTCTACAATTAAAAAATTATTTATTAACTATTTTTTTGTTTCTTATATATATATATATATATATATATATTTTTTTTTTTTTTTTTTTCAGGATCCTGGTGAAGGTCCATCAACAGGCCCGCCCAATTTCAATGCTGCACCTATTAAGATGGCTGTATTGACGTGTGCTATTTGTGGTGCAGAATTTAATAAAAGTGCTGAACTGGTCCAACATTTAAAGATGCATGTAAGTGTCATTTCGTACATACTAATTTAAACTTATTTTTGTAAATATATTTGTGAAAATCATATAAATATTTAAAAATCATGTTTAATAAAAAAGAAAATGTTTTATTTCTTTTTTAGATACCCTGTGCTGTCCCCATTGAACCTGCTGCTTCTGTCCCCGTGTCTACTAATGTTGCCCCCATTGAACTTGCTGCTGCTCTCGTGCCTACTGATGTTGCTCCCAATGAACCTGCTGCTGCTCTCGTGCCTACATCATCTAAAAACAAGGTATGTGATATTTTTTATTTTTAGATTTTTATTGTTAGATTTTTATATTTGGGTTAAGTAAAATTTTCAGTGGGGGAATGAAAAATTTTAACTTTGATAGAATTAAATTTTTGTTAGGTAAATTTTTATTCCGTCAGGTTTTATAAAAAAAGAAACACACACAATTAAAAAAAAAAATACACTTTAAAAGAATTTTAAGTCAGGTTTATATTTTTTTAAAAACACTTTATTTAATTTTTAAATAATAAGGTTAAAAAAACTTTATTTTTAAATATTTAATTTTTTAAATATTAAGGTTAAAAACACTTTATTTTTAAATATTTATTTAATTTTTAAATATTAAGATTAAAAATACTTTAATTTTTAAATATTAAGGTTAAAAACACTTTATTTTAAAATATTTATTTAATTTTGAATAATGTTAGGTTAAAACATTCAAATAATTTAATAATAATAAAAAATAATAATAATGATAGCTTTACACATTCAAATAAAATTTTTACTTTAAAGTTAGATTTCTAAAACACATTTTTTTCTTAATTTTCAGACTTGTCCGACTTGCAGAAAACATTTTCAACAAATTATTTAAAAAGACATCAAAAGTTGCATATTAATGAACGATCCCACGTATGCCAAATTTGTGGAAAAAACTTTAAATTAAAACAACATTTAAAGCGACATAGTGCAACACATGATAACACCCATTCATCAGAGATACTGAAATGTAATCGCTGCGACAAAGCGTTCACCCGCAGGGACAATTTACGAGCACATGAAAAAATTCATGATAAACCAAAAATATAATGTTCAGAATGTGAAAGAACTTTTTCCACTTCATATAATTTATGCATGCATCAAAAAACTCATCATACACCTCAACCTAAAACTAAAAAACAGAAAACAACCAACAAACAACCATTATATAAGAAGGCAGTCCTAAATGTTTTTCAATCACGTTTCTTTTATCCGGAAACAGAGGAGGAAATAAATATATCAACATTTCAACAAAGCATACAATCTGAAGTGTTGAGTGCCATTCAAGAAGATATTGATGAGCACCAAGCAATCAAGTGGTATGGTTTATTAAAGGTAATTTTCGAAAAAACGCACGAAGACGGGGAGAAAGAAACAATGGAAGCATATTTTAGGTCCTCGGTGTATACCCAGCTATCCATGCATACAGCAGAAGATAATTATTATGAAGGTTTTGCTAAAATTTTAAAAAATATAGAAGAATTCATCCAACGAGGATCAGGTTGGGTGTTAAAAAATATCTGTCATTACGAATTAAAATCAGCTAAATATCATCCACTACGAGGTAGTAGTTATATTCCACTGCCTAAAAAACTGCGAGGAAAACATTCCATTCTCAATATACAAAACTTTGATGATCAAAATTGTTTAATATATTGTTTATTAGCACATAAACATCCTATTCATCGTATGCAAAATCCTGAACGAGTCTCTCATTACACTCCTTATGAAAATGAAATTAAGCTTGGGGGTATATCTTGTCCTGTACCCTATCAGAAAATCTCCGTAATAGAAAAACTAAACGATTTAAGGATCAACTTATTCATCTTTGAAAACAATGAGGTATGTCCTCTTTATATCTCCCCCCAAAAAAATGATGATGTCATAAACCTACTATTAATTGAAGATGAGAGTGGTAATCAACATTATACACTCATTACACATTTTTCAAAATTGTTAAATGACTTAACCAAAAATGCTCATAAAGCATATTACTGCTATTGGTGTCTTCACAGATTTTCCAGTGAAAATTTACTTAAAAATCATATACCTAATTGTGAAGAACATCCTGTACAAACTATAAAAATGCCGAAACCTGGAGATAATTTACTAAAATTTACTGGTATACATATGCAACATAGCATGCCCTATATAATTTATTCAGATTTTGAGAGTCTAATCGTGCCCGTTTCCACGGCTACCCCTTCTTCAGATTATTCTTTTAACATGAAGACGGACCAACATGTTCCCTGCGGGTACGCTTATGTCGTAATAGGCCCGGAAGGAAAACCTATAAAACCCATTAAGTGCTACCGAGGAGAAAGTACAATCAAGCATTTTTTGGACTCTATTTTGCAAGAAAAAGAAGAACTTAGCAAGTTTTTATTGCAAGCCAAGCCCATGGTGTTGACCGAGCAACAAAAAAGAGAGTTTGAACAAGCCCTTTTATGCCATATATGCAACCAGTACTTAGGTGAAGATCGGCGTAGAGATCATTGCCATATATCAGGGGAGTACCGTGGTGCAGCGCATAACTCTTGTAATTTAAACTATAAATTACCACAAAAAATCCCCATAGTTTTTCACAATTTACGTAACTATGACGCTCATCATATAATCACTGAACTCGGAAAGTATAAAGATTACAGAATTGAAGTAATTCCAACTACGATGGAAAAATACATTAGCTTCAAAATCCAAAAACAAGGCTGCCCCATCCAAATAGTTTTTATTGATTCATTACAGTTTCTCCCAAGTTCTCTGGATAAATTAGTAAAAATCACTCCTTCGCAAAATTTAAAAATAGTAAAAAATCACTTCACCCAAATTCCCTTGGAACTTTTAACACGCAAGGGTGTATACCCGTACTCATATATATCTTCATTCCGAGTTTTTGAAGAAAAACAACTCCCTTCTCCAGCATCATTCTATAATGATTTGACAAAGGAATCCGTTTCGACGGAGGATTACCACCATGCACAAAAAGTTTGGGACGCATTAAATATGCAGAATCTCGGTGACTACCACGACTTTTACGTCAAATTAGATGTGTTACTTCTAGCAGACGTGTTTGAAAATTTCAGAGTATTATCCAAGAGATACTACGGAATTGAACCCGCACATGTTTTTACATCTTCAGGATTATCTTGGCAGGCCTGTCTAAAAATGTGTGATACAAAGCTAGAGCTTATGACAGATATAGACATGTTGTTGTTTGTGGAGAAAGGGGTTCGAAGAGGAGTTGCCCAAATAAGTCATAGATTTGCTGAAGCAAACAACCGTTACATGCAAAATTTCGATCCCAGCAAACCCAGCTCTTATATAATTTATTTAGACGCAAATAACTTGTATTCTTATGGGATGAGTCAGCACCTGCCCACCGGGGGATTCCAATGGGTGGATGTTAACACCCTAAATGAAAACAGTATTTTGTCTTTGGAAGACGACGCAAACCATGGCCTTATATTAGAAGTGGATTTAGAATACCCAGAAGTATTACACGATCTCCACAATGAGTATCCACTCGCCCCCGAAAGAATTTCTATACAAGAAAACATGCTGTCACCCTATGCTGTTTCCCTACTCAACAACATGAAATATTCGGGCATTCCTAAATTGGTGCCAAATTTGCACACTAAAAAAAATTATGTACTACATTATAGAAATTTAAAATTATATCTGCAGTTAGGGATGAAATTAGCCAAAATTCATAAAGCCCTCCAATTTAATCAAGCTCCTTGGTTGAAAAAATATATATTATTTAACACCGAAAAACGTAAACAAGCTTCATCATCCTTTGAAAAAGATTTTTTCAAACTTTTAAACAATAGTGTGTATGGGAAAACCATAGAAAACTTACGAAAGAGACGAAACATCGAACTTTGCAAACAGGAAGTGAGGGCTGAGAAACTAGTAGCCTCCCTTGCATTTAAAGCCTTTAAGATATTTTCAGAGGATCTGGTAGCCGTGGAACGGACAAAAACTTCCATTTTCATGAATCGCCCTATTTACGTGGGATTCACGGTACTTGAATTATCAAAAGTACTAATGTATAATTTCCATTACAATCATATAAAGAAAATCTATCAAAATAATGCTAAACTGCTATTCACTGATACTGATTCCTTAACATATCAAATTTTCACTGAAGATGTATACAACGATATGAAGTCATATCAAGACTTATTCGACTTTTCTGAATACCCAAAAAATCACCCACTTTATTCAGAAATTAACAAAAAAGTGGTTGGGAAATTCAAAGATGAATTAAAAAGTAAAATAATTTATCAATTTATAGGATTAAAACCAAAAATGTACTCCATAAAATCCGAGGACGGTGATAAAAAAAGAGCCAAAGGTGTGAGCACTAATATAATGCGAAAAGAGATTAAGCATGAACAATATTTCAAATGCTTAATGGAAAAAAAGAATTACAGAGCCCAACAAAAAAGAATCGGGCAAGAAAAACATAAGCTGTATACCTTCATTCAAAATAAGCTAAGTTTGAACAGTTTCGATGATAAAAGATTCCTGTTGGATGATGGGATATCAAGTTTGGCATATGGACATTATAAAATACCGCAGCAGATGGATATAAATTAAAAACTTGTAAAAAAAAAAAAAAAATTGATTTATAACTAGAAGAAAGAAAAATTGATTTATAACTAGAAGAAAGAAAAATTGATTTATAGCTAGAAGAAAAAAAAATTGGTTTATAAGTAGAAGAAAGAAAAAAAAAGTGTGTGTAAATGATGTGTGAATGGTGTGTGAAAGGTGTGTGTTAACCCGCCTATGGGGGAGTCTAAAGCCTCCCCATGAGAGAAGTGGGATAGGCGCACACCTAATTACTTTCTTTTCAGATATCCGGCGAAAGAAGTTTGCTGAAAAAAACAAATTGGGGCGTCACATTTTTCTATAAATGTGGCGGGTGGATGGTGGGACCCCTTAAAAAAATATATATATGTATATGGATGCACCAGCGGTCAAACCCCAAAGGTTCCTGCTTCGAAGAGGCAAAGTGCCGGGTTCAATTCCAAGGTGAGTACATTTCTTTATTTAAATTTTTTAAAACCCTCTGATACCTGGTTCGAGTCCAAGGTGAGTATATTTTCTAAAATTCTCTTTTATCAACTAATATACGGCAGCACCACCGATCATTAAAACCCTCTTTTAAAAATCATAATTAAAAAAAAAAAATCAATAATTAAAGAAAATAATATTCATTAAATTCTTTATCTCTTAATTCTAACCCTCCTTATCTTTCACGGCAGACTGCCTAGGAAGCTTATCACAGGATGTAGATAAACTCCCTCTCGGCAGGGTGGGCTGCATCACCCTCGTCAGGGTGGGGTGCCCACCAGCCCACCCTGCTGCCGCAAGAACGGCAATTCCTATCTACTTTTATTTTAACCTTTAGTTTAAGATAGCCTTTTATGCAAAATAATTCAATGGTTGTAATAAAATGGCAGTCGGGAAACTAAATGAGGGGTTTACCAAGAGTAAGAATAATAATAACATAGTCCCTCGTAAATCCCTTAACATATCCAGGGGACTAAAAATGCATCAAAATAGCGATAAAAAATATGTGAATCAAACAGACAAGGAATTATACAGAAATTATTATGAAAAATATTATAAAGTACAGAGGCAGAGAAGCGCGAAAGATAACAATTCACGCAGGTATAATAAAAACAAAAATTAATCAATTGTAATTCATACACCAGATCGATATCTGTGCACAAAAAGATGGAAAAACTCACAAGAGATTAAATATTTGTCAAATATTGATCAAAATGATATAGGTAACCTACCCATCTTAGATTTGAATATAAATGGGGTACCTACACGAAATTTAATCGATACAGGCGCAACTTTAAATGCAATGTGTCCCAAAATATTTCAAAAAATAAAAGAAACAGGGATAAAAATTCAGTATTTGTCAAATAATGTAAACATACACACATTAAACAATCAGAGAATTAATTTCAAAAAATGCATTAAAATTGCATTCAAAATTAAAGGGAATTCGTGACAGGTGTATTTTATATATTGAACTTTAATTTTGATAAGAAGTATAATGTAATATTAGGTTATGACTTTCTTAAAAGAAACAAAATGATAGTAGACTGTAAGGCTGGACATGTACTATTTAAAAACATGAAATTGGAATTAAATAAAACTCCAAACAACCAAGAAATTCCAAATCATATAAATACCATGTCAATAGAAACAAATACAGACACATCACAGATGGAGGACAAAATACAATTCCCACAGTCAGGAGTGCATGATCAGGAACAGGAAGAAAATGCAAAAAATTATGGGAATTTTAAATGCTCAAAAGATCAGACAAGGTCAAAAAACAATGAAAATGAACTAATAAATTGGGAAGCATCTTCTAGTAAACACATGATAGAATTAAATGAGGAAGATGAAGAAAACATTATAAGGCAGGAGACGTTAAATCAAAATTATCACTTTGCAAGATTGATAAAAAAAATTGATGTTGCACCGAAACAAACAGTTTGGGCGAAAATAAAAGTTCCTAGAGTATATCAAAACGAAACAATATTCCTTGAACCACAGAGAAATAATTCGGGTACAGACATAAATTGCTCTATACATAAAATAGATAATGAAAATAAACTAAAAATTCAAAATTCAAATACAAAGGACCACAAAATTACTTTGAATAAAAATATGAAAGTGGCGAAAGTTATGCAACAATTTATAATAACGGACAAAACAAAACCAAAGAGAGAAATTATTAACAATTTAAACATGGTAGATGTTAAACAAATGAGAAAAGCTGACTTAAAAAAGGAAGATTTTAATCTAAGTCATTTAGATTCAGTGACACAAAAAGAAATGCATGAAATATTAATGAAAAATTATGCGGCATTTTCCAAAAATTACAAGACACTAGGACAAACATCATTAGTTACACCAATATTTAAATTAGCTCATAATTACCCCATTCAATTAAAACCGTATAAATTGGCTTATAATATGAAAGATGTTGCGAAAGAGGAGATAAATAAATTATTAGAGGCAAAAATTATTGAACCAACAAACTCTCATTATGCAGCCCCGTAATTTTCGTAAAGAAAAAATGTAACTCAAAAACAAATGATCCCAAACACATTAAAGTGAGAGCAGCAGTAGATTACAGGGTCCTTAATGAAATCATAGAAGTTTCACCACATCCCATCCCGGATGCGAAAGAAATAATTCAGAGACTTAGTGGTAAGAAATACTATACTGTGATGGACTTTCACTCGCAATTCTTCCAAATTAATTTAAAAGAAGAAGACCGAGAAAAATTAGCATTCATTACGGAATTTGGTTGCTATCAGCCAAACAGATTAAATTTTGGTAATAAAATATCAACTATGACATTTGCTAAACTTATGGATAAGATTTTAGGTCACATAGATAAAAATAAAATAGGGTACTTTGTCGATGACATTATTTTAGGAACAGACTCAATAGAAGATATGAAAAAATTAATGCAGGAAGTTTTAGACATTTTAATAAAAAACAATCTAACTATTGACCCGCAAAAGATGCAAATATGTGAAAATGAGATAGAGTTCTTAGGGTATAAAATCAATGAACATGGTTATTCACCATCGGAGGGAAATTTAAACAAAGTAAAAAAATTAATGAGACCAAACAATAAAAAAGGTATCTTACAACTGTTAGGGTTTTCGAACTATTTCAGAACATTGATAAAAAATTACAACGTTATAATAGATCCATTATTACAACTTACAAGAAAAGACATAAAATTTAAATGGGGTGAAGAACAAGAGAAAGCATTTATAAATTTACAAACCGCGTTATTAAGTGAACCAACTGTAAGAGCTCCAGATATGAACAAAGAATTTTATTTGATCACGGATGCTTCAAAATACGCAATATCGGCGATTTTGGCACAAAAAGAGAATGGAATTTTGCATCCGATTGAATATTATGGTAGGAAATTAAAGAATTCAGAAAAAAATTATCCAGCCATGAAACAAGAGTTACTAGCAATACATTAATCAGTATTAAATTATAAAAACTTACTGTTAGGAAAAAAGATATTTTTGTTAACAGATGCGAAGGCGTTAACATATTTTATTAATTTGGAGAAACAGTCGGACATAATTTCGAGATGGCTTTTAGATCTCCAAGAATTTGACATAACAGTAGAGCATATATCAGGATCACAGAATCCGAGTGATTTTTTAAGTAGGCACATAGCAAACATAGCGCATGAAGATAAAGAGAATGAAATGTATTTATTTAAAGCCGAAAAAGAGTTGTCAGAAGAAAACATTTTAAATGAACAAAAAAAAAAATGCGACAAAATACAAAAAATAGTAGTATGTTTAAAATCAAAGAGAAATAATAAATACAAAAGAAAATACTCTTTATTAGAAAATGATCTATTAGTATTGAAACATTCAAATAATGCTACGGACAATACGCAAAATATTATCATAGCTCCACATAGTTTAAGAGAGAAAATCATAAATACCGCGCATTCCCCACACTTCGGTTTTGAGAAAACATATCAAATGATTAAAAGTAGATTTTACTGGATTGGGATGTACCAAACAGTAAAATATTTTTGTAGGAGATGTATTCCATGTAACTCTTACAAACCGCATCAAACAATAAAACTTCCGTTACAAGTAATGAATAAGAACTATGCATGTGGCCAAGCATTAAATATTGATATTGTTGGAAAATTAGTACCAACGCTAAAACAGAACAAATTTCTTTTAACAATCATTTGCGCATTTTCTAGGTTCTTAGAAGTAATACCGCTAAAAAATACCCATACAACTACCATCATAAATGCGCTGCTAGAATATTTCGGAAAATATGGCCTATGCCAGTATATAAATTTAGACAATGCGCCTTATTTTAGAGGCAAAGAATTTACAGACTTCGCTAAGAATCTAAATATAACATTGCGTTATTCGAGCATTTATAAGCCCAGTAGTAATGGTACGATTGAGAAAGCACATTTAATTTTAAAAAATTCCATCTCAGCCATGTGTCAGGAAACTTTTGATTGGGACACGAGAATAATTTTTTTTAAGTTAAACTATAATATGTCGAAACATCGAGCAACGGGATACGAACCCGCGGTGTTATTTTTTGGGAGAAAATTAAAAACTCCATTTCTAGATTGCAATGACAGAAATAACGAAAACCCTTCGCAATATATATCAAAAATAAAACAGCATATGCATCAGGCGAGAGCAAAAGCATTGCTAAATATGAAAAAAATTTCAGAAGAGTACAATAGAAATAAAAGTATAAATCCTAAAGAATTGGAGATAGGTGATGAAGTCTACCTTAAATCACTAAGAATGTATAGAAAATTAGGTAAAAGGTTTGACGGACCATTTTTGTTGGAAAGGAAGTTCAGGAACTCGAATTACTTGATACGAGAAAAGGAAGAAAATAAAAGTTTAAAAATTCATATTTCAAAAATATTTAAAGTACCACCAGAAAAAGAAAATTAAAATAACCAGCTAAAGGATATAGGAAGGATCTAGGTCAAAAATAGAACCAAAAAAAAAAAAAAAAAAACTAAGAATAATAGATAGTAAAATAGTGTGGATAATTGAGAAAAACATAATTTTATTGTTGTAGAGGGGTGCTTCAAGTTTTTTTAACTGGTAACTGTTTGAAGCTGGTCTTCAAACAGAGAAATTAATATTTATGGCGAGGCCCCTTTATTAAGCTATATATATTCTTTTCTCCTTGCCAGTGAAGAATTTTGAATGTGATCTTGATAACAATAATAAAAAAGTTTAATAATAATAAGAATTGTAATAAATCTAACATTAGGTAGTATACAAAAATGTATCAAGTTGTGAGTGTGCAGATAATAATAATAATAACTAGCGAGCTTCGCCCGCTAGCGGGTCAGTATTTTCAAATGAATCACTAAAATTAATGAATCACTAACAGCAACTTTTAGTGTTAAGAAAAGAAATTAAAAAAAAAAAAAAAATCATTTCTGATTGGGTAAAAAGTCGGCCCGGGTCCAAATAAAATTTGATTTCTCAAATCAAATTTTTATTCTTAAGAAAAGAAAATTTAAAAAATCATTTCTCATCAGGTACAAAGTCGGACTGGGTCCTCACTGTCTACGGCAGCGCAGTCCCGTGCGCGCTGCGCGTGTTTAAGTTAAGGAATACACGCACTGCGCGCGCGTATTCCTTCCCTGACCCTTCGTGCCCCTTAAAAAAATCATTTCTGATCGTGTAAAAACTCACACCGTGTCCCCACTGCCTTCGGCAGCGCAGACCCATGCGCGCTGCGCGCGCACGTATGAAGGTATACGCGCGCTACGCGCACATATTTCTTCTCAAGTCAAATTTTTTTCTTAAGAAAAGAAATTGAAAAAAAAATCATTTCTCATCGGTTAAAAAGTCGGACCAGGTCCCCACTGCCTTCGGCAGCGCTGTCCCGTGAGCGCGGTGCACGCCTATATCTTCCCCACCCTTTCAGCCCTTCCTAATTAACCTACATATATCAATTTTGAACGGTCTAACTGAATTAGCTGAGATGCAAAAGAAAACCTAATCAGGTTACCTCAAAACGTGTAAATCTGGTGAAAACTTTCGATAATATAAAAAAACTTTAAAATATCTTTCGAATGATGTATTAAAAATAATTTAATCATAATTAGAAATTGAAATATTGAAATTTGAAAATATTACAGCGCCATCTGGCGGTAGAAATTTCTGTAATCTACTGTTCGATTCCAAATCAACAAAGCTATCTAATGATGTATTACTTATGAAATTATTTTAATTAGTAGCTGAGATACAAAAGAAAACCGATTCAGGAGACCTCAAAACGTGTAAATGAAGCGAAATCTTGAATCCCACTTTCGATAATATAAAAGTACTTTAAAATATCTTTCGAATGATGTATTAAAAATAATTTAATCATAGTTAGAATTTGAAATACGCGTATGAGAATAAAATTTAATTTGCAATTAAATTGTACATTTTTTATTTATTTTGGAAACCCGGTGAAATTTGAACTGCTACTTCGTCTTGTGATGTTAAAAGTGTGTAGCAAGTTTGAAATAATTTTGAATAAAATTGAAGCTTTTTGAAATTTGCAATTTTTATTTCCAGTACAAAATCAGTAAAGCACGAAGTAAAATCTATTTATTCTTTCGCCCGGCGCCATGGTAACCGAAATACGTCTATTGCGAAATTAATAAAACTCTTGTGATTTGTTGCCACCTTTTTTTTCATACTTTAGTTAATTTTAAAAAATCTAATTGCCCTATCGATAAGCTGTTTAAACCGTCGGATTCAGAAAAATCGGACCTTTCATTTGATACCTTATTTGTAACGATACGACTGATATTTCTAATTTATTTTCCACTTTTTCCGTAAAAATGTCGCTTTTTAAGCATTTAATCATGAATTCTGGGTCATTTTTCGGTAGACAAGGGTGGACGTTTTAATTAATATCTCCGCTAATTAGGGTCGCATCGCTTAGCGAATTATCGCGATGTCGAGATGAAGAAATTCTGCGTCTATCGACACCAGTTTCGAGGCGATGCGACCATTAGCGCCGGAGCTTTAGCGGTCACAAGGCATTTCTCACAGACAGACAGACAGACAGACAGACAGAAAGACAGATGCGCACAGATTTTAATAATATAAGGAGATGATAAAGTTATTATTGCATTTTGGCTGGAAAAACATAGAAATTGGAGTAGAATAAATCAATAACAGCTGTAATAATAGAGAAATGAACGTGAATGTTGCTTCAAATACAAAATAATTCTTAATATACTTAAATAAAATAAAACTAACTACTAATTCAGGAGCCAGGAACACGAATAAAGAGGGCTCTATCTTACTTTAACGAATCCTTTATATACATATTCTATATACACATATTCTATGTACATATATACATTATTAAGTAGTAGTAATAAAATATAATGAAGAGAAAACATATCCTCATTCGTAACATCTTACAATAATCAGCGTACATCTTTTTGCTGAAGTCCAGAGTAAACACTAAACTTATTCTTTTCTTTCGTAACTAGCGCATGCGCGTCTCGCACATTAGCAGCTGTTCTTTTGGAAAGCGGAAGTATTCTCCACATTTTCTCCCACCTTTTGAGTGGATATCTGAAAATATACTCAAAACATACTTAAATACATGATACTAAAACTTAGATGAAAAACAAAATAGTTACATAAATAAAATGAATAAAATAAAAATAAAAATAAATAAAGTCACTTGATGAAATTACAGTCTTAGGGGAATCTTTACAGTTCTTCCACTGCTCGTTGTTTCAGGAACATTGTCATCACTTTCATTATCACTTTTGGTAGAATGGTCCAGTTCGAGTCTATATAAGCGTTGTATAGGACGTAAAAATTCGGCTTTTTCAGTTTTCACCACAGCAAGTCTTGTTATGCCATCACGTCCAGGGATCAATTTCAACACTCTGGCCATATTCCAGAAGGCACGTTTTTTGTTGTCATCCTCTAATAACACAACTTCGCCCACTTCTAGTGGCTTATCCTTGTAGTTTCTTATGGACTGTTAACGTAGATATCCTAAATATTCCGTGCGAAATCGTAGTCTGAGGTTCTCTCTCATTTTCTGTAGGTACTTAGCTCGTTTACTGAGCCTCTTTTTGTCCAAAATGTCAATGTCAGACACACCAGAATGGGGAATTTCGTGCAGAAACATCTCGGGAGTTAAAGGGGATAAATCGTTCACATCTTCGGACACGTAAGTAAGTGGTCTACTATTAATTATTTTTTCACAATCGCACAAAATGGTTTGCAGTTCTTCATAACCAAGTGTAGCACGCCCCAAAATTTTTCTTAAGATTTGTTTAACCATTTGAATGAGGCGCTCCCACCAACCTCCCCACCACGGGGCGGTCGGAGGGTTAAATTTCCACTGAATTTTTTGTTCAGCAACTTTGGAGGTAATACTCTCCCAGTCTAGTTCATGTAAAAGCTTCTCTGCTCCCCTAAAGTTCGTACCGTTATCTGAATATATAATTGTTGGTCTTCCACGTCGTGAAATGAAACGCCTTAATGATTGCAAAAAAACCTCGGTTGTTAAAGATGTGATCAATTCTAAATGAATTGCTCTATAGACGGCACAGGTAAACAGTACAATATAAGATTTTTGACCTCCTTTCAAATAAAGTGGTCCAGCTAGATCGATGCCTACAATTTCAAAAATAGCTGCATCATTTACTCGTTCCTTTGGCAAAGGACCTGGTAGAACATCAGAATGTTTGACTTTAAATCTTTGGCATTTAACGCACTTTCGTATACAGTTTCGTAAAGTCTTACGAGCTCTAATAATCCAGTATTTTTCTCGCAAATATGACATCATCAAATTAACACCAGCGTGTAGTAATTCGTTGTGAGTATGCATTATTAACAGTCGAACCACTGGATGATCGGACGGTAAAATCACAGGAAATTTAAAACTATTAGTGTCATTTCTACAAGAAATATTTGTTTTTGCTCTAATTAAACCATCACTGTCAATCATCGGTCTAAGGTTTTGAAGTTTGTCGTAATTTGTGTTATTAAATGAATCCTTTTTCACCAATTTCAGAAGAGCGATTTCAGCTCTTTCAAGTTCGGAAGTTGACAAAGTTTTTGAGGATTCACTGGGTAATTTTCTTAGCTTAAAATAAAATCTGTAGATAAACGCTATCATCCGAATAATTTTTCTTATAGATGAAAAATACTTGTAATACCAGTCGCTGTTATGGTCGGTTTGGCTTAAGGCAATAATTACAGTTTTTCGTATTTCTGAGCCAACCAAATCCTCATCCGGAGATTCCTGTGAATTTGGCCAACTCTCCTCGTTATTGCGTAACCACTCGGGTCCCTCCCACCATCGTAGTTGTGACAATTTTTCGGCTGAACATCCTCTAGAAGCTATATCGGCAGGGTTGAGAGCACCCGGAACGTGGCGCCACACGGTGGGAGATGTCAAGGAAACTATTTCACGTACACGATTTTGGACAAAAGTCCCCCAATTTTGATTTCTTTGAATCCAACATAACGAAGTAGTAGAATCCGTCCAACAATGAATATCAATACTGGGAAATTGCATATCTTCTACCACAGACGAAAGCAACCGAGCGCCGATCAAGCAAGCAAGGAGCTCTAACCGCAGTATAGTTAGAACCTTTAGAGGCGCTACCCTACTTCTAGCATGTATTAAATTGACGGTCACGTGATCACCTCGACAGACTCTTAAAAACACACATGCCGCGTAAAACTTTTGACTCGCGTCACAAAATACATGCAAACTTAATGAAACGTCTGGGGAAATATTAAGCCATCTTGGTAACCTTATTTTTGATATTAAATTTAGTTGTTGGATCCATGCTGTAAATTTTCGTATTAAATGATCCATAAGAATTTCATCCCACTTAAGTTTTAAATTCCATGTTTCCTGCAAAATTAATTTCGGAATTAACGTCACAGGTGCCGTAAATCCAATTGGATCAAATACTTGATGAGCAATGGCTAAAATTAACCTTTTCGTAATTAGTTTATCGGGCTCATCAATTGACGGCACTTTGCAGGATAAAGTATCACTGTCTGTATACCACGTAAGACCCAAGACGGAGATGTTTTCTTCAGTGATTGATTCATTGTCTGGAGTGACACTATGCAAATTAGATTTCCACCCTCGTAAATTAAAATTGCCTGTAGACATTATTACTTGTGACTCCAAGATAAACTTTTTCATTTCTAACTCAGAATTCAAACTAGTTACGCAATTATCGACATAAAATGATGTCTTAAGAATTTCTGTAGTATTGCTTAAATTTTCGGGTACTTTATTTAAATGATACTGTAAGGTAGCGGCTAATAAATAGGGACTACACGTTAAACCAAAAACAACCCTTTGATGCCGATACTCCTCAATTTGTTCCGAATTATCTCTACCAAACCACAAAAAACGTAAAAAGTCGCGATCCTTTTCTCTTATTGAAATCTGTAAGAAAGCTTTTTCTATATCTGACGTAACACCCACGTAGCTTTTACGAAATCGATTTAGTATTGTTGGAATAATTTGTATTAAATTAGGTCCCGTAGATAAACAATCATTCAATGAAGGAAAACCCTGAGAATGTGAACTCGCATTAAACACTGGCCGTAAACTCGTAGTACTACCCTCTTTTATTATGGGTCTATGCGGTAAATAATGTACCCGTTCTGATTTAGTCTCTGTCACTTTTTCTATTATGCCAAGTGATAACCAATTATCAAAAACCCCATAGTAATCCTCTAATTTGCCGGAATTAACTAATTTTCTTTTCGTACTAAACAGACTTTTTTCAGCAAGTTTTTTATTGTCAGGTAAGGCAGAATTATCCGTTACCCATGGTAAAGCTATCTCGTATCTGCCGTCGGAATTTACCCGAAGAGTCTCCTTAAAATACTTGTTAGTCTCTTCTTCTAACTCCTGCTTAGTTTTACGGTGTGCAGGATCTGTAATTCCCAATACGTCTAATTTCCACAGATCGCTTACACACTGGTTCTTAACCAAAAGAGAAGAGATAACGAGAGAATGATTACTAGGTGTATTGCTCTTTGTGCCAAAAAATTTTCCTAGAACAGTCCATCCCAATTTAGTATGTATAGCGTTAAATTTGATTTAAGGGGTACTATTTTTCCCGTTATCAATTTACCCATAATATCAGCCCCTATTAACAATTTTATTTCCTTATCCACTTTGTATTTATTTTCTAAGTCCGTAAGCTGTATACGATGTTTCTTAAGTTCATTTAACCACGGACCATGATGGGATTTGGCCAAGTTCAGAACAAATACGTTTTTCCGCCAATGCGTCAAATTTACATTTATAACTTCTGTCCATACTACTAACTTCAATTACATAATTTTTATAAAGATTTTCATTCGTTTCGATACCTCCAAAAAGTGATTGACGCAAGTTTATTTCATTGCTAGAGACATACTTCATTTCTTCAATTGTATCGCTACATATATAGCTTTTCATGCTTCCAGAGTCCAAGACTGCCCTTACAAGCATTTCTTTATTATTATTGTGCAGTCTAACAATTAACGTTTGCAGAAATACATCAGAGAGCTGTACATGATTATTTAATGTACTTATTTTTATTTCTTCATTAATCTTATTTGAAATATCTGATTTGTTTGAGGGTAAATCCGGGCATATTATAGCGTAGTGTCGTCTTTTACAAATAAGACATCTATGCCCTGATCTACATTGGTTTGCTCTGTGATTTTTCTTCAGACAAACAAAACAAACCCTTTTTTCTTTCAGTATATTCTTTTTATCTTCCAAATTTAACTTAGAGACCTCATTACAACTCTCCGATGCATGTGATTTATTGCAAAAAACACACACTATATCAACCTTTCTAAATTTTGAATTAATTTCCTTATTATTTTCATTAGTGTTCATCAATTTACACGCTGTAGGGAGTGTCTTAGACTCGGGAATTTTTTTCTGTTTTTCTTTTACGACATTTGGATTTTGTGTAGACAGTTCTTGTATTTGTATCGCCGTTTCACGACACTCAATTTCAGCTTTTAAAAAGTCTAATAATTCATCAATGTCAAAATTTTCAAGGTTCTGTCTTTTTCTTTGGTAATTTAAATTTAAATCAGTGGGAATCAATTTAAGTAAAATTGGTGTCAGCAGAGTGCCGTATGTTCCTGATGTTACGTTTAGACATTTTAAATTTCTTATTTGAATCGTAATGTTATCGTAGAGCTTGCGCAGCGCATCTGTGTTATTTGAATTTTTCACTGGATCTAAATTCAATAACTTTCCAATGTGTGCATTAATTATTAGGTCATTACGACCAAATCTTGTTTTTAACGCTTTAACTGCAGATTGATAGTTCTCACTGGATAACGAAAAGCCTCTAATGGCATCAGCCGCAGATCCTATTAACAGAGAATGCAAGTAATTAAACTTATCTATGTCTGTTAAATCAGTATTATTATGAATTGCATTCTCGTATTGGCTCCAAAATGAGAGCCAGTTAGCGGGATTCCCGCCAAATTCTTCAATCACTAGACGAGGGAGTTTTATTCTAGAATGTGAACAAGAAATTAAAGATGATTGTTCACTTATGATATCATCCTTTTTAGTGTTTGTGTTTTCGAGGTTTTCCTTACTTTTTAAAACCGAAGTAATTTTAGATTTAATAGAAATAATTTTTTCTGCATAAGTTTCTGCTGTTTCAAATTCGGATTCTAAATCGTCTTCCTTTTTCATAAGATTTTGAATCTCTTCATCGAAATTCCCTAAATTTTCGTATTTTACTTCTAATTGATCTAAATGTTCTTTCAGAATAGATGTTTCGATTTCATTTGCTTCTATGTACTGCTCGATATTAGTAATTAATTTCGTAGTGGAGCTTCTAATTACTGTTCGTTTTCTTTTTAATTTTTCTAACTCTGCCATGTTTAAAACTCTTATTAACAATTTCTAGCAGAACACAAAATTTTATATTGTTTTATTACACTTATTCTTATTGTTCTTAAGTCTCAAATCAAATGAACTCTTTTTTTTTTTTTTATTACCTTCACGTAATATTCACAATAATAATAATAATCTTATCTTATAATATAATTCACTCAATAAATTACGTAAATATATTAAATTTTCTGAATAAGAACATGATTTGGCACCCTACATTTGGGTGCTACGTATTATTGTTATAATATTCATTCTTATTTATTCTCAAATTATTCAAAATATACTTTATTCGTAAATAAATGAAACATATATATATATATATTATTCAGTGTCTTAATAAAAGGGAGAGAGAGCTTACCTGATAATCGTATTCAGCTCCGTGGCAAAACAAAACTTGATTCCAAAACTTAGCTTAAATACTTCTTTCTGTTCTTAACTGTTGATGGAAACGTAATTATTTTTTTTTTCTTTCTTTAATCTTATAAACAACTTAAGAGCCCTTTTAAAATCGTATATTTTACGAATCCTGGCTGGCTGGCTCGCCAAAAATGTTGCTTCAAATACAAAATAATTCTTAATATACTTAAATAAAATAAAACTAACTACTAATTCAGGAGCCAGGAACACGAATAAAGAGGGCTCTATCTTACTTTAACGAATCCTTTATATACATATTCTATATACACATATTCTATGTACATATATACATTATTAAGTAGTAGTAATAAAATATAATGAAGAGAAAACATATCCTCATTCGTAACATCTTACAATAATCAGCGTACATCTTTTTGCTGAAGTCCAGAGTAAACACTAAACTTATTATTTTCTTTCGTAACTAGCGCATGCGCGTCTCGCACATTAGCAGCTGTTCTTTTGGAAAGCGGAAGTATTCTCCACAGTGAATTACATAGAGAATAAATAGAATGTAAGATTGAGATTGGATGAAAGCTCAAAAACGGGGATAGGAATTTTCCTCATAAACACTAGAGGTGAAAAATAACAAGAAATCCCAAGCACGCCAAAAAAAAAAAAAAAAAGAAAAAGCACGGGGGTTTAGAAGTAGTAAGATAATGGGGGTTCACCGACAGAGGATGTGGAGGATGTGTGATGTGCTGATGTGTTGATGTGCTAACGCGCACATCGATCGCACCACCCCCCACTTACTACTACCATTTCGACAGATATAAGCTTGAAATTTACCTTCTATAGTATTAGACATTGGGTTTTAGGTATTGTATTATCTTATTAAAAGTTTTTGAATAATACAAAAATAATCATGATTCCTTAAAACCTACATTTAAGGTTAGTTAGAAAAGTTTGTAATATTAAAATTAAGTCGTCAAATTACTTTTCATACTTAGAATATGTAATCTTAGAAAAATTGTAAAACAATTTTCCCTTTAATACATTCCTGTGTTTTTTAATAACATAAATTTATAAAAATTGTTAATTTTTTTCTTTTTAATAATTTAATTTTTGTAATAATCATGCTTTTCTTAAAATGTGTATTTAGAATTAATGTTAAAGTTAGTAGTGTTTAAATTAAGTCATCAAATTACTTTATATTATATTTCCTTTTAATAAAACAATTTTCATTGTCATTTCTTCTTAACCTTTTTTCTTTTAACCTATTAATAAAATTCACAAACATTCTAAACAATAACAATTCTGAAATAAAACAGACACGGTTTACAGTTAATTAAAAACTTTATTACAACATTATTTCCACATAGTGTTTCCAAAATTCTTTAAACTTGTATCACAAAATTAGTACACACATATAATTTATCAAATACAACAAAGTTTGCAACATCCATTTTTTTTACAAGTATTCATCTAGTAAGTTGTCCTTACAATAATTAATATATACAATTTCGTAAACAATAACGAAGGTTACAATATAAAATCTTGAACAATTTTTACACTATTTACAAATATTTTCAAAGTTTCTATGTATTAAGTTAACATCATAATTATTATATACATATAATTACAACACTTATAACGAAGTTTACAGTAGAGTTAATTACAGTATAGTTTACACTATCTTGATCAATTTTTACAAAATTTAAGCTTAAAGTTCTACATTTTGATCAATTTCGCAATGTCCATAAGCTAAACTTGTTATACCATCATCTAAGATGAATCTTTTATCATCGAAGGGACTTAAACTTATTTTATTTTGGTGGATTGTGTACAGTTTATGATTTTCTTGGCCTATTTTTATTTGTTTTTCAATACTTGTTTTTTGTTGTTGTAAACATTGTAAATAGTCTTCATGACTAATTTTATGTCGCACAACCTGAGTGGATACGCCTTTCGCTCTCTTTTTTTCATCTTTACATGCTTTTATAGAATACATTTTTGCCTTCAATCCGACAAACTCTAGAGCTATTTCACCACTCAATTCGTCTTTAAATTTCCCAATGACTTTTTTGTTTTCATTCGAATAAAGAGGATGATCTATAGGATAATCAGAAAAATCAAAGATAGATGAATTATTTTTCATATCTTGATAGATGTCAGATGTTGTAATATGATACGTTAGTGAATCAGTATCAGTAAATAAGAGCGTCGCTTGGTTGTTATATAATGGCTTTATGTAATTATAGTGAAAATTATACATTAATAATTTAGAAAGTTCAAGAATGCAAAACCCAACATAAATAGGACGATTCATTAAAATACTTGTTTTAAGTCTTTCGACAGCAGTTAGATCTTCGTCATAAGTTTTAAATGATTTAAAGGTGGGAGATGCTACTAATTTTACTGCTCTTTTAGAGGTGTTACTACAAAGTTCAATATTACGTCTTTTTCGTAAGTTTTCCATGGTTTTTCCGTAAACGCTGTTATTTAAAAGCTTAAAAAAGTCCTTTTCAAAGGAAGAAGTTGCATTTTTTCGTTTTTCAGTATTGAACATTATATATTTTTCCAACCAAGGAGCTTGGTTAAATTGAAGAGCTTTATGCACTGCTGTAACTTTCAATCCTAATTGAAGATAGAGTTTTAAATTTCTATAATGCACCACATAATTTTTCTTGTTTTGAAGGTTAGGTATTAATTTTGGTGTTCCAACATATTTTCTATTGTGAAGTAAACTTTTAGCATAAGGTGACAGCATTTCTTCGGTTAAGGTTAATCTTTCAGGTGCAAGTGGATAATCGTTATGGGTATGATGGAGGTGCTGAGGGTAATCAAGATCAACTTCAAAAATATAGCCGATATCAGAATCATCTCGAAGAGATAGAATCCAATCTTCAGTTATACCATTTATATCGATCCATTTAAAGTTTCCGTAGGGTAAGTACTGGGACATAGCCCAACCGTAAAGGTTATTGGCATCCCAGTACATTATATAACTATTGGGTTCATCTGGATTATAATCACTCATATAAGGGTTGTTTGCTCTGGTCAATCTTCTGCTAATCATGCTAACACCGCCTCGTATACCTTTTTCTATTAACAACAACATATTAATGTCTGTTAAGAGCTCTAGAGGTGTTTCAGTCATTTTTAGGCATGCTTGCCATGCAAGTCCAGGAGTGGTAAAAAGGTGAGCACAATCAATTTCATAATAACGCATACAAAGTTCTCTGAAATTCTGAAATACATCGGCGAGTAATAAAACATCAGTTTTTACATATAAATCATGATAATCACCAAGATTTTTCATGTTGAATGTATTCCAAATTTTTTGAACATTTTCATAATCATCCTCAGAAATAGACTCTTCTGTCAAAGAATTATAAAATGCAGATGGAGGAGGGAGTGATGGTTCTTCGAATTTATTAAAGCAGTTAAAATAGTCGTATGGGTAAACACCTTTCCTCGTTAGCATATTCAGAGGTGTATTAGCAGGGAAATTCTCTTTCAAAATCTTAAACTGAGAAGAGTTGAGGTTTTTCACAAGTTTTTCGAGTGATGTAGGTAGGAATTGAAAGCTGTCTAAAAAGACTAATTGTACAGGGTCCTTAGGTTTCTTCAATCTGAATGTAAGATAATTTTCTAGGGTTGTGGCAATAACTTCTATTTGATGATCTTTATATTTTCCAAGTTTTGTCATAATATGATGACCATCATAATTTTTCAAATTGTGAAATATAACAGGAATATTTTTTAATTGTTTAAAGTTAAGATTACACGAAGCATGTAATGCTCCTCTATAAGCTCCCGAAATATGACAATGATCTCTGACACGATCATTATGTAAAGGTTTTTTACACAAAGTGCAAAATTTAGCTTCTTGAAAAGCTTTCTCCTCCTCTAGAGTTAATTTCATAGGCTTTATTTCCATTAATTTTTGAGCAAGCATCTCTTTTTCTTGCATAATTTGATCTAAAAAGTGCTCAACAGCATTTTCACCACGATAAATTACAATTGGTTTAATAGAGTGTCCATCAGGACCGATAATAACATATGCATAGCCACAAGGCTCATGGTATGCAATTTTTTCACTATGTGAAATATCTGAAGAAGGTGAAACTGAGGTAATAGGTACAAGAAGACTTTCAAAATCGGCATATATTGTATAGGCAACAGGGTGTTGTAAGTGTGTACCAGAAAATTTTAAAATATTATTTTCCTCAGAGGGCATTTTAATAACTTGCACTTCATGTTCTTGACAGTACTGGATATGTGATTTCAATAAATCTTCTCTAGTGAAACGATGCAGACATCTAAAACAGTAATATGCAGCAGTCTTGTGTTTGGTTAAATCACCAAGAAGACGTGAAAAGTTTCGGATGAGACAATAATGTTGCCTTTCATCATCAGAAATTAGTAATAAGTTGATTGTATCAGTGTCTTCTCGGGGAGAAATGTACAGGGGACACACTTCATCGTCTTCATACCCGAAGACATTAATCCGTAAATCATTCATCTTTTCAATGATAGATATCTTTGTTAGAGGTACAGGACATGTTACATTACCTAGTTTAATGGTATTTTCATAGGGTGTGTAATGAGATACACGTTCTGGTTTCTCACTAAAATGCAAATTCAGTTTATAACCAATTAAGCACCAAATGAGACATTTATTATCTTCATTTTGAATGTTTAGCACAGCTTTTTTTGCAGCGAGTTTTGAAGGTAGCTTAATATAGCTGCTAGCAGCTAGAGGGTGATATTTAGCTATTTTCAGTTCTAGATAATGAATTTTTTTAAAAATCCATCCAGATCCTCGCTGGATGAATTCTTCAAGTGACTTATTAATTTTTACATATCCTTCGCTAATATGCTGTTCAATGGTATCATCTAAAAGTTCGATAATACAGGAACTTCTAAAATATGTATATGTCTCTTCCATGTCATCATCAGGTTTTTTGCGTTCTAGTGAAACTTTCATCACCATATACCACTTCAGGGCATGCTTTTCCTTTAACTCACTTTGGAGTTTTTCATGTACTTGGGGATGTATATATGATTGAAATACTTCTAAATCACACTCATTATTCTCATTGGGATAAAACATCAGTGTTTTAAACACGCTAGAAGTGTTAATCTCTTTTTTAACCCTTTTTGAGATTGTAACAGGCGCAGTTATCTTCCTTTTTCTAGTAACAAGTTCATGCTCTTGACGCTTGTGAGAAATCAGTTCAGATTTAAGATCAAACACTTTATCACAATCACTGCAGGTGTATCGGGAACTTTGGTGATATTTTAAATGTCTTTGAAAGTTATCAAAGCGGGAAAAAACTAGATCACACTGTTGACACTTTATCAAAGATACTTCATCTTTACTTTTGTGAAGTAGCATATGACGAATCAAGTTTGACTTCACGCTGAACATCTTTTCACATTCATCGCACTTAAACAACTTTTCTTTCAGATGACTTTTCTCATGCCGATTCAACAACCATCTCTGAGAAAATTCTTTTTCACAAAAAGAACAATTTAAACTTGGCAACGCTTTCAAAACATTCTTGTCAGCAGGTAGAGATTGGTTTTTATGTATCAACGTATGACGAATCAAGTTTGATTTTAGGCTGAATCCTTTTCCACAGTCATCACACTTGAATAACTTTTCATCTGAATGACTCATCAAATGTCGATTAAGTAACCATGTTCGTGAAAATGTCTTCTTACATATTGGACAACTCTAAAAAAAAATTAAAAAAAAAGGTTTGTTTTAGAATTTTATATACTCATAAATACAAAAAATAAAAAGTTTTCTTAACATAGTTTTATTGTACTTGATTCTATTATTTTTACTAATGCAATGTAAAAAATACATTTGCATAAAAATATTTACTATCTTAAACAATTTCCCTAACATAGTTTTACTAATGCAATGTAAAAAATACATTTGCATAAAAATATTTACCATCTTAACCAATTTTCCTAACATAGTTTTACATATTTGCACTAATGTAATGTAAAAAATACATTTGCATAAAAATATTTACCATCTTAAGCAATTTTCCTAACATAGTTTTACAAATTTGCACTAATGTAATGTAAAAAATACATTTGCATAAAAATATTTACCATCTTAAGCAATTTTCCTAACATAGTTTTACAAATTTGCACTAATGTAATGTAAAAAAAATACATTTGCATAAAAATATTTACCATCTTAAACAATTTCCCTAACATAGTTTTACAAATTTTCACTAATGTAATGTAAAAAAATACATTTGCATAAAAATATTTGTCACCTTAAACAATTTTTCTTAACATAATGTTGTAAATTTTTACTCATGCATTGTTTAATTCTATTTTTAAAAAAGTTTCTTTATAAACGTGAAAAAAGTTTCCTATCATGAATATTTACTAACATAAAAATATTGTATTTCTAAGAAAAAATACTCAACTCACCTTATTTTTTTCACTCAAAGAGCTTAAGAGCAGAGTATTATCAACTGTAGGAGACTTGTCATTAAACATCTGAAAGGAATAAAAAACTTAGGTTAGAGTAAAAATCTCTAAAAAATCTTTAAACTATAATAAAAAATTCTTAAAAAATGTAAAAGAATTAAGATTGAATTAATCCAAGTTTAAAAAAAGATATTGTTTCATTAAAGAAAAAAAACTTACAAAGGATGGTTGAGGTTCTTCATGCACATTCTTTGCATGCGACTCTTCAATCTTTGACATTTCTTCTCTTGTCAAACCGTAGTCGATGAAAAACTAAAAAAGTAAATGGTGTTCATTTAAAATATATTAAAAATTCACTGTTGCAAAATAATTTTTAAGTTATTAGAGTCCTTTTAAAGAAAATTAATTCTTTGAATCAATCAAATGCTAACTATTCATCCTACCAAAATACTATTTCTAAAAAATTCTTCATTACAATGTGTAAACATCAACAAAATGTAAAACCATGTTGAAAGATCTTTATAAAGTTAAAGTGAAAGGCATACAAACACACTCGTTGAATCAGCAGGGTTTACCAAACTTGTATAAAAAAGTGAAAAAATTAACCATAGATAACGTATAACATAAAAATTAAAGCATAAGCTTAATAAAAAATTTCTGAAAAATACATTGCCAATTTTAAAACATTCATAAAAGAAAAAATATATTTCTGATTTCAAAAATGCATATATATTATGGAAAAATTCTTTTATACGATTAAACAAACATTTTGTCAAGATTTTTAATATAACACTGATTAATAATTTTCATATGAATTAAAATGAAACTAGAACAATTTCAAAGAATCACTAAATGATCAACTTACTTTGTCATCAACAGGCAACAATGATGAATTCTGGTTAATTTCCATATCGAAATAAAAAAAAATCTTAAACTTTCACTCTCAATAAACAAACAGGCAAGATCAATGCAAGATCGAATAGAAAGCAGGTCTAAACAAGTCTGAAAGACGCTACAGCAAAGCCGATGTTGAAACAACAGAGAGAATAAATATACGTCCGTTCAGATCGAAAGCAGGTAAGCGAATGACAAATTAGATTCAATTTCTTAATTACTAATGGGGAAAAAATAGGCTATCCCATTTCTAAGCATAGGGGTGTCAGGTTAAATGGGCTATTCCACTATGTTGAAGGGGGGCGACAGGTTTTGTGAAATAAACTAACAGTAAGATTAAATAATCATTATACATCACATTTTGATTAATTATTATACTATGTCAATCTATTTTTCATACAGAGGAAAAAAAATGTATTAAATGAAAACTTTCACAAACACTTGTTATTAATGATACATAAAAATATTTTTGAAATTATAAAAAACTTACAAGTTTTAATCATGTAGAACATAGATTAAAATTTCAGAGTGTAAACACAATCTATACCTGGAGAATTTTCCTTAATTAAACATGAAAACAACACATAATCACTCTAAAAATACTTAATTAATCATGTTTTAATTAACAATTAACATTCATTGTATACAATTTATTCATTAACGAACTTATATTGCATTCTAACACACTTATATTTTCATTAAAACTGAAAAATCGCTACTTAAACATCCAAAAAACAGTTAATTACTTTAATTAATTACTTTAATCAACAATTATCAATCATTTCATTAAACATTTGACACACTAGAGTTGTATTTAAGCACAATTTTTCATTGAAATATAAAAAAAACTGTAAAAACATCATTTAATTGCCTAAAAACCACTTAATTACTTTAATTAATTACTTTAATCAACAATTATCAATCATTGCATTAAACATTTGACACACTGGAGTTGTATTTAAACACAATTTTTAATTGAAATATAAAAAAACTGTAAAAACATCATTTAATTGCCTAAAAACTACTTAATTACTTAATTAATTACTTTAATTAACCATTCGTTATCTTAAACACGCATGACATTAAACATTTTACATGTCTAAATTATATTATAACACCATTTTTCATAAAAATACTAATAAAACATTGAAAAGTGACTTATTCCCCTGAAAATTCATTAATTTCCTTAATTATCATTAATTAAAGCTAATAAACAACACTTAAACACCTGAAAAATACTTAAGTACCTTAATTTAGCATAACTGACATCAAAAAACTCAAAAAACAAAACAACATTTAGTAGGTAAGAAAGGCCAAGGTTCTACTCTAACTTAAAAATCCTCTAATTAATTTTTTTAATTAATTTTCTTCATTAATACCCTCGTCATCTTTCACGATCAAGTTAGAGGATGTCTCAAGGTCAACGTCAACCCATCTAGACCCCTCAGGGGGTGGTGCGGCACCCGCACGACTTGCCGGTGCACCAGTGCACCCGCCTCATGCCCTAGAACCGGTGTTTCTTACCTACTAAATGTTGTTTTGTTTTTTGAGTTTTTTAATGTCAGTTATGCTAAATTAAGGTACTTAAGTATTTTTCAGGTGTTTAAGTGTTGTTTATTAGCTTTAATTAATGATAATTAAGGAAATTAATGAATTTTCAGGGGAATAAGTCACTTTTCAATGTTTTATTAGTATTTTTATGAAAAATGGTGTTATAATATAATTTAGACATGTAAAATGTTTAATGTCATGCGTGTTTAAGATAACGAATGGTTAATTAAAGTAATTAATTAAGTAATTAAGTAGTTTTTAGGCAATTAAATGATGTTTTTACAGTTTTTTTATATTTCAATTAAAAATTGTGTTTAAATACAACTCCAGTGTGTCAAATGTTTAATGCAATGATTGATAATTGTTGATTAAAGTAATTAATTAAAGTAATTAAGTGGTTTTTAGGCAATTAAATGATGTTTTTACAGTTTTTTTTATATTTCAATGAAAAATTGTGCTTAAATACAACTCTAGTGTGTCAAATGTTTAATGAAATGATTGATAATTGTTGATTAAAGTAATTAATTAAAGTAATTAACTGTTTTTTGGATGTTTAAGTAGCGATTTTTCAGTTTTAATGAAAATATAAGTGTGTTAGAATGCAATATAAGTTCGTTAATGAATAAATTGTATACAATGAATGTTAATTGTTAATTAAAACATGATTAATTAAGTATTTTTAGAGTGATTATGTGTTGTTTTCATGTTTAATTAAGGAAAATTCTCCAGGTATAGATTGTGTTTACACTCTGAAATTTTAATCTATGTTCTACATGATTAAAACTTGTAAGTTTTTTATAATTTCAAAAATATTTTTATGTATCATTAATAACAAGTGTTTGTGAAAGTTTTCATTTAATACATTTTTTTTCCTCTGTATGAAAAATAGATTGACATAGTATAATAATTAATCAAAATGTGATGTATAATGATTATTTAATCTTACTGTTAGTTTATTTCACAAAACCTGTCGCCCCCCTTCAACATAGTGGAATAGCCCATTTAACCTGACACCCCTATGCTTAGAAATGGGATAGCCTATTTTTTCCCCATTAGTAATTAAGAAATTGAATCTAATTTGTCATTCGCTTACCTGCTTTCGATCTGAACGGACGTATATTTATTCTCTCTGTTGTTTCAACATCGGCTTTGCTGTAGCGTCTTTCAGACTTGTTTAGACCTGCTTTCTATTCGATCTTGCATTGATCTTGCCTGTTTGTTTATTGAGAGTGAAAGTTTAAGATTTTTTTTTATTTCGATATGGAAATTAACCAGAATTCATCATTGTTGCCTGTTGATGACAAAGTAAGTTGATCATTTAGTGATTCTTTGAAATTGTTCTAGTTTCATTTTAATTCATATGAAAATTATTAATCAGTGTTATATTAAAAATCTTGACAAAATGTTTGTTTAATCGTATAAAAGAATTTTTCCATAATATATATGCATTTTTGAAATCAGAAATATATTTTTTCTTTTATGAATGTTTTAAAATTGGCAATGTATTTTTCAGAAATTTTTTATTAAGCTTATGCTTTAATTTTTATGTTATACGTTATCTATGGTTAATTTTTTCACTTTTTTATACAAGTTTGGTAAACCCTGCTGATTCAACGAGTGTGTTTGTATGCCTTTCACTTTAACTTTATAAAGATCTTTCAACATGGTTTTACATTTTGTTGATGTTTACACATTGTAATGAAGAATTTTTTAGAAATAGTATTTTGGTAGGATGAATAGTTAGCATTTGATTGATTCAAAGAATTAATTTTCTTTAAAAGGACTCTAATAACTTAAAAATTATTTTGCAACAGTGAATTTTTAATATATTTTAAATGAACACCATTTACTTTTTTAGTTTTTCATCGACTACGGTTTGACAAGAGAAGAAATGTCAAAGATTGAAGAGTCGCATGCAAAGAATGTGCATGAAGAACCTCAACCATCCTTTGTAAGTTTTTTTTCTTTAATGAAACAATATCTTTTTTTAAACTTGGATTAATTCAATCTTAATTCTTTTACATTTTTTAAGAATTTTTTATTATAGTTTAAAGATTTTTTAGAGATTTTTACTCTAACCTAAGTTTTTTATTCCTTTCAGATGTTTAATGACAAGTCTCCTACAGTTGATAATACTCTGCTCTTAAGCTCTTTGAGTGAAAAAAATAAGGTGAGTTGAGTATTTTTTCTTAGAAATACAATATTTTTATGTTAGTAAATATTCATGATAGGAAACTTTTTTCACGTTTATAAAGAAACTTTTTTAAAAATAGAATTAAACAATGCATGAGTAAAAATTTACAACATTATGTTAAGAAAAATTGTTTAAGGTGACAAATATTTTTATGCAAATGTATTTTTTTACATTACATTAGTGAAAATTTGTAAAACTATGTTAGGGAAATTGTTTAAGATGGTAAATATTTTTATGCAAATGTATTTTTTTTACATTACATTAGTGCAAATTTGTAAAACTATGTTAGGAAAATTGCTTAAGATGGTAAATATTTTTATGCAAATGTATTTTTTACATTACATTAGTGCAAATTTGTAAAACTATGTTAGGAAAATTGCTTAAGATGGTAAATATTTTTATGCAAATGTATTTTTTACATTACATTAGTGCAAATATGTAAAACTATGTTAGGAAAATTGGTTAAGATGGTAAATATTTTTATGCAAATGTATTTTTTACATTGCATTAGTAAAACTATGTTAGGGAAATTGTTTAAGATAGTAAATATTTTTATGCAAATGTATTTTTTACATTGCATTAGTAAAAATAATAGAATCAAGTACAATAAAACTATGTTAAGAAAACTTTTTATTTTTTGTATTTATGAGTATATAAAATTCTAAAACAAACCTTTTTTTTTAATTTTTTTTTAGAGTTGTCCAATATGTAAGAAGACATTTTCACGAACATGGTTACTTAATCGACATTTGATGAGTCATTCAGATGAAAAGTTATTCAAGTGTGATGACTGTGGAAAAGGATTCAGCCTAAAATCAAACTTGATTCGTCATACGTTGATACATAAAAACCAATCTCTACCTGCTGACAAGAATGTTTTGAAAGCGTTGCCAAGTTTAAATTGTTCTTTTTGTGAAAAAGAATTTTCTCAGAGATGGTTGTTGAATCGGCATGAGAAAAGTCATCTGAAAGAAAAGTTGTTTAAGTGCGATGAATGTGAAAAGATGTTCAGCGTGAAGTCAAACTTGATTCGTCATATGCTACTTCACAAAAGTAAAGATGAAGTATCTTTGATAAAGTGTCAACAGTGTGATCTAGTTTTTTCCCGCTTTGATAACTTTCAAAGACATTTAAAATATCACCAAAGTTCCCGATACACCTGCAGTGATTGTGATAAAGTGTTTGATCTTAAATCTGAACTGATTTCTCACAAGCGTCAAGAGCATGAACTTGTTACTAGAAAAAGGAAGATAACTGCGCCTGTTACAATCTCAAAAAGGGTTAAAAAAGAGATTAACACTTCTAGCGTGTTTAAAACACTGATGTTTTATCCCAATGAGAATAATGAGTGTGATTTAGAAGTATTTCAATCATATATACATCCCCAAGTACATGAAAAACTCCAAAGTGAGTTAAAGGAAAAGCATGCCCTGAAGTGGTATATGGTGATGAAAGTTTCACTAGAACGCAAAAAACCTGATGATGACATGGAAGAGACATATACATATTTTAGAAGTTCCTGTATTATCGAACTTTTAGATGATACCATTGAACAGCATATTAGCGAAGGATATGTAAAAATTAATAAGTCACTTGAAGAATTCATCCAGCGAGGATCTGGATGGATTTTTAAAAAAATTCATTATCTAGAACTGAAAATAGCTAAATATCACCCTCTAGCTGCTAGCAGCTATATTAAGCTACCTTCAAAACTCGCTGCAAAAAAAGCTGTGCTAAACATTCAAAATGAAGATAATAAATGTCTCATTTGGTGCTTAATTGGTTATAAACTGAATTTGCATTTTAGTGAGAAACCAGAACGTGTATCTCATTACACACCCTATGAAAATACCATTAAACTAGGTAATGTAACATGTCCTGTACCTCTAACAAAGATATCTATCATTGAAAAGATGAATGATTTACGGATTAATGTCTTCGGGTATGAAGACGATGAAGTGTGTCCCCTGTACATTTCTCCCCGAGAAGACACTGATACAATCAACTTATTACTAATTTCTGATGATGAAAGGCAACATTATTGTCTCATCCGAAACTTTTCACGTCTTCTTGGTGATTTAACCAAACACAAGACTGCTGCATATTACTGTTTTAGATGTCTGCATCGTTTCACTAGAGAAGATTTATTGAAATCACATATCCAGTACTGTCAAGAACATGAAGTGCAAGTTATTAAAATGCCCTCTGAGGAAAATAATATTTTAAAATTTTCTGGTACACACTTACAACACCCTGTTGCCTATACAATATATGCCGATTTTGAAAGTCTTCTTGTACCTATTACCTCAGTTTCACCTTCTTCAGATATTTCACATAGTGAAAAAATTGCATACCATGAGCCTTGTGGCTATGCATATGTTATTATCGGTCCTGATGGACACTCTATTAAACCAATTGTAATTTATCGTGGTGAAAATGCTGTTGAGCACTTTTTAGATCAAATTATGCAAGAAAAAGAGATGCTTGCTCAAAAATTAATGGAAATAAAGCCTATGAAATTAACTCTAGAGGAGGAGAAAGCTTTTCAAGAAGCTAAATTTTGCACTTTGTGTAAAAAACCTTTACATAATGATCGTGTCAGAGATCATTGTCATATTTCGGGAGCTTATAGAGGAGCATTACATGCTTCGTGTAATCTTAACTTTAAACAATTAAAAAATATTCCTGTTATATTTCACAATTTGAAAAATTATGATGGTCATCATATTATGACAAAACTTGGAAAATATAAAGATCATCAAATAGAAGTTATTGCCACAACCCTAGAAAATTATCTTACATTCAGATTGAAGAAACCTAAGGACCCTGTACAATTAGTCTTTTTAGACAGCTTTCAATTCCTACCTACATCACTCGAAAAACTTGTGAAAAACCTCAACTCTTCTCAGTTTAAGATTTTGAAAGAGAATTTCCCTGCTAATACACCTCTGAATATGCTAACGAGGAAAGGTGTTTACCCATACGACTATTTTAACTGCTTTAATAAATTCGAAGAACCATCACTCCCTCCTCCATCTGCATTTTATAATTCTTTGACAGAAGAGTCTATTTCTGAGGATGATTATGAAAATGTTCAAAAAATTTGGAATACATTCAACATGAAAAATCTTGGTGATTATCATGATTTATATGTAAAAACTGATGTTTTATTACTCGCCGATGTATTTCAGAATTTCAGAGAACTTTGTATGCGTTATTATGAAATTGATTGTGCTCACCTTTTTACCACTCCTGGACTTGCATGGCAAGCATGCCTAAAAATGACTGAAACACCTCTAGAGCTCTTAACAGACATTAATATGTTGTTGTTAATAGAAAAAGGTATACGAGGCGGTGTTAGCATGATTAGCAGAAGATTGACCAGAGCAAACAACCCTTATATGAGTGATTATAATCCAGATGAACCCAATAGTTATATAATGTACTGGGATGCCAATAACCTTTACGGTTGGGCTATGTCCCAGTACTTACCCTACGGAAACTTTAAATGGATCGATATAAATGGTATAACTGAAGATTGGATTCTATCTCTTCGAGATGATTCTGATATCGGCTATATTTTTGAAGTTGATCTTGATTACCCTCAGCACCTCCATCATACCCATAACGATTATCCACTTGCACCTGAAAGATTAACCTTAACCGAAGAAATGCTGTCACCTTATGCTAAAAGTTTACTTCACAATAGAAAATATGTTGGAACACCAAAATTAATACCTAACCTTCAAAACAAGAAAAATTATGTGGTGCATTATAGAAATTTAAAACTCTATCTTCAATTAGGATTGAAAGTTACAGCAGTGCATAAAGCTCTTCAATTTAACCAAGCTCCTTGGTTGGAAAAATATATAATGTTCAATACTGAAAAACGAAAAAATGCAACTTCTTCCTTTGAAAAGGACTTTTTTAAGCTTTTAAATAACAGCGTTTACGGAAAAACCATGGAAAACTTACGAAAAAGACGTAATATTGAACTTTGTAGTAACACCTCTAAAAGAGCAGTAAAATTAGTAGCATCTCCCACCTTTAAATCATTTAAAACTTATGACGAAGATCTAACTGCTGTCGAAAGACTTAAAACAAGTATTTTAATGAATCGTCCTATTTATGTTGGGTTTTGCATTCTTGAACTTTCTAAATTATTAATGTATAATTTTCACTATAATTACATAAAGCCATTATATAACAACCAAGCGACGCTCTTATTTACTGATACTGATTCACTAACGTATCATATTACAACATCTGACATCTATCAAGATATGAAAAATAATTCATCTATCTTTGATTTTTCTGATTATCCTATAGATCATCCTCTTTATTCGAATGAAAACAAAAAAGTCATTGGGAAATTTAAAGACGAATTGAGTGGTGAAATAGCTCTAGAGTTTGTCGGATTGAAGGCAAAAATGTATTCTATAAAAGCATGTAAAGATGAAAAAAAGAGAGCGAAAGGCGTATCCACTCAGGTTGTGCGACATAAAATTAGTCATGAAGACTATTTACAATGTTTACAACAACAAAAAACAAGTATTGAAAAACAAATAAAAATAGGCCAAGAAAATCATAAACTGTACACAATCCACCAAAATAAAATAAGTTTAAGTCCCTTCGATGATAAAAGATTCATCTTAGATGATGGTATAACAAGTTTAGCTTATGGACATTGCGAAATTGATCAAAATGTAGAACTTTAAGCTTAAATTTTGTAAAAATTGATCAAGATAGTGTAAACTATACTGTAATTAACTCTACTGTAAACTTCGTTATAAGTGTTGTAATTATATGTATATAATAATTATGATGTTAACTTAATACATAGAAACTTTGAAAATATTTGTAAATAGTGTATAAATTGTTCAAGATTTTATATTGTAACCTTCGTTATTGTTTACGAAATTGTATATATTAATTATTGTAAGGACAACTTACTAGATGAATACTTGTAAAAAAAATGGATGTTGCAAACTTTGTTGTATTTGATAAATTATATGTGTGTACTAATTTTGTGATACAAGTTTAAAGAATTTTGGAAACACTATGTGGAAATAATGTTGTAATAAAGTTTTTAATTAACTGTAAACCGTGTCTGTTTTATTTCAGAATTGTTATTGTTTAGAATGTTTGTGAATTTTATTAATAGGTTAAAAGAAAAAAGGTTAAGAAGAAATGACAATGAAAATTGTTTTATTAAAAGGAAATATAATATAAAGTAATTTGATGACTTAATTTAAACACTACTAACTTTAACATTAATTCTAAATACACATTTTAAGAAAAGCATGATTATTACAAAAATTAAATTATTAAAAAGAAAAAAATTAACAATTTTTATAAATTTATGTTATTAAAAAACACAGGAATGTATTAAAGGGAAAATTGTTTTACAATTTTTCTAAGATTACATATTCTAAGTATGAAAAGTAATTTGACGACTTAATTTTAATATTACAAACTTTTCTAACTAACCTTAAATGTAGGTTTTAAGGAATCATGATTATTTTTGTATTATTCAAAAACTTTTAATAAGATAATACAATACCTAAAACCCAATGTCTAATACTATAGAAGGTAAATTTCAAGCTTATATCTGTCGAAATGGTAGTAGTAAGTGGGGGGTGGTGCGATCGATGTGCGCGTTAGCACATCAACACATCAGCACATCACACATCCTCCACATCCTCTGTCGGTGAACCCCCATTATCTTACTACTTTTAGACTGTAACATTAAGTAGATAAGGAGTTTTTAGATAAACTGTGTATAAAATAAAATAAAACAAACAAATAAATAAATAAATAAAAGTTGTGTAGAGTATGTTGAAATAATCAAATAATCCAGAAAAATAACATAATAGTATATATATATATATATATATATATATATATAAACTGTGTGTGAAATGCTATGATTTTGTTTATTTATATTTATGTATATATATATATATATAAATATATATATTTTTTAAAATTTTTTTTTGAAAGGAAAAACTTTTAAGAAACACATTGGTAAAATAAAGAAAAATATTTTCTTTTTTTTGGAGTATACTCACCCAACAACAATCAATAATAAGATGTGCTCAACAGCAACAGACAAATATAAATATATATAAAAATTACAAAAATATGTGTAGACTCTTTAGAAACAGAATGATGAAAAATGAAATAGAGTTCAAAATGAGAGTCTATACGATGGTAATATACACAGAGACATAAAACAAAGAAAAAATGAAGTGAACTCTTACATTAATTTTTTTTCTAAAACCAATAGCAATGAACATTTAAAGTGCTATGGACTGTAATTTAGCAGAATGGACAATATTGTGTGTATGTTCTACATTTTTATGTTTAGGTGAAGATAAAAACATTTCAATGGACTATTTACAAAAAAAAAAAAAAAAAAAAAAAAAAACTCGCAAACTTTCAAAAACTGTTACTAAGAGGTTATAAACTATAGACTGAAAGAATGAACAATATTTATTCTGTTTTCTTCATATCTTAGTATCATGAGTATTATTATTTTGTTTGTGTGTATTTTTGTATTTTATTTTATAGGTCAGATTGATATAACAAATGCTGACAAATACACAGAAAATAGACCGAATGTAACAGAGAATTTAAGTATATGATTTATATGATAGGGTTGATGTTTTTTTGTTGAAAGGGGGGATATAAATGTTGTAATTAAAATTACACATTTATTTATTAACGGAAATTAAACAAAAATGTGTATAATTAAAATTACACATTTATTTATAAAAGGAAATTAAACAAACATGTGTGTAATTTATATATATGTAAAAATACTTTATGTTTATATAATACAATTTAAAAAGTGATTTGTATGTAAATATGGGCAGGTAAAAATGTTTCTTTTTGACATGAGCGATAAATTGCTAGATGTAAAAGCGGGAAGCCATAAGGAGGGAGAATTGTAATGTGTCCCTGATATGAATCTTAGAGACTGCCCGGCGACGCGTTTGATATTAAACGACAAAAGCTCACGAAAATGGTTTATTGCAGCTATAAATGAGGAAAAAAGAGATGGAACAGATTTTTCGAGAACGAGATTTCTAAGAAGAGCAGAAAAGTATAGGAGTACGTTGGTAAAAGAAACGACCAATAACAAAAAAAAGGGAAAGGCCCCGTGTGTGGCAGAAGGCGGAGTCAAAATGGGCCTGTAAGTAAAAAAATACAAAATATCGTCAGATGAGAAAAAATTTTTGAAGGAGAAATGATCCTGTGAAGAAAAGGTTGTACCCTCGCAGATGCTGTAGACCTGGAAGAGGCCGGCAACGCCCAAGAGTCCAGGAGTAGAAATCTTCCGATGACTGGAGAGTAAAAACAAAGGAGCCTTCGGAGATGCATAAGGCTGGAAAGGAATGCGCCCCTGATGTAACGGTGGGATCTTCGCGGCAGATATGATGCTCTAAAAACTGTGGTGAAAGCTCTGGTGATATATAGCTAGTTATGATTGATGCCGGAATTCTGGATTACCTTAAAGTTGAACGCTTGTCGTCGGGTGAGTCACTACTTTAAATATATATATATAAAAAAAAAGAAAATAGCAAAAGTTTTTAGATTTCATTTTTTTTTCTTCTTCCTCCTAAAAAAAAAAAAAAAAAAAAAAAAAAAAAAAAATTGGCTGAGTCCCGCTTAAAGTGCTCACAAAAGGATATATTTAATTTTGATGAAGAATTTTTTATGTTTAGAATAAAAAAATGAATAAAAGATTATTTGTTATAAATTCTTATTGTTTTTTTTTCTCATTGGTTTCTAGATAAATTATTCCTAGAAGACCGTTTAATAAAATAGGAGATAAATTTTAGTATTCAAAATTTCATTTTATGACCCAGTAAAAATTTAATGAACTTGGGTATTATTTAAATTATTATTTAGATTATTATTTTTTTAGAAATAAATCAACGCAATGTATGGTACAGATTGGAGAGTACCTCTAAAATAACAATTTCTCTCCAACATTAATATTGCTTTTTTTTCATTCTCATCTATTATACTTACGTACATTCATTTCAGTTGTATAGATGTTTCATAAGAAATATAGGTACTTCCAATTTATATCAATTTTGAATTGTTCAAGAACTAACTACGCATAAAACAAAGTATTATACATATAAACATAAAGTATATTTGTTTTATCACCTTTTTCAATAAACAAAAGTAATTGTGACTCACATCTCTGAAACCTTATAAGAAATCTGAAAACTGATATTTTTTTCGAAATTTAAGTTTCCTACTTTCGCAATAACGCTTTTTCAACAAATAACCAGTATAATGTAGCCACCACAAGACTTTCTTCTATATAATTTTGCACTAAATTCATGCAATAGAAATTATTTATTAAATTATTTTCTATGATAAATGCAGACGATTTTTATCTCACAAAATATATATCACTAAGTGCCAAAAGAAAGTCAATTTTTTGCCAATATCAGAAGAAATAAGATTATTTTTGTTAAAAAAGGAAAAAAAAAATGATAACTTTGTTTTAAATTATCACAGATCAATGTTTCAACTGTTCGTTATATACATATTGACGAGATCTTTCGAAAGATACCCATATTGAAAGTTTTAACCCCGATTGGGGGGTGGGGGTGGGGGTTATTTCCCTCCTGCGGGAAACGTTGCCACATACACAAACTTTTTTCTTTAGTTTACTACTGCTACTATCAATAATTCATATTAATTTTCCAATCACACGTTAAAAATAACACTCATTATGTACATTTATATTAAATTTTGTTCTACACTGCCATGTTAAAAATTTAAAAGAATTGGAATCACAGCACCACCTATTGAGTGATGGATCCTAAAATCTAATCAGCTCCAGTTTAAGTCAGGGTGCAACTAAATACCAAGTTTAGTTAAATTTCGTTCATTGGTTCGTGAGATACAGCGCCCACAAAATTTGTGATACACACACACACAGGCAGGCACACACACACAGGCAGACATATAGACAGACAGACAATTTTTAAAAACAGATAAATCGTTTTCAGGACATCCTAAAACGTATAAATCCATCGAAAACTGGAATTCGAAAATTTTCACTAACCCAATACTCTTTTTCTAGATATATAGAAGAAAGTAAAAATATTAAACAGTGATATTAAATAGTAAATAATAAACAGTGTATTGATTCCACGATAAAAATAGATATTTCCATTGTACCATACACGCGTTAGAAAACTAAATTTAATCATTTTAAAAGAACAACAAATAACTAGTATTAACTTTTTCACTATAAGAATATGAAAGAAGATAAATTCAAGGCAACATTCAAGGATTATTAACGTAACATTATTAACATAAACTGTAAAATACGAGTAATTTAATTTTTATCATTTATAATTAATACATAACATGAAATATTTACCTGGAGAAAAGTTTAGGACAGCCACACAGATAAACACAAAAATTAACATGGCTTCTAAATACGCCGCAGCAGTAAAGGATGTTTGTTAGTGGAGAAGGGAAAGGAAATATGAAATTTTCTACTTCACGAAACCGGTTGTGTTTTTACTTTGTACATTGCAGTTCTAAGAGTTCATACTACGCTAATAGACCGGGCAAAGAGTTTCACTTTTAACAATTTTCCCTATTTAAAGACTGAATCCAGTTTTTCAGGGTCGTCATTTCGAGGATTTTAGTTTAAAGATGGCTCTCAAAACATACAAGATGATCGATCACACAATCTAATGCTAAAAGAAGTCACATTTAAAGTTTTATTGTTATAAAATTGTTAAGTAAACTAATAGAATTTATAATTTGATAAAAAGCAATTTTATTTATCTGTATTCAAATTGTCAAGCAAACACTGATTAAGAATATGTATTATTTTAACTTTATGTTGCTCTTTCATAAATTAGTTATATATAGGCAGTACGTAAAAATAGATAAAGCGGAAGATGATATACGAAATTTGATAACATGCTTCACAATTCAGGTTTTGACCTTGAAATTAACTACCAGATAATAGTAAAATTTATTTCTATTTACAGAATTTCTCTTTCATTTTAATTTGCTCGTTTTAGTTCATACAATTTTATTTGCCGAAAACAATTACTTACATTAAAAAGATAGCTCTTAATGAATTCGGTGCTTCTAGAAAAAAATCATATGACATTATTGTATAAAAATTTAAAATTTAATAAATATGCATGTATTCTTTTAAGAAAAAATTTTAAAAGAAAAAAAAATGGAAATCTGGGATTATCGAAAATTAATGAAAGTTTTGTAAATGAAACACACATCCAATTCCGAATAATAATAATAATAAATAATTTGGTGTGTCCCGTACACGACTTTCTCTTACCTGAAATTTAATACTATAAATACAGATTGGAGATTAAGACCTTAGATAATGATTACTACTATACTATGTAAACTTGTGTTAAAAGAATTTCAAATTAGGCTTCTGAACAGCGTTATTTGGCAAATAATTCTGCGTGTGTGTGTTTGGGGAGGGGGGGGGAGGGGTGCCGCTCCTATACCCCCCGTTTAATTATTGTACCAACATTTATATAGAATTCAAATCTGTTATTAAAATCAAAAGTTCATTTTAAATTATCCAGACAACTTTTACATGCAACAATACTTGAAACTTATCAATCTTGATCAAACTTTCTTAATAGCAAACGTATTAACTTCGAAATACAACATTTGGATAGCTTGGAATTATTTGTTTTTAATTTACTCTAAGGGACACAGACAAAGATAAACGTTAAAAATAGGACTTTGGAATTTAGGAAACCTCAAAACGTGTAAATATACAAAAATCCAAACGATGAATATTTAGCTTAAAAAATACATTATTTACTATATGGCTATTAGAAATTATTTCCAATCCCTGAGCAGCTTTCCTGGACGTGGTATAATATTATAGTAAAGCACTTTCACTAACAATAAAAAAAGAATGTTATGGCTTAAAATTTGGCAGCCCTGTATACACCACATGGTGCACATAAATATAATCCTATTTTTATAACACACGGCACAACTTGAAATAAACTTTCATCAATTTTCAAGCATTGTCGTACTACAATCTAATTTTTTTGTGTAGCCCTGTAAACGAACAGTGATAGATTTCCATTCCATATTCTGCACGGTACATGTTTTTGCGCGTATAAATATATATATTCGTTTCATTTGGTTTAGCGCAGTCTATAGATGTTAAACTCTACTTATCTGCAATTTCCCCCATAGAGGTAATGTATTTGAATTATCTTAAGTGTCCCTGTACACAAACCGTTTGGTGGATCTCAACGAAAAGTTTAGTGTAGCATCCCTATATGATACACATTTAGAATACCAAGGTTGGACTTTCTGCTATAATTTGTTTTTGAGATATGCTGATAACAGACAAACACACAGACAGACAGACACACGCACACACACACAGAGACAAATCCCTAAAAACATGATTTTTGGATTCAGAGGACCTCCAAATAAGTAACTATAACAAAAATCCAATTTCGAAAATTTGACCTAAAAACAATACTTTCTCTACCTTGTAAGAGAAAGTTATAATAATAATAATAATTTTAGAATATTTAACCAGTGTAGGATTTTTAAATTATAAGTGAAGGACATTTAAGACATTTAAGGATCCAAAATATTCATAATATTGCTTCACCATCTAGAAAAATATAGACTAGAAATTCTCAATCATTTCGTGTTTGCAATTTATTTGTTTTCTGTATACAAGTAGCTCATAATTCTAGATTTCTAGTTTAAGGATTTAAAAAATGATGAAAACAAAGTTGCGTCCGTTATCGGAGTAGATGTCAGTAGGATATCCGCGACGCCCTATGAATCTTTGTAGGGCATATAAGAAATTTTCGGTGGATAAACTAGTGACCAATTCGAGATGAATTGCCTTGGTACACATGCAAATAAAAAGACAAATATAGGATTTAAATTTTGTACTCTTCCGTTTATGGTCACACTTCGTTTGAATAGGGCCTGCAATATCGATTCCAACATGTTGGAATGGTCGACAAGGGTTGACTCTGGCACTGGGTAAGTCACCCATCATTTGCTGAATTGGGGTTGGTTGGACTTTGGCACAAGTGACACATTTTCGAAGCTCTTTTTTAACAGTTGATCTACTATCAGGAATCCAGTAAGACTGGCGAATTAGATTTAACACGAGGTCGACACCTCCATGAAGACTATACAAATGAAAATGTCTTATTAGAGAGGATGTAAAAGGGTGATTTTTAGGTAACAATAACGGATGCCTAATTTCATATGGCAGGGTCTTGTTTTTGTCAATTCTACCTCCCACTCTCAATAGATTTTCTGAATCAATAAATACATTAAGAGATTTTAATTTACTGTTGTTTGCAACGGGTTGGCCGCGCTGCAAAGGGGCGATTTCTGAAGCAAAGGACGTTTGTTGGACGAATTTAATAACAGTCTTTCTAGCCTCTGAAATCTCTTGTACTGACAAGGAGAGGTCACGACATGGAAAATTCAGATCGGGACGAAATTGTGCAGGACTGTAGTACACTATGTAGGTAACAACATACTAAAGCAGTAGGACCCACTATCCACAAAATTTCGAGAAAAAAGCATTTAAAGTTTCAGTAATCTTTAAATACAAGTTATTTCACAAACAGGGCAGCGCCCCAGTGGCGTGATCGTTAAGCGCTGGTTTTCCACCCGGACAACATGGGTTCGAGACTACCAACGGAACTTTTTTTTTTTCTTCTTTAATTTTTTATGTAATCTAATTTTTTTTTATTTTTTTTTTACTTTATTTTATAATTAATTCGAAAATTTTAATAAAAGATTATTTAATTTTGTTGAATATAAAATAAATAAATTTTTCTATTTTTGATATTTATAACTTAAAAATACAATAAATTTCTATAACTTAAAAAAAAAAAAAATTAGTTTTGTTTTAACTATAAAATAAGGTAAAAATAAAGAAAATGTTTTTAATTATTTTTCTAAGTATTTTATTTTATTTTAGGTATATCCAAAACCATATTAAGTTTTGTTTTTAAATTACAAAAAATAAAAAAAATAAAAAAATTACAGAGAAATGATTTTAATTGCATATATAATTATTATCCAAATTAAATAATTACTTCTCCAATCAGTACAACTTCTTGAAAAATTAAAATACAGGTTTACGATACTATTAAATTATTATAGGCAAAGAAGTGTTACCCTTAAATGTAGATTTTAAATGTTAATCAACATACTTTCTTCTTCGACAAATTTTTTTTTTTAAATCCTTCTGTGGACGAAATAAAATATTTCACTTCACCTGCTCTCTGTTATTAACAAGCTAAAAGGGTTTACGTAATTTATAGACATTAAAGGAAAACAGGAAGCTCAAATCAAGATTTAAGTACACCTGCTAACTATTTTTTACGCTTTGTTTTACAGCTTGCTTATTTTTTAGTTATTAAAATTTTTTATCTGTTTCTGTATATTTGTTATTTAGTGTTTTGTAAAATTAAAATTTATTTTTTAAGTTATAAAAATTTATTGTATTTTTAAGTTATAAACATTAAAAAATATATATATTTATTTTATATTCAAGAAAATTAAATAATCTTTTATAATTTTTTCAAATTTTGAATTCATTTATAAAATAAAGTAAAAAATAAATAAATAAATTTAGATTACATAAAAAGTTAAAGAAGAAGAAGAAAAAAAAAAAAAAAAACCGTAGGCAGTCTCGAACCCATGTTGTCTGGGTGAAAAACCAGCGCTTAACGATCACGCCACTGGGGCGCTGCCCTGTTTGTGAAATAACTTGTATTTAAAGATTACTGAAAATTTAAATGCTTTTTTCTCGAAATTTTGTGGATAGTGGGTCCTACTGCTTTAGTATGTTGTTACCTTAATAGTGTACTACAATCCTGCACAATTTCGTCCCGATCTGAATTTTCCATGTCGTGACCTCTCCTTGTGAGACTGATCCCTTCAACTTAGTTGTATTTCGACTATTATCTATGAATCGCTTCATAAATGCAATTACGCGAAAAAGTTTTGTACTCGAAGAAATTTTTGAAACCAAATCCTCTATCACGGAGTCATTCTTTGAGTTTGACTCTATTAGTCCAGGAGTTCTCACAACTGTACATTGGGCTGAGGTCGAAATCTTTGAATCGTGATCTGAGGCTGGGATCTTTTACCAACTAGGTCCAGACCACCATAAGTCAAAGTTTCTTAATTTGTCGGGAAACAGCCCGCGGGTTGCATAGTCCGCTGGGTTGTGTTTGCTTGGTAAGTGATGCCATGTAGTTGGGTCTGTCAGAGATTTGATTTTGTTGACTCTGTGTAGGACATATGTGTTGCCTTTTAAGGGTGGATTTAAGATCCAACTACGAGCGATTGTGGAGTCTGTCCATATGAGAATTTCCCCAACCTGATAATCTAGAGAGCTCTGAATGACTGACAAAAGTTCCGATAACAATACAGCTGCGCATAGCTCCAATCTGGGCAAGGTTATGGGTTTTAAAGGTGCTACCCGGGTTTTAGCTGCAATCAATTTTAAAGATGCGTACTGACATGGACGGATATAAATTACTGCAGCATATGCCTTTGTTGAAGCATCACAAAATCCCTGTATCTGGTAAATAGATTTGGATTTCAAATTTAAAATCTAGGTACTGACATGACCTCAAAGGAGGCAATTTTTTCATAAAATTCATTCCACCTGTTTTGAATGTCTGGTGGTAGAGGATCATCCCAACCAAGTTTTTGCTTCCAAACATCTTGTAGTAGCAATTTTAAAAGAATAGTGGCAGGGGATAAGAGACCCAAAAGGTCGAAGATACGTGCAATTACGGACAATAATTGTCTTTTTGTTGTGACGCTTTCTTCGGTATTAACTCCCACCTGCAATTTATACGATGTCAAATTCCAGTTTAGTCCTAAAATACATTGGGATTGATCAAGGTTTAAGGATAATTCCTGATTTGTTGATTTTAAAGTTTCTGGGACATGAACTAGAGATTCCACATAATTTGAAGCCCATTTTCGCAGCTTGAATCCCCCAGCATTAAATAAAGCCTGAAGGTCTGTTACCAAGGTTTGAGCTGCCTCAATTGTTTCAGCCTTCTAGGTCCAGGGGTTTGGTCTGGGCGATGATGAATCACCCCCTCACTCACTCAGTCAGTCAGGAAGAACGATTATATACCGCCTCCATCTAGAATGAAAAAGTAATCATTTTTTAAATCCTTAAACTAGAAAAAAAAGAATTATGAGCTACTTCTATACAGAAAACAAATAACTTGCATACACGAAGTGATCCAGAATTTCTAATCTATGTTTTTCTAGATGGTGAAACAATATTATGAATATTTTGGATCCTTAAATGCCTTAAATGCCCTTCACTTATAATTTTAAAATCCTACACTGGTTAAACATTCTAAAATTATTGTTATTATTACTTTCTCTTAACCATAAGGTAGAGAAAGTATTGTTTTGGGATCAAATTTTCGAAATTGAGTTTTTATTATAGTTACCCATTTTGAGGTCACCTGAATCCAAAAATCCTGTTTTTAGCCGTTTGTCTGTGTGTGTCTGTCTGTTATCAGCATATCTCAACAAGAAATTATAGCAGAAAGTCCAAACTTGGTATTCTAAATGTGTATCCTATAGGGATGATACACTAAACTTTTCGTTGAGATGAAGCAAATAGTTCATGTACAGGGACGCCCAAGAGTATTCAAATACGTTACGTCTATGGGGTAAATTGCAGATAAGTAGAATTAAACATCTGTAGACTGCACTAAACCAAATGAAACGAATATATATTTCTTTGTATGCATAAAAACATGTTCCGTGCAGAATATGGAATGGAAATCTATCAATGTTCGTTTACAGGGCTACACAAAAGTACTAGATTGTAGTACGACAATGCTTGAAAATTGATGAAAGTGTATTTCAGGTTGTGCCGTGTGTTATTAATATAGGATTATAGTGCTTTACTATAATATTATACCATGTCCAGGAAAGCTGCTCAGAAATTGGAATTAATTTCTAATAGCCATATGGTAAACAATGTTTTTTTTTTTTTTTTTTTTTTTTTTTTTTTAAGATAAATATTCATCACTTATTTTGTTGTATATTTACACGTTTTGAGGTTTCATGAATACCGAAGTCATATTTTTAACTCTTATCTTTCTCTGTGCCCCTTAAATTAAAAACAAATAATTTCAGGTGATCCAAATGTTGTATTTCAAAGTCAATACCTTTCTTACTAAGAAAGTTTGATCAAGATTGATAAGTTTCGAGGAATGTTGCATGTGAAAGTTGTCTGGATAATTTCAAATGAATAATTTAATAGAAGAATTGAATTCTATATAAATTTTGGTACAATAATTAAACGTGGGGTTGAGGGAGGCGTTACCCCCCCACCCCTCGATGCAGAATTATTTGTCAAATAAAGCTGTTACGAAGCCTAATTTGAAATTGTTTTAACATAAGTTTACATAGTATTAATCGTTATCTAACCTCTTATTCTCCAATCTGTATTTATAGTATTAAATTTCAGGGTAAGAGAAAGTCGTGTAAGGGACACACCAGATTATTTATTGTTATTATTATTATTATTATTGTTATTATTATTATTCGAAATTTGATGTATGTTTCCTTCACAAAATTTTCATTAACTTTCGTTAATCCTAGATTTCCCCCCTTTTTTTTTCTTTTTTTTTTTTAAACTCTTTTTCTTAAAAGAATACATGCATATTTATTTAATTTTTAATTTTTAATACAAAAATATCATATGATTTTCTTTTAGAAGCACCGAATTCATTGAGAGCCATCTTTTTAATTTAAGTAATTGTTTTCAGCAAATAAAATTGTATGAACTAATACGAGCAAATTAAAATGAAAGGGAAATTCTATAAACAGAAATAAATTTTACTATTATCTGTTAACTAATTTCAAATCCAAAGCCTGAATTGTGAAACATGTTATCAAATCATCTTCCACTTTATCTATTTTTACGTACTGCCTACATATAACTAATTTATGTAAGAGCAACATAAAGTTAAAATAATACAAATTCTTAATCAGTGTTTGCTTTATATTTTGAATACCCTTAATTAAAATTGCTATTTATCTTAATATGAATTCTATTAGTTTACTTAACAATTTTATAACAATAAATCTTTAAATGTGACTTCTATTAGCATTAGATTTGTGATCGATCACCTTGCATATTTTGAGAGCCATCCTTAAACTGAAATCCTCGAAATGACGACCCTGAAAAACTGGATTCAGTCTTTAATAAGGAAAATAATTGTCAAAAGTGAAACTCTTTGCCAGATCTATTAGCGTAATATGAACTCTTAGAACTGCAATGTACAAAGTCGAAACACAACCGGTTTCGTAAAGTAGAAAATTTCATATTTCCTTTCCCTCCACAAACAAACATCCTTTACTGCTGCGGCGTATTTCTTTAGAAGCCATGTTAATTTTTGTGTTTATCTGTGTGGCTGTCCTAAACTTTTCTCCAGGTAAAAATTTCATGTTATGTATTAATTATAAATGATAAAAATTAAATTACTAGTATTTTACAGTTTACGTTAATGAATTTACTTTAATAATGTTACGTTTATAATGTTGCCTTGAATTTATCTTCTTTCATATTCTTATAGTGAAAAAGTTAATACTGCTTATTTGTTGTTCTTTTAAAATGATTAAATTTAGCTTTCTAACGCGGGAATGGTACAGTGGAAATATTTATTTTTATCATAGAATCAATACTGTCTTTATTATTTTTACTTTCTTCTATATATAGAGAGAGAAAGTGTTGCATTAGTGAAAATATTCGAAATCCAGTTTTCGATGGTTTGTACGTTTTAGGATATCCTGAAAACGATTTGTCTGTTTTTAAAAATTGTCCGTCTGTCTATCTGGTTGGCTGGCTCACGAACCAATGAACAACATTTAACTTGATATTTAGTTGCACCCTGACATAAACTGGAGCTGATTAGATTTGAGGATCCCTCACTCAACAGGTGGTGCTGTGATCCCAATTTTTTAAATTTTTAACATGGCACTATAGGACAAAATTTCGTGTAAATGTACATAATGAGAGTTATTTTTAACGTGTGATTGTAAAATTAATATGAATTATTGATAGTAGTAGTAGTAAACTGAAGAAAAATGTTTTGTGTATGTGGGAGCATAGTTTTCCCCAGGAGGGAAGTACCCCCCCCCCGGGGGGGGTGTTAAATTTTTAAATATCGGTATCTTTCGAAAGATCTCGTCAATATCTATAAAATGAATAATTGAATCCTAGATCTATGATAATTTAAAACAAAGTTATCGATTTTTTTTTTTTTTTTTACGAAAATAATCTTATTTTTTCTGATATTGGCAAAAAATTGACTTTCTTTTGCTCACTTAGTGATATATATTTTGTCAGAGAAAAATCGTCTGCATTTATCATAGAAAATAATTTAGTAATTTAATAAATAATTTGTATTTCATGAATTTCATGTAAAAGTATATAAAAGAAAGGTCTTGTGGTTTCCACATTATACTAGTTATTTGTTGAAAAAGCGTTATTGCGAAAGTAGGAAACTTAAATTTAGAAAAAATTATCAGTTTTAAAATTTCTCATAAGGTTTCTGAGGCATGACAACTACTTTTGTTTATTGAAAAAGATGATATTAAATTTACTTTATATGTATAATACTTTGTTTTATGCGTCGTTAGTTCTTGTACAATTCAAAATCGATATAAATTGGAAGTACCTATATTTCATATGTAACATCTATACAACTGAAATGAATGTACATAAGTATGATAGATGCGTATGAAAAAAAAAGTAATATTAATAAGTATTAATAATTTAGAATTATGCAAAAGTACACAGTATGCAGCATGTATATACAGGAAATGGAATTTTCGATGAATATTTGATTATAAATACTTTAGATGGTATGTGGTTTGTGTGTAGATTGCTACAAGTAAATAAATCGCATATATTAAATATATAAACTTGTCAAGCCATTTACTATTATATATCGCATATGAAATTTTCTTATATATGAATACAGATATGTATGAACATATATAAGTATATATGAATATGCATGAGTTGTAAATAAATATTTTATCTATATCAAAATATATGAAATTATCAAACTAATTATGCTATGAATTATATGAAAGTCTTTATCTGTGCAAACATATGCGTGCATGAATGTGTGTAATTTTAAATATAATATGCAGGGGTCGATCCAGACGAAGGTTGGGACCCTTTTGCTACCCCTTCACAAAAATCAAATCTCTAAAATGGATCCCTTCACAAAATTCAAATTCATAAAAACTGCCCTTTCCAAAGATTTCATTTTACAAAAATGATAATTTTGTAAATTTTTGTAATTTTTTTTTTTTTTTTTTTATCTTGGTTCTGTTTTAATATATTTTATTATGTTATTGGATTTCTATTTCTATATTGCTTTATTCCTGTACGTTTATTACCAGTTTATATCGATACAAAAGCAATCGTTAATTTTACCAAACTTATTGTAAATATCTGGATTATTATATTATCCATTCCACAAATATACTTTCTTTCTTTATTATTACTTTCTTCTATATGTAATATAGAGAAAGTATTGGATTCGCGAAAATTTTCGACCTCCGTTTTTTGACGGATCTACACGTTTTGGGATGTCCTGAACACGAATTGATAGTTTTTAAAAAATGTCTGTCTGTGTGTCTGTCTGTCTGTGTGTCTGTCTGTCTGTCTGTCTGTCTGTCTGTATCATTTTTTTGTGGACGCTGTATCTCACGAACCAATGAATGAAATTTAACCAAACTTGGTATTTAGTTGCACCCTGACATGAACTGGTGCCCATTAGATTTGGGGATCAATAGCTCAACAGGTGGCGCTGTGATCGCATTTTATAGGACAAAATTCCGTATAAATGGGCATAATGAGAGTTATTTTAAACTTGTGATTGTAAAATTAATATGAATTATTGATAATAGTAGTAGTTAACTAGGAAAAAAAATTTGTGCATGGGGGGGCATCGGTTCCCCCCCTGGGGGGGAAGTACCCCCCCGGGAGGCTTAAATTTTGAAGATGGGTATCATTCGAAAGATCTCGTCAATACCTTTAAAACGAATGGTTGAACCATAAATCTGTGATAATTTAAAACAAAGTTATCGATTTTTTTTACTTTTAACAAAAAAAAAACTTAGAAAAAAATATCTTTTTTTTTTTTTTTTTTTTTTTTTAATATTGTTACTGATTGAATATGTATAGGAAAATATAGAAGAAAGTCTTGTGGTGGCCACAACATACTAGTTTTTTTTTTCAGTCCCAAATATTTCGATAAATCTTGATTGCATTAAAAATAAAAGTCAAATTTAATTAAACTTTATCTATAAGCTTTAAAATTAACTACGAAGAAATCTGAACAAAAAAATATTAATCAGTTTGGAGTTTCTTCTTCTTTTTTTTTTTTTTTTTTGTTTCGTTGTTGTTGAAAATGACGTAATCATCAAAATATTAACTATTTTATTGGTCATAGTTTTAAGTTTTCAATCTTCAATGACAATAAATGAAACAGTATTTGTGGTCATTACAAAACTTTCTGCTATATCATTCAGTGAAACAGCGCAGCCTACCGATTAACATGGAAAAAAAAGACAATATATCTTCTCACACTAAATATTCCACGTATATAGTTTAGCGTAATTTTACTCCATATATGCTGAGATATAGCTACATAAGTAATCACAAGAAAACAGTTATAACAGGACGATACACATTCAAAAAGAATCAGGATAATTTTTCATAATATTCATATCACATACCAATCTTGATGAATTTAATATCATAGAAACCGAGACATAGATTCTGTGATATATCAAATTATGTGCACTTATATTCTATAGAAGTTGAGATATATTTTTCCCCTAGATGGGGAAAACTGCTGCGTATAGCTGCTGCTCTCTCTCTCTCTCTCTTATTTTTACTTTCTTCTATATGTAATATCGAGAAAGTATCGGATTCGTTAAAATTTTCAACCTCCGTTTTTTGATAGATTTACACATTTTGGGATGTCCTGAACACGAATTGATAGTTCTTAGAAAATGTCTGTCTCTGTGTGTGTATCACGAATTTTGTGTCCACTGTATCTCACGAACCAATGAATGAAATTTAACCAAACTTGGTATTACTTAGTTGCACCCTGACACAAACTGGTGCTGATTAGATTTGGGGATCAGTCGCTCAACAGGTGGCGCTGTGATCGCATTTTTTGTAAACTTTTAATATGGCAGTATATGACAAAATTTCGTATAAATGTGCATAAGGAGAGTTATTTTGAACTTGTGATTGTAAAATTAATATGAATTATTGATAATAGTAGTAGTTAACTAGGAAAAAAATTTTGTGCATGTGGGGGCATCGGTTCCCCCTGTAGGGAGGGGGGGGGTAAATTTTCAAGATGGGTATCTTTCGAAAGGTCTCGTCAATAGATTTAAAACGAATGGTTGAACTATAAATTTGTGATAATTTAAAACAAAGTTATCGATTTTTTTTACTTTTAACGAAAAAAAAAAAATCGTAACTTTATTTTATTGTTTTATTTATTATATATATATATATATATTAACGAAATTTAACGAAACTTAGTATTTAGTTGGCCCCTGACATAAACTGGTGCTGATTAGATTTGGGGATCGGATCAATCGCTCAGCAGGTGGCGCTGTGATCGTATTTTTTCTAAATTTTTAACATGTCAGTATAGGACAAAATTTCGTATAAATGTACATAATGAGAGTTATTCTTAACTTGTGATTGTAAAATTAATATGAATTATTGATAATAGTAGTAGTTAACCAGGAAAAACATTTTGTGTATGTGGGAGCATAGCTTTAAATTTTCAAGATGGGTATCTTTCGAAAGGTCTCGTCAATACCTTTAAAACGAATGGTTGAACTATAAATATGTGATAATATAAAACAAAGTTATCGATTTTTTTTTACTTTTAACGAAAAAAAACTAAAAAAAAATCGTATTATTATTATTTTTTTTAATATTGTTACTGAGTGAATTTGTATAGAAAAATATAGAAGAAAGTCTTATGGTGGCCATACTAGTTTTTTTTTTTTTTTTTTTTCGTGTGTGTGACATAAAGTGCAAATAAATATAAAATTTTGTGAAATTAAGTGTGTTTGTTCCAGTGTTGTCACAGAATTTTTGTCACATACGAATCCTGGGAAGTGGAAAAAAAAAAATCCCTCCGGAAAAAATAACCCGTGAAAGCAGGGGCACCAAAAAAAGTCTACAAATTCATGAAAAAATGCTTTCATCTTGATAAATTCGAAAATGTCGCTGATTATATTATACATATGTTTTACATTTTAATTAAGTAAAGCATGTGCTAACTACATGCATATATCTGTTACTTAAAATACTTGTTGACGATACTTTATGAATGGACTGTGTATCATTATAATAATTGCTATTCTTGAAGTTATTACTTCACAAAACATTTAATTAAACTATTATGTATATATTTACAATTAATAGATGACGTAATGACAACTTATTCATCTTGTTCGGTGATATGGTTAACCTTTTTTAGGGTTTGAGTTGACTATGGTGTCAATATGGGTTTGAAATACGTTAATAATACGTCATCTATTAATTGTAAATATATGTATAATAATTTAATTAAATGTTTTGTGAAGTAATAACTTCAAGAATAGCAATTATTATAATGATATACAGTCCATTCATAAAGTATCGTCAACATTTGGTTATCCTTAATCGACTTTCATCAATGGGCACAACCACTATTTTATAATATTATGATTGATCCTTCTCCGGCTCGACGGACCAAATGTTGACGATACTTTATGAATGGACTGTATATCATTATAATAATTACTATTCTTGAAGTTATTACTTAAAAAACATTTAATTAAACTATTTTACATATATTTACAATTAATAGATGACGTATTATTAACGTATTTCAAACTATGTTGACACCATAGTCTACTCAAACCATAAAAAAGGTGAATCATACCACTGAACAAGATGAACAAGAGAGTAAGTTGCCATTACGTCGAAAAACAATACAACTACCACCGCTAAAAGCGGGAAGGCAGGTGAACCCGAGATGCGCGCCAAGGTTGGCGCATTATAGTCAAACTACGGTGAGCGGCAACAATACTTTTAAGCAAAAGTAACTGCGGTATTAAAAATATGTGAAATATAAAATTCTGATTATGAATAAGTTATGATTTTTAGCTTATTGCTCTGACGTGCTTGTACTATATGCTTTTACAACACTTAAATTAAATTATAAATAAAATTAGTTATAGGTGCACCGTAATAAGAATGATTTTTTCCGTCTGACATTTAATTTTAAAAGGAATATTTTGTCGTAAAAGCAAATAAAATAAAAAGTCAGCATTATTATTATTATTATTATAAACAAAAGCTTATTTATAACAATAAAATGACTAAATATAAATCTCTAATATTGTTCTAATATAGTCAGTGAACAGTTCTAATATAAACAGTAATTTTCATGTTAATGCAATTAAAGTGAAAGGTTGAATTATTATTATATTTTTTTAATTTTTATAAGGTAAAGCTAGGAGAGATTGCGCAATTAGAAGTTCGGAGGGAAGGAGTAGAGTGCGGGCTGAGCGTCTCCAGGTAGTTGTACAATATCAATAGTGAAGTACGTAATTAAATGTTCAAGTTGGTTCCTTCAAGCATCTATGATTCAGAATTGTTATTTTGTTTTGTTTTCCAGAGTAAAAGCTTGAAATTTCCCTTTCCCAAAAATTCTACAGAAAGGCAAAATTACAGAATATTTTAAAACGAAAATGTTTCTCATAAGGTACTAATCTAGACTGACTGCGCAAACACCAGAGGATCTTTTTCAAAACAGTTGTATATCTATTAAGAGCTGCGCAATCTCTCCTACCAAAATAGGAGAATTTGCGCTTTTGCTACTTAGGAGAGATCGCTCTTTTTTGCATTAAATTGCCTGAAGAGATTATGCAAATTATTGAGTAAAGCAACTTACAACTTTCGTACGAATTTTTGGAGTTTGTGAAGCTTTGGTGTTTAAGTTCAGTTACATTGTTGGATTCAGTGAGTTGGAGTTTTAGAAATATGGAGAAAAGTGGACACTGGAAATTTTGGTTATTGAAGGAAGAGTTTTGTTTTCGAAATTGTTGAATGGGGAAGGGTTTTTTAATTATTAAAATGTGAAAGTATGCAAATTGAATTTACAGTGATAGTATTTACGAAAACGCAAGTTAAAGTCAAAGTCAGTGACAGATTGCTAATTTTTTTATTTATTTATTTTTTAAATAAAATTCTATAATTTTTCTTAATTTTTTTATTTTATTTTTTTATGATTGTTTAATCATAAGAAAATTATTCACTTCTAATTCAAAAATATTTGTTTACAAAAACCTTACAACAATTTACTTTAAGTACAATTGTTATTACTCATAATTTAATTGTAGTTATAATCAAGCGCAATCTCTCCTGCCCATGTGCAGAATATCTCCTACCCTATAAAGAAAAGGAGATATTACGCAAAATAGCTCTCTTGGTTTTATTACAGCTGTTGCTTTAAATCATAGTAGAACAATAAAATAGCAATGCTAAGAGAAGACTAGTTAATTCACAATTATTCAGCCATAGTTTAGAAAAAGATTAATATTTAAAGTTTTTATATTATTTTGTTGAATTGCGTGTAAACTCTCCTAGCTTTAATGTGCGCTTCGTATTGTTTTTTCTCAGAAAATCAATTTGAGAAATATTGTTTTATTTAAAAACACTTATTATTGTTATTATTATTTTACTAACTTAGAACATTTGAAATTGTATTTAATGAAAACTGATTTTAAAAAGCTATAAGATGGGTTTGAATGCAAATGATAAATTATTTTCAAAATTCTAAAAAAAAATTTCAGATTTCCAGAAATTCTATGTGACAGTGACACTAATGTTTGCTTTTGAAGGTATAATATCAAACAGTGCAAAGGATAATATTTTCTAAAGAGAATTCGTCAATTAGTTTTGACATGTTCGAAGCTTCAATATACCCATTTGTTTCAAGGCACTGGAAGAGACGATGTCCCCGCCTTTTCGCCGGCACGAAATTTCATTTCCACACTTATTTTTCCCGTTCCCACTTATTTTTCCCGTTCAGTAGATGGTTGCTTTTCGACGACTTTATTTTTCACAATACACCACGGATTCTCTATTTTATTCAGATCTGGGATGTTACCTAGCCAGTGAAGCGATTTAATTTTCTGTGCCTTCAGATATTTCTTGTCAATCTTCACCCTGTGACACAGAGCCTCGTCATGCATGGAAATTGAACGTTTGTGAACACGCATATGAAGCTACAACTTCTCGCGTAACAAATTAAGGTACTGCTTTCCGTTCATAGCGGTTTTATGTGGTACAATATACAGATTAGCAGTACCGGACACAGACATTGCACCCCATATCATTTGGCTTGGAGAATGTTTCACAGTTTGAATCGTATATCTCTCATCACATATTTTTCCCCTTGGACGGTGAACACTTGTAGCACGTGCAGAAGATTGCTGCACACTTGAATCATCCTAAAATAAAAACTACTCCACTGCTGTAATGTCCAATTCTGATATTGTCTGGAGAAAGTCAGTCGTTTCCTTTTGACACTTGGAACATGGCTCCCTGGGAGCCATGCTTGGAGTAAGTCAAAGTTTCCTTGCAGATTTATGGGATGATAAACCAAAATCTTTGGCCGAACGTATTGAAATAGTACACACACTGACATTGGTGCTTTTTGCAGCCAGAAAATGTCTAATCGTATTGCAGGAGGTTCTTGGATCTCGTACGACCATCCTTCTTATCACATGATCATCAAGTGCACGCGTTTTTCTAGGACGACCGCTTCTCTTAAGGTCCACAAATTTTCCCGAAATTTTAAATTTACTAATAGCTTGATTCACAGCCGTCTTGCTCACATTTACTCTCGAACTTATTTGGCGTTCAGAAAATCCAATTTTATGCAAGGTCAATATTTCTAACCTTTTTGTAACAGTAAGTGAAGGTCTTTTACCCATTACAATAATTACACAACAGCACTGTCTACGACAAAATCCAATAAACAATTGGCGATAAACATGCCGGCCACCTTTATTTACAGCAGTAGAAAGTGTCTGATGCAATCAGTACATGAGATGACACAATAATCTGCGGAAACGATGCAATGTGTTAAAATACTCAAAATCGGCTGCTGGTCTTAAATTTTTGCAAATGACTGTAAGTCGAGATTTAGTCATCCATGTCAATGCACATTATTATCAAAAATTTTTATTTCGATATATCCTCAATTTTTATTATTTTAAATTTGCAATTAGGTCCTTTTTTTATGATAATTAAGAAAGTTATTTATATTTTTAAAATAAAAAAGGAAATTGATATAGTATTATTTAAGAATATATTACAAGTAATAAGCAGGAGATAATAATAATAATTGTTATTATAATTACTATTATTTAATTCTATAAACACTTACGTTTTAACAAAAAGTAGTCCATGTTTTTAAATCCCAAGAAAAATTAAAAAAAAAAAAAAAAAAAAAAAAAAAAGTGTTGGTGCTAAGTAATAGTATAGACTGACTAATGTATACTAAATTTGATCTGATCACACACCAAAATGCTCAAAATCCATTAACGAAATGAATTTTGCTTTAACCAGTATAAAGTTTTATTATTTAAACCATGTTATTTTTTTAACTAGTAGATATAAAGTACGCATCATTTTTTTATCTTCTTATACAATAGCTTTTAATACTATCCAGTTTATTAAAGGGACAAGTACCCGATAAATGCTGTACTGCAAAATGTCATCAAAATCCTCATTTCTTTGATTGCAGTACAATACAATATAAACAATAGCAGTTGAATATTGCAGTTAGTTTCTCAAATTGAAATAAATGCAAATATGATTTATTTTATTTTATTTTATTTATTTTTTTATAACTTGTAGGGGAGTTTAAAAGTATTTTGCAGTATTCTTATAGTTTCTTGGTTTACCAGTTTAGAGTTCGAACAAAGGAATGTATTCTTAGAAATAAATAATGAAGAAAAAATTTGGCTAAAAATTACTTGAACTATCTCATCTCTTGTATTTTTTGAACATATGATAATATGTGATAGTAAGTAGCTAAGTAAAATGTTTTGAAAACGCAAACAGTAGCTAATGTATAATTAATTACATTTTTTTTAAAAATTGCATAATATGTTGCATAAAAATCTTTGCAAATAAAATTATGTATTTTTACATATAAAAAAAATCGTGGATATATATATATATTTCCCTTACAAAAATGGTGGAAATAGTTAAACACCCTACCCCTAAAATTGTAAAATCCCATCACCTTGGTATTTGAGGCTTGTGATTAAATAACTTATTTTTCCAAAAATAATATTCTTGTTATTAATTAAATAATAGTTTAGATTTGGTATTATTTATATTATGTTTAAAGTTTAATTATTTTATATAGGCAGTTAATATATTTTTTTGCACATCTTTTTAGTGTTCTGTTGGTTTATTGTGATTTTTTCCATTTCTTCCAGTTTTTAACGGTTTTTCCATTTTTTTCCACTATTCTGGGAGAAACTAGTTTCTTCCGGAGGAAACCCAACCCTGTTAATTTGCTTTTCAAATTTGCCAATCTTAATAAAATTTTCCAGTGACAACCTAATATGAACTTCAAAATACCAATTTGAATTGCCTACAGTTATTCCTTTTTAAATTATGCTGATAACAAATATACATACAGATAAACCTCTGAAAGTTTTACTTTCGTATTCAAGAGACCTCAAAATGTGATATTATATAAAAACAGAGTGAAAAATTAAACTTATATTCTTTAACTTATAGGCATAAGAAATTAATTTTTCCCCCTGAGCGGCGTTCGTCAACTTAGTAAAATGTAGCAAAGCACTTCCATCAGTGACATTCAATAGAAAAGAACAATTAGTTCGATTTCAAGTAGCCCTGTATATTGCCAATTACATTTAATAGAAAAAAAATCGTTTAGATCAATTTTGGGTAGCCCTGTATATTGTCAATAAATTATATACACATCACATTGTGTGGGGTAAGTGCTCCAGTGATTGACATATTTAGAGCAATTTCTGAAGTTTTTAATGCTTTAGTCATCAAAAATTATTTTTGGAAATCTTAAGTTAATATATATAGCATGAATATATGTTAAAATATATACATTTGATAATTATTAATATATATATATATATATATATATATATATATAATATATATATATATGAATTTTTATTTTATACCCACTCAGTGTTCCAGTAATTGACACTGCCAGTTTTTCATTTTACCAGTAATTAACATCCTATGCTCTAGTGTTTGACACTGCTAGTTTCTCATTTTACCAGTTATTGGCACCCTATGCTCCAGTGCTTGCCATAAAATGTTAAAATTCTTATATGTAAAACATGTGCTTTTATTTTTTTTTTTCTTATTTATTAATTATTTCGGGAAAGATGTCAATTACTGGAGCATGTCAATCACTATTTAAATTCAGTCTTACATGAAAAAAACTTAATACAAAATTTCCATATATACAATCTATACAAAACATACTTTTATTCTTATGAAAAAAAAAAAAAAATGTTAATTCCATTTTTCTTAGGGCAGCCTATAAACATCACACAGTTCTTAACAGAAATGTCGCCTATAGACGTAATATATTTTATCTTTCTTGGATGGCCCTGTACACGTGTCCTTTGCTTTATTTCAGCGATAAGTTTAACGTAGCATCACTGTATGATACAAATGTAGAATACCGAGTTTGGATTTCCTGCTCCTATTTGTTCTTGAGATATGTTGATAATAGACACACAGGCCAACCGCTAAAAACATGATTTCCGGATTCAGTGGACCTTAAAACGCGTAAATATAACAAAAACTCAATTAAAAAAATTTAACCAAAAAACAATGCTTTCTCTATATGGGTAAGAGAAAGTAAAAAGTAAAAATAAAGAAAATTTCCACATTTGAAATCTCAACATTATTTTTATGATGTGTGCAGACAATTCTCATTTTTAAAAAATATAAACCTAAATCTCGAAAGAAAGTCAATTTTGAATCTTATAGACACTTTCGAAATGTATTATTATTATTATTTAATATTATTTATTTTTTAATAAAAAAAAAAGAAAAGAAAAAATAATAACTTTCTTTCCATTTTTTATAGAAATATAGTTCACTCACTCGTTTAAAAAAAACCGACTAGTTCTTTTGAAAAAGTACCCGTGTTGATAATTTTCACATCTCTTCGAAGTATCCCCGGTTTGGTAAAGTATCTCTTAGGGATGCTCCTATAACTACACATACGAAAAGTTTTTCATGTGACTATTACTATTACAAATAAAATTTGTAATTTCAAAATGATTAGTAAATAATTACAAGATAAAGAGAACTTTTTATATACCATGTTTTTAAAATTTCTGTTGAATCATATAAACACTACTGAAGGCAGCGGAAACCCGGAGCAATTGGATAAAAGTATTAAAAAAATTCATTGCTATCGTGTTTTGAGCTATTATAAAAGTTTCAACTGGCTATCTAGCCGGGAAGTTATTTCAAAGTTGATTGCAAGCTTTGTACTGGTAACGCTGCCGAACGCTGCAGGGTTCCGAAGCAGTTGGTTAAAAATAATTAAAAAATACATTTCCACCGTGTTCTGAACTATTCTGAAAGTTTCAAATGTCTAGCTAGTCGGGAACTTAGTTAAATAAATTTTCTGTTGAATCATATAAACGCTGCCGAAGGCAGTAGGGACCTGAAACAGTTGACTAAAAGTATAAAAAAAATGTGTTGTCACCGTGTTCTGAGCTATTCTGAAAGTTTCAAATATCTAAAGTTTCTAGTCGGGAAGTTAGTGAAAAATCGATTGCAAGCTTTGTACTGGTAACGCTATCAAAGGCAGCAGGAACCTGGAGCAGTTGGTTAAATATATTTAAAAAATGCATTTTCACCGTGTTCTGAACTATTCTGAAAGTTTCAAATGTCTAGCTAGTCGGGAAGTTAGTTAAATAAATTTTCTGTTTATTCATATAAACGCTGCCGAATGCAGTAGGGACCTGAAACAGTTTACTAAAAGTATTAAAAAATTGTATTGCCACCGTGTTCTGAGCTATCCTGAAAGTTCAAATGTCCAGCTAGTCGGGAACTTAGTGAAAAATCGATTGCAAGCTTTGTACTGGTAACGCTGCCGAAGGCATCAGGAACCCGAAACATTTGGCTAAAAGTATTAAAAAAATGCCTTTTCACCAAGTTCTGAACTATTCTGAAAGTTTCAAATGTCTCGCTAGTCGGAACGTTAGTTAAATAAATTTTCTGCTAAATCATATAAACGCTGCCGAAGGCAGTAAGGACCTGAAACAGTCGACTAAAAGTATTTAAAAAGGTATTGTCACCGTGTTCTGAGCTATCCTGAAAGTTTCAAATGTCTAGCTTGTCGGGAAGTTAGTGAAACATCGATTGCAAGCTTTGTACTGATACCGCTGCCGAAGGCATCTGGAACCCGAAACAGTTGGCTAAAGGTATTAAAAAAAAATGCATTTTCACCGTGTTCTGAACTATTCTGAAAGTTTTAAATGTCTAGCTAGCCGGGGAGTTAGTTAAATAAATTTTCTGTTAAATCGTATAAACGCTGCCGAACGCAGCGGGACCTGAAATAGTTGCCTAAAATTATTAGAAAAATGTATTGTCACCGTGTTCTGATCTGTCCTGAGAATTTCAAATAGCTAGCTAGTCGGGAAGTTAGTTAAAAATCGATTGCAATATTTGTACTGGACAAACAAACAAACATGCAAACAAACAATCAAACAAACAAGAATCGAAGTTAATAAAAACATGGTAAAATAAAAATAATGATCATTGTTTGTATTTATACAAAATTTTATCCAGTGATATCATAAAGTTCTGAGCTTGAGCTAGAGCTGCCACAAAACTTTTGTCGCATTAACGTAGAGAGACAGATACCATTGTAAAAGTGGTCAAAAAGCGTCCAAAACTTCCTAAAACGTATAAAACCGTCAAAAATCGAAAGTCAGAATTTTTTACAAATCTAATACTGTCTTTTTAAAAATTGTTTTTTAAGGAACATTCCAAATAGAGACACGGTGAGAGATACTACAATAGAAGAACAATTCTTTTTATAAGTTTTAACTTCAGGTGTATTGCTTAATTTTTTATGCGCAAAAGATTAAGAAAATCGCTACGCCTGATTTCTTGAATAATAATAATAATAATAAGCGTCTTTAATTTTATTATTTTTAACATACGTGTGAAAGTAAGTGTAGCTACAAGAATGATATGTAATTTAATGTATTTAGTCGAATGCATTTTTTTTCCTCTTGCAATATCCGCTGTAAAATAATATACTTATGTCATAACGGAAATTTGAAATAAACTTCCGTGTTTACAATTTCAGCTAAACTGAAATAAAAAAAAACACAATATACATAACTTGTTCATAAATTAGCAGAAGAAACACACACACACACACACACACACACACACACATATATATATATATATATATATATATATACAGTAAAGCACCGTTTATACGTCTCTCGTTAATACGTCTTTTACCTTTATACACCCTTTTAGTGAGGTCCCGATTCATTCCTATTCATTTTAATGCAAACATTTCTCGTTTGTACGCTGCTAACAACGGTTATACGTCTTTTCTATTTTACTAAAATTCGCAAAATTTCTCGACCTGTCATTATTTACCATTCTAAGTAAGACAGATTTTCCCTAGAAAGCATCTTAAATGGAGGAACACGGGAAAGATCAAAGAATACTGATCAAAGAATCGATTGAATTCACAGTAGAATTTTTAATACTCATAGACAAGCAGCAAATCAGACGAATATTAAAGATTTTTAATGTTATTAAATAACTATCTGTATATGGGCATAAATCGTATGCTTATTATTAAAGATACGCAGTATGTATAATTCAAATTCAAAATGTGTTCATATAGTTCTTTAAAAATGTAATATAATACTCAATATATGATATATGTAATTAGTACCCACTCATGAATTAATAGAATAATTTTTCTCAATTTTTATAATAATTTTTTAAATTAATTATTGTCTTTAAAAAAAGTATAATATACATTTACTAACTTAAGAAACTTTATTAATTAGTATTTTCATATGAATTTTGCTTAAGTGTCATTAAATTTGTAGTAATCAACGTGTTATTAAAATTTCGATTATACGTCTTTTCATTTATACGTCCTTTTACGCCAGTCCTTTGAAAGACGTATAAACGGTGCTTTACTGTATATATATATATATATATATATATATATATATATATACATATACACTAAGCGACAAAAAAAAAAGCCGCACTGCAGAAAAAGTGACTTATACGTTTTTTATGTGTAATAACTTTAAAATTAATGTTTGAAACAAATAAAACTCTCTTGTTTGCATAATACCAAAGGTATGAAATGATACCTATGTATATTTTCGATTTAATAATTCGCTTTATTGCACTTTACGAAGTAAATTTTAAAAATCTGCATAAAACTTTCTTTTTGAACATAATGCAATAACTATACACTTTGCATTCTATTATGATTTATTATATGAAATAAACAAGTTATATTTTAATATATGAAATAAAACTATTTATTTGTTAGATCTAAGCAATTTTTTGTTAAAAATATGTATTCTGCATTGGGTTAATTTCACCTTTATATGGAATTACTACATTAATGCGCAATGGCATAGTTTTTTACAGTGTTTTAATATAAATCTCAGAAATTTCAATGTGCCAAATATCACAAATAAATTTTTCTAGTTCTGGCAGAGTTATAGGCTGCAAATTTCGAATCCTCTCCCCTCTCCCCCGCCTTTTTATAGACGAAACATTTTCGAGCGGATCGCGATTTTGACCATTCCCATGTCTGGTAAAGAATAAATTCTTCTATATCCTTTATGGTATTTAACTTAAAGTGAAAAAAAGTATGATTACATACAGAATTATAGGTTCTCATGGGAATGTATAAGAAATTTTGACAATTTGAAGTGAATAAACTTACCACAGACGCCGTGTAGTAAGGTGCCTTATTATCTTCAAATGCTGTTTACGGAAATGTCTAAGATACCTCCAAAATAGTCTGTCAGGCACCACTTTTATGCAGATTGTGTTTTATTTCGAGTTAATTGATCCCTTGAGCATAAAAATTTCCCCGAGTGTTTGAAAAGTTATGCACCTCCGTACCATAATGTACGGAGAATGTGTCACTGTTTTAAAAGTGCGATTTTCATTAAGTTGGTCACATTTTCGTCTTCATTCTAGCTTTTTTCAACTGCACAAAATAAAGAAAACTTGATTCATCAAAGAAAACCAGTTCAGCCTAATAATTAACCGATAATGTTTTTAAATTTTGGTCAACTAAAGTATTGTTTTTTCTAATTCTTTTCCTTAATAATGGCTTTTTTCGCAGATCTTCCGTTCTTTAACCCGCTTTGTTTAATTGTTCCCGCATTGTTTTTGGAAAAAGTAATTTACTATACACTTTTTAAAAATCTTTTTTAAGTTCTGAACATGATGCAAATCGATTTTTTAAACATTCGTATTATAACTTGCGGTTATCTTGCTTGGATGAGCAACATGACCGCCTAAAGCCAAATTCCCAGTTTAAACGGCCAAAAAAATTTATACTTTGCTAAAATTCATTTTACCAATATTTCGTTAGCATTTAATTATTTTGCCATCTCACGTATTAAAATATTTTTTGATTTTCATTTAAAAATTAATACTTTTTGTGGCATCGTTAACTGCCTTATTCTTACCATTTTTGAAATAAATTCTAAAATTACAATTTTCCTGACAATTGCATTTTGTTTTTAACACTAGACTCAAAGCTAAAGTGTATGTGGAGGACAACATAGTAAAATCTGTTCGAAAATTTGCTTTTTAAACGATAAAATTGGCAGTTGTAGAAGGCGAAAAGGAAAACATCCAAGTGCGGCTTTTTTTTTTGTCGCTTAGTGTATATATGTAATAAGTGCAAACAAGTATATTTTCTAAAAAAATAAAAATAAAATAAAAAATATATATATAAATATTTTTTAATCCAGTAGGAAATTAAAGTTGCCTAATTAATTACAACCAAAAGAAAAAGTTTTGTTGGTAACTGGAACATTAACGAGGATATATATTTATGTAGTGGCGACACCTTGTTTTCCCTAACATTCGATTCTGAAATCAGCACTGCAGCTATGAGCGAGTGTCTTCGACGAGAGGATGAACTAACACGCAGCGGAATGACGTAGCCGTGATGTCAGACGAACGTCACTTCCGGAGCACGCATCCTTCATAAACGGGAGCTGAGAGCAACAAGCGTCTACGTCTTAATCAGCAACTTTTACTCCCAAAACCATACTCCCGGGAGTCTTGATCCTAGCTAGTGCGCATCTAATTCTGCACATATTCGCCATCCCTTACACGATAACAGGTTCTTTGAACAGGATTGTTTTCTTCCGCTCCGTATGCTATCGTGCTCGTTTGATCTATTTTATTAGAAAAATGTCCGACTATTTGCATGAAAAAAGTTCCTTTTCAGGACCAATTTCTCTTGACTATGTGTCTGAAGAGATTTTATCCGATAATTCGTTTGGAATTGAAGAAAACTCTTCTTCAGCATCATGCAGCAACTCTGCTACTGTGATAAATATTAATCAGTCTAAAAATTTTAATTCCGCCTTTTAAATCACATATTCATAGGAGAAACAAAATAAATAGCACTCGACTATTATTATTATTATTATTATTATTATTATTATGAGTGAATTATTATATGTAATGTTGCACCGAATTATGTATCAAAGAATAATACTTTTCGTGAGTTATATTATATTCATTATTATAATCATAATACGTATGCATAATATTTTTAAAAAATAGGGGGGGGGGGGAGTTGTCCATAGCCAAATGAGCGCAGGGCACAGTCTAACTGAAATCTGCCTTTGAGAATATGTAAGTCAGTTCAACAAAATACTTTGCAATAACCAACAAGAAGATTATGAATAATTAATTATTAAGCAGTATTCAAATATATTATTTACTCATAGCTAAGCTAAGAGTAAATAAGAAAGATTATAAAATTTTTAATGCATTCACAATTTCATATAATATTTCTAATTATCAGATTCCTTTTCTTAATCAATATTTATTACAAAGTGCCAAAGTAAGATTTTTAAATTATGTTTTCATTCCAAAGATTTACAAATCTTAAAATTCTCAAAAATTGAAAAAATAAGAAGGTTAAGTTGATTTCTTTTTTCTTATCATGTAGCCACTATTTTGAAACAAAATGACAGCTAAAATTTGTAATGGGCATGGTGGGACTCTATTGATGAGGTCTATGTACATATAAAGTTTTAAGCAAATCGATTCATAAATACCTTTTCTTTTCTTAATTTTAAATGCATATCAATTAGGCAAACAAACATATCAAATGCATTTGTGAGATGACTCGACAAATTTATTTCAAAATAATTCAGCATTTCAAAAGTTATCATGTTAACTAAATTTCATGTGGCCGCCACTTGGAAACAAAATAGTGGAGCCCACTGCTCAGTTAACTAATCAAAGATATCTGTGAGATAAATCCACTGTCCAACTTTGGTTCGAATAAATTCAGTATTTTAAAAGTTAGGTACTGTGAAAAAAAAAAAAAAAAAAATTCAAGTGTCAACATTCAGTGTTTGCAACTTGGACACAAATTTGCGGAGCAACTTTCCCAGCAAAATTATTTATGATATTTGAATGATAAGTCCACTGTCAAACTTTGGTTCGAAATGAGTATTTCAAAAGTTATCATGATAATAAATTTTCAAGCGGCTGCTACTTGGAAATAAAAGGGTGAAGTGAGATGCCCAGCAAACTTAGCTAAGATATTTGAATGATAAGTCCACTGCACAAATTTTATTCCAATTGGTTCAGTATTACAAAAGTTATTGTAATGACAAATTTTCAAGTGGTCGCCACTTGGTAACAAAACAGCAGAGCAAGTTGACCAGCGAATTTATGCTAAATATTTGAACCATAAGTTTACAATCCAACTTTGGTTTGAATTAGTTTAGTATTTCAAAAGTTATCGTGATGGCACATTTTCAAGTGATCACAACTTGTAAACGAAATAGATGAACAAGTTGCGAAGTGAACTCATAAAAAATATTTATATGATAAATTCTCTGTCTAACTTTGTTTAGAATTAATTAAAAATTTCAAAATTCATCGTGTTGATAGATTTTCAAATTATTTCACTTAATATCCAAGAAAGGATATATTGCACCAAACAAAGTAAAAAGAAGCAAAAATAAATAAAATGCACAAATAATTATAACTAAAAACTGCTTCCAGATTAAGTGAAAATTCATAACATATTTTCTAATTTTTAAAAACTGCAAAATGTATTATATGTGAAATGAGTAGTTGACAGGAATATTTATTATATGTCATATAAATAGTTGTGAAAAATGCATATATTTTCATAGCATGAATTAAAATATGAACTTCTTTTTAAAATTAATGCATTATAATAAATCTGCAATAGCAATAAATTTGAATGTTTTTATGTGACTGTTAAAGAATTATAACAACTAAATTAGGTATTTGCACTGAGTAATGTAGTATCTTAGTTTTATATCAAAAATAATATTTGATTTTCTGGATAATCTTTTCTTACAAAAAACTAAAACTAAATAAATAAATGAAGAGTGAGATTAGTCAGTTTCAACAAACAAATAAATAAACAATGGAACAAATTTTCTTTAAATATTTTAATTTAGATCAGCAAAATTTTAATAATTCTAAGCAGTATTGCTGAAATTCTTTGACACTAAGTAAAAAGAGAAATGCTTTTCTTTAAACTGCTTGTAGATACATATATATCCTCGCTATACATTTATTTAAGCAAAACAACTTTTGATTTAATTTTAAATAATATTATAGTTTTAAAAAATTAAAGAACACGCTTTTATAGAAATGTGAACTAAAAAGCACAAAATATCTATCTTAGTATTAAAATTCAGGGTAAGAGAAAATCGTGTGAGTGACACACCGTAATATTTACATACATTTAAATCTTTAATTAAAATAACTTAGAATAAAACAAAAAACATTTTTAAAAAATCTCCCCTGCCGGGGATCGAACACTGGACCTTTAGGTTCGTAGCGCGGCGCCTTACCTCAATGCCACATCGTTCATGTAGGGAAAGTATTTTTTTACAATATAAATTTTTTTTGTTTGCTCCCAGAGAAGTTACAAACATACATACATACAGGTGAGGCTAATAAAAGCGTGTTAATAAAAATACATAGTATGACGTACAAAAAAGTGTAATATAAAGTGTACAGCATACAAGGATATTTTTTAAAATAATCTTTAAAATTTTGGAAAATATATTAAATTGTTTAAGTTTGTCATCTATGGATTTCAAATTCTTTTTCTATGCAATTTGCATCTTAAAAGCTACACAAAAATTTTACAATAAAATAAATAACCTATGCCGCAATTACAAAATTAAATAAAAAGCAATGTTTATCTTCTTAATTAATCAACATGTTTTAAATCCACCATCATTCTTTTTTTTTTTTTTTTTTAACACCATAAATAAATGCACCCATATTAGGATGAAACAAGAAACTTTTGCAAAAGAAGAAATTTACTTATGAATATGTACTTTTTTTTTTTTTCTCCTGTTCAAAAAGCCCTTTAAACAGACAGGAAGCAGGCAATATGCCCTTTTAAATAGACTTTCTACGAAAACAAAACAAGCAACGGATGGGAGTTGCCGTCTTTCACTGAGCGAGGAGTATCACTTGCCGTCTGACTGCGCAGAATTAGATGCGCACTAGTTCAGAGCAAGACTGCCGGGACAGAGCCTCCTTAAGTAGATGCCTTCCACGCGCGGCGAATCCCAATGTTAAATTAGGCAACATTTAAAAAATAAAACTAACGCTAGGTGACAGCACCTACGCAGAGCAACAATTTTCTTCTGTTTCACAGATAAGTTCTATTTTTCATCTAAAAAACTAGCTATTAATTTCAATTTAAAGTCCAAAATTGTATATATACATTTTTTTAATTTCAAAAAATAATGTCAAAGTGCTTTATCGTAAATATTTTCAATAAAATGTTCAAATATTTATATTTAAGGAAGTATAGGGTTTAATTTTCTTCGAAATTGGACAAGACCTATTTTAGCTTTTCAGCTAATTGAATTACAACGTATCAAATAAATAACACATTTTATTATTATTATTATTATTATTATTATTATTAATTAAAAAACGAAATTTAAAATTAAATAAGCAAAAACATGGCATGTCTATCACGCTATTAAATTATTTTTTTTTTTATATATTTATTCAATAAAAATTTCAAATTTTTTTTTAATTTAGATATTAGATGAAAGTTTCGTTTTTATAAATTAAAATCTCTGAACTTTTAATGAGTTTCAGTTTAGAATGAATAATTTATAATGATAATTATTAAAATCATGTCTTTTTTTTTTTTTTTTTTTTTTTTTTTTTTTTGTCATGTCCTTTACGTTACATTTTTACCTTAGTAGGTGTGAATTATTTTTCTTAAATTGAAAATTTTATATTATTTATAAGAAAAATAGACCAGCACATTAACGAGATAAGTTAACATTCAGTAATAAAAATTGGACAAGAAAACAATCTGTTGTCTTGTCCGTCACAATAAATAAATAAATAACCGTTAAGATTTAAATTTTTAAAATTAAGGATTTCTGGAGCATCAGTTTTCGCTCTCACCAAGTTTTTTTTTTTTATTATTGTTATTATTCAAGATTTTATTAGCTCCACCAGTTCCGAGAGGGTATGCTTTCGAAACTTATAGACATTTTCGAAATAAAGTTGTGTTATATTTATTCTCCTGAAACGAAAAATAATGTTTTTAGCGGTTGGTCTGTGCGCGTCGGTTTGTCTATCTCGGATATACTTGGAAAATGCTGAAAGTGTATTTTGTATTAGGTATTTTTCATATAAGACAAAATTTAAATGCACAATCTGATGTGCGCATAGTTTATTGAAAACATACAGGGCTATCCAAAATTAAGCTAAACGTTCTTTTCTGTAGAATGTAATTGACGGAAGTGCTTTGCTACACTTTTTTATATCGACGAGAATACTGTTGAAGAAGGAAAATCAATTTTTCGAACATATAATGTAAACAAAGTATATTTTGAAGTTCTATTTTCAACTCAGGTTTTTAAATAAAGTCACGTTTTGAGGTTCCCTGAATACAAAAAACATTTTTTTTTTTTTTTTAGTTTTTAGCGATTGATTTATATGCATATTTATTATCAGAATAACTTAAAAACAAACAAATGCAGGAAATTCACAATTTTAAAACTCGTATTAGGTTTCAATTTGAAAAATTTGATAAAGATTGGCAAATTTAAAGATAAATTAATAACATCCTTGAAATATTATTATATTTTAATAATGCAAGTTATTTTAAACATGCCAGCCCATTTTTAGAAGCATTTGCTTAGTTTTCTAAATTATGTGAATTTTTAAACTGTGGGTAGAAGGGAAAATGGTAAAATAGATAATTTTTAAGTTTTTCTGTACATTTTCCCTTTTGTGATTGAATTGTAATTTCTATTTCAAAAATTCAAATCATCTTTCTGTTATATCTGATAATTTTTCAAATCAGTACTCATGATATTTAATTTTTAAATGAATTTTAATTCCATATTCCATTTGTGTGGTAAAAGGTTAATAAAAGTAATGTTTTGAATCTTAAAACTTAATTTTTTTAAAAAGAACAAAAGTAGAAATAAAAATTTTCTGTTTTTTCTTTTAAATATTCCCAACACTTTTGTTTCGATTTAACTGAAATAATAAAATTTTTCTACATATTTACACAAGTCTTTAAACAACAATAGTATTAAAAAAATATAAATCAATCTTGTTCCTATATTGGAGTATTTTGTAGATTTATTCATAAATTACATTAGTAATTTATGAATGAAACTATAAAATACTCCAAGAGTTACTTCAAAGTAACTAAGAACAAGTTATTTTTTTGTATTCTTACATCAATAAATAAAAATTTAATTTCATTTTGTAATAAGCATAACTATTTTATTTGTTAAATCTAACTTACTAACAGATTTGTGAACCCTTTGAATTTTTATATCATAATTTCTTTTATATTTATCTTCGTCTTAACCACAGAATTTACAATAATAAATAAAAAGAATGTTTTTGTGAAAAATATTATTGATATTCAAAAATCCGGAGGGTTGGTAATTTTGCACTAATTATTTATACAGTTTACATACTTTGTCTTGAAATATTTGCAAGCCTTTTATCTGAATTGCATTGCTTGGTATTTCGTGAAAACTTATATTTTCACGGCGACTGTCCGATTTACAAAATGGAACGACGCAACACACCATATTATTTTTTTAAAAAAAAAAAAAAAAAAAAAACCTTCTCACATTTGTTAAATTAATAAAACATAAACCATAAAGAACTCAATTGAAACTCAATTGAATGGCGGGAAATAAACAGAAATTTATGTACGGTATCAAGCGCCATCTACTGGCTATGTTCTTCTTGTACTGTTGCCAAGTTTTCGAGCGACTCGCCTGGCATCTACTTAAGGAGGCTCTGGCCGGGAGTATGGTTTTGGGAGTAAAAGTTGCTGATTAAGACGTAGACTCTTGTCTGAGAGCATTTTCCCGAGAGGATTTAGTAGATGCTTGGATTGTGATGAGTGCAGTAGACGGTTGGATCTTGACGTGGACGTGCGGATTTTGATCTGTTGACGACGATAGTTCGCCGAGACGATGTTCTGTATCATGCCGTGTGCTTTTCTAAAGTGATCAAAGCGAAAGCTATGTGTTATCTTATTTTGACGAGATATATGCTAAAATTGAACTATTAAAAGTGAACTTTGACTTGCAAATGTGACTGTTCTAGTCGGCTGTTTGATTTTAATTTAAACTATAATCTTGTAAATATTGTATATTATGATTTAACCTTTCATTAAATTTTAAGTGATTAGTAGTAAATAAGTATTAGTTTTCTGTTTAATTCCCACAAAATCCCACAAGTCAGAAGTGGGATGGAACGTGAATTTTGGATTGCAACGTAAGTTTAGTTTAAAACATAAATTTCATTATTTCATTGACTGAAAAAAGAACTATTTTTCTAATTCGTTGAACTTTTTAAATTATAAACTTTTTTTTGACTGAACTCTTTATTTTAAAAACTGTTGCTGAACTGTGATGAGTGTTGAATTATAAAATTCTTCTCTCTATAAATATTTATGGTGTGCCATTCGACAGTTATGTGGATTAAACCGAAAGTAAGAGCTGAATAAGTGACAGGTCACACTTATAGCATATTAAAATAATCAAGTATCTGCTGTTGTTCCTGTTCTGCAAAGGTACGTCAACTTTTATTTTATTGCATGATGATATCATTAGAGGACATTCCTCGAATAGGTATTGCACTAGGGACAGAAAAATATAATAAGATTAAAATTCTGCATCGGTTTCTTTTTGAAAACGAAGGTGATCGAAAAAACAGATGCAGAATAAAAAAATTTAAAGGATTTGATTTTGCCATTGATGATGAAAACTATGTTCAAAAACAGAAATTTATAGATGATAATTTTTCGCTAAATGAACTAATAATAATCAGTAATTTATTAAATGTCTCTTTCGACGGCACCAAAGAAGAGTTACGAGACAGGTTATTATTGAAATTAAGTGATATTGAATCACTGAAGGAGGAAAATTCTGAAAATGATTCGGATATTGATTCTGAAAATGAATCTAGTAGCGATAGTGACGTCACGAAAATTGATTCCTCGGTGCAATGCCATAATGATAATGATAATAATGATGTTGATTATAATAAAAGTAAAAAATGTTATAATAATTTTAACAATGTTAAGAATTCTGGAACACATGGTGCAGCTATCTCGTTTAACGATTTCGAGAACAATATTAGTAAATTTAGCGGTGAGCCGCATGAAAACATTAACTTTTGGTTTAACGAATTCGAAGAAATAGCGGAAATGCTTAATTTGACTGAATTGCAGAAAATCATTTTCTGTAAGCGACCTTTGAGCGGAAACGCTTCATTATTTATTAAATCTGAGAAAGCGCTACTTACTTAGAAAAAATTTAAAAGAAAGCGCTCATTGAGGAATTTAAAATAGAGACAAATTCCGCCTCTTTACATGAAATATTGAGTAAAAGGAAAATAATACGCGATGAATCTGCTACAGAGTATTTTTTCAAAATTCGCGAATTAAGTAAGAACGGGCATATTGATGATGCCGCTATTATGCACTATGCTATCCAAGGAATTAATGATAAATCTGAAAACAAAATAATATTATATGGGGCTAGAAACCTTCATGACTTCAAACAAAAAATCAAAATGTACGAAAAATTAAGAGAGATAGTGAAAAGGGTAAACATAGATTTGATTAAGTAGAATTGAAACCCATAAGATATAATGTGCATGAAAAATTTAATCCTAAAAGTGATGTAAACAAAATATGTTATAATTGTGGTGATAAAAACCATTTGTCTAGAGACTGCCCTCATAGAATGAAAGGTTTCAAATGTTTTTCTTGTAAACAGTTCGGGCACAAGAGCTCGGAATGTCCAGGTTCGAAACCCGAAGTTGAGGCGTTGTACATCGGAGTAAATCAAAACCTGAATAAAACTATACAAATAAATAATATATAAATTTCAGTGGTATTATTGATACAGGGAGTGAAGCAACACTGCTGCGTAAGAATGCTTTTAACAAACTGAATGTTAATAGATTAAATCCTATGAGTACCACTATGAAGGGGATCGGAAAAAGTTCCGCAAAGCCGTTAGGCTCATTTGATGAAGATTTGAAAATTGATAGTTTTAAACACAAAGTTACTTTTTACGTTGTAAACAATGATGTAATACCCTATGACGTAATAATTGGAATGAATGTATTAATGTTGAGTGAGACGAAAATAAATGAAAAAGGTATTTTCGTGAAAAATAAATCTAGTTCTCTTGAAGTAAATTTAGTAACAGTTCTTCCAGTAAATGCATATCAAAATGAAATTAAGACGAATATTGCTATTGACGCTCCCATTGACTTTAAAAGTAAAATTTCTGAAAAGTCCCCAGAAATAAATGAAACATTAAATAGTGTTGAAAAATGTAAAAATAAAACCCTCAACCTGTTATATTGTCCAAAAAATCATCAGAATCTTCTAAAAAAGCCGCAAGCGAAAATAATGACGACGACGAGAATGACGAAAGTGATGACGATAAAAAGATGCTTTTAAAAGACGATAATAGTGAAGATGATGATTGTGAGGAAGAGGAAGAGCCACGACGAAAAAAACAAAGTCAGGAGAATATTTTCCAAATGAGATCGCAAAATCAAGAAAAAACTTCTTCAATGAAAAACGAAAAACGAATCCTACTTGAAACGGTTTTGCCGTTAGCAGAAGAGCTGAAAAAGTTGAAGAAAATTCCAAACTTCTTAAAAGAAAGAAATTGAGAAAAAAGCCTTTGACGATAGATTACATTGATTGTAAAAGACAAAATATCCCAAAAGAAGAGACTGCCGGTATAAATTTGAGAAAATTGTTTATTTCATCACTTCCATTGAAGACTACAATTAGTGAAATAGCTGCATTACTTCCCAAAGCTGTGCAAATACAGTTAGAAGTTTTCCCTGCACATAAGAGTGCTACTATAAATTTTATGACCGAAGAAGATGCTGCAGAGGCTTTAAAAGACACTAAAACTGGAAATGACCAATTAGAGGTTCTCGAGTTCGAATCCCAAGTTAACTTTGAGTCCCAGAGTAAAGATTTGTGTAAACATGCAAAAGAACAATTTGTTAAAGCTAAAGAGAAAAATAAAACAAATTATAACTTGCGTAGACAACAACCGAAAACTTGTGAAATAGGCGACCAAGTGGCCATGAAATTGAAATCGAAGTTCTTCTGTCATTGTAAAACAGTAAAAATGAAAGGTGGAAACACCTATGATACAATTAAGGAGGAATGCCATGAAGGCCCCCCGTTGCACATCCACTCATGCTGAATTTCTCAAGCAGTGGATAATTAAAAAAAAAAAGAGAATATCAAAATTTGTATATGTGCTGTAAATAAGTTTGTTATTATTTTGTGTTGCTTTTGTGTTTGTTTTTTCTTTTTGTATTTTTCAGTATGGCCGCCTGGAGGACCAGTCGATGCAGGATGGCCGAGTGTAGTGGCGACACCTTGTTTTCCCTAACATTCGATTCTGAAACCAGCACTGCAGCTGTGAGCGAGTGTCTTCGACGAGAGGATGAACTAACACGTAGCGGAATGACATAGCCGTGATGTCAGACGGACGTCACTTCCGGAGCACGCATCCTTCATAGACGGGAGCTGAGAGCATTTTCCCGAGAGTGTTTTGTAGACGCTTGGATTGTAATGAGTGCAGTAGACGGTTGGATCTTGACGTGGACGTGCGGATTTTGATCTGTTGACGACGAGAGTTCGCCGACACGATGTTCTGTATCATGCCGTGTGCTTTTCTAAAGTGATCAAACCGAAAGCTATGTGCTATCTTATTTTGACGAGAACTATGCTAAAAATGAACTATTAAAAGTGAACTTTGACTTGCAAATGTGACTGTTCTAGTCGGCCGTTTAATTTTAATTTAAACTATAATGTTGTAAATATTGTATATTATGATTTAACCTTTCATTAAATTTTAAGTGATTAATAGTAAATAAGTATTAGTTTTCTGTTTAACGCCCACACAAGTGCGCCATCCCACATACATATATATATATATATATATATATATATATTTACAAACTATTGTTTCGCTTAGCGCAAAATTTTTAGTGTAGTTTCAAGGGATCTAACGATTCTCACATGACTATCTGTGATACAATTTTACCATGATACGAATTAGTTTAGTTCTCCTTAACTGTATTTCATATTAGTTTGAGACCTTTACCACTGACAGTTTGATTTCATATCTATACATACATATTGTTTTTATTCTATTTTATTCCATTTTTATTTTATTTATTTTTTATTTTCTATTTTATTTATTTCTATTTTATTTATTTATTTCATATTACCAAATACATTTTATTATTTAAAAAACTAAATTAGTTTAAAGAAAAGTTGGCATCTGGCCCCTTCGCGCAAGATTGAAGAAAAATAGTCTGTCTAGAAGCAAATATATAACTGATAATTATACAAAAAGTGTGTTTCTTAGACTTATACCTCAAATTCAAACATAAAAAAATAAATAAATAAATAAATAAATATTTTTAAAAATGTAAGTAAATTTGCACTTCTAGAAAAATGCTTTTATATATAAATTAAATGCTAATATAATTGGTAATTATTAGAAATATCATGTTAATTTGAGGTATAATTTGTTGCACACATTAAATTCAATATTGTTACCAAGTTTTATGAAAAAAACTTATAATGTTATTAAAATACAATGCACGCAACAGTAAAATTTAAGAAACTGAGAAAACAGCAGCTAAATATTGAAATGAAAATGAATGAGAGCATGTACTAGCTTACTTAAACAGTCATAACTCAAGAAATAATGCGAATTTTCTAATGCGGTTTTTTGCATATCGTTCAGATAATATATATATATATGTATATTAATCGACTTCTTGACTTATTTAAGATTTTTTTAGACCCCCCTCCCCCCCCCCTGAGTGATGGAAATGGCCACTGTCCGAGTCTATTCAATACTTAACCAGATGTTGTATATTTCGGAATTCATTGACAACATATGGTGTCTGTACAGGATATCATTGCATCTCAATTTAGATGAATATGTTGAAAATAATATTAAATTACCTTCACTATTATTAAAATAATGAATACAGTTATTCGTTTTTTGCTTAGAAAAAGTGATCCTACATTTTTAAGTATATAGGTGCATTTTCTAGATTTATATATATTTATAAGAAATGTAATACGCATTTACATTTAGATTCACTCCTTCTCCTTCTATTGAAAATTGAAACTATAACAATTTTTCTTGAGTATTATTATTTTTGTTGAAAAATATTAGGAAAAGTTTGTCACCAATTTTATTAATTACAAAGTATTTTTTCTTCAATCAACATATCAACTTAGTTATATGTCTTATGTGTGTATTGTACAATATTAATATAAGTTCTGTACATTATAAGTATAATGTTTTGTATATTTAAGTACTATGAGTGCTATATTAATTATAAATAGGTATATGTAAGTAAATGTTTTGCGTCTATTATAAGTTATATGAAGGTAACTCATATCTATGCATTTTTATTAGCATCTATACTGTTTATTTATTTATTTATTAGTTGTTATACTAATCTGCTGGATATTACAGGGGTGAAAATTTTCAGGGACCACCCCCAAATTCAGGGTTTTTGAAAATTCCGTTGCCTTTAAATTTCATATTAATTATTTTCTCATTTTGATTATTTAATTTGCCTTATAAAGTGTTAAGAACTTTCTAAATATTACACATTAAAGGTATAAATAAATACTTTTAATAATAGTCATATGATATATAAACAATAAATCTGATCTTGATATTCATTCTGCAGCCAAATAATAGTTTTCAGTGGTTTTGCGTATTAACCAGTTTAATCTGGTATTAGAATGGAATTTTATGTCAACGTCAATATCGTGGTAACTATACATACCGTGGTCAATATAAAATCTTCGGTGTACCTGCACATGATCCCAAATACTGGTTACCTTCGTCAAAAATAATAAAAATACGAAAAGAAATTTTCAGAAAAGAAAATATCGAAAAAAGTTAAATTTAGAATTTTTTGTCTGAAATGTGCGTCACGAAATCCGAGCTCATTTAAAGTGAAGTATCAGAAGTTGGAAAATTAAAATATTAAATTTAAAAAATATTAAGTGCTCCTTGAAAAATTCTAAGTTCGATATCATTTTTATGAAAACTACCCATGCGTTGGCGAAACGTGTATAGTACGCACAATAAAGCATGGAATAAAATCTAGTAGCTCATCATTATAAAAATGGGAGATCTTTGCGCCATATATATATATATATATATATATATATATATATATATATATATATATATATATATATATTAAATAAAAGGAATAGAGAGTGTTTTAAGTTTATCAGGAATAAGAAAGTGATATAGCATGAAATTTTCCGGTAATCATGAAATACTTACGGGCTCGATTCCATAACAAGAATCGTTACATTAATGAAAAAGATTAAAATGAATACAGATATTTCTAGCCATGGTAAGGAAATAATATCTCCCAATGACGGTGTTTCAGTGTAATTTTCTATTATTTTTTTAAGTTCAAATTATTTTTATTACAGTTTCTTCACAAGGAGGCTCCGATGATTATGTACCCTGTGAGAGAGGGTGGTATTACTTTCGTAAGTAAACTTTTACTTTTCAGTATTTATTCACAATTATATGAATAACACTTTATAATTTATATTGTTTTAGTCAGTATGTCCAGTATGGAAAAGAAAAATATTAACTGTAATAGATTCCAATACTACTTGGTCGTGCGATTTAATGCATAGAGGAGGCAAATGTTTAAAGTATCAAGGCTAACAATGTTGTTAGCTTTAAAAATTTACTTGACACATCAATACCAGTAATTGTTTGATTACAGTAAATTAGAATAAAAAAAATAAAAATTAATTTTTTTCCCAATGATTAAATATACACTCCTTCTCATATTTATAAGGACACTTTATATTTTGAAATAACTAATGTAAAAATAATTGTGAACAAGATTATACTAAGTGCACTTAATAAATCTAGTATTCTAAAAACCAAAATTGCTATAATCTTTTTAATATAAAACAAAATTAATAAAAAATAATGCAAAATGTGTTTTTCTCCATGTTTTTAGATGTTCATAATTATAGGGACAATCCAGATTTTTTCGTTTTATTTAACTTATTAGCGGATAAATTACAGTTGACATGCGAATTTGTTAACTACTGGGCTAGATTAATTCATATATAAACCTTCAATTTTTCTTGGACGGACATTACTGATAATTCCTCGAAAAAAAGAACGTTCAAGTAGTGAAGTATGATAAATGTGATTTTTAAGTGGAAGGTTAATTTCAATCCGCCAAATTTTTAATAAAATTCCAAGGTCTAAACTTGCTGAAGGAAATGTGATCAAACGTTGAACTGCTGGTTCGATAGGAGAGAGATCTGATGCAAAATCAGAGTTGTTTTACAGAGATCAAAGACTCATAATTCCTCTTACTGTTCTACTCATAATGACTGCTGCTGAATTTCCTCGTAATTTTTAACAAAAGGCCAGGGTCCACATTTATGCATGTTTAAAATAATTAATAATATGTTAAAATGAATAAAAAACCTGTAATAATCAATCAGCTTTTCATGGGGGAAAGAACGTCTGTGTTAAAGTTGAATAAAGACAATATTAAATGGTAAAATGTTGCATTTTCGGATGAAAAACATTTTACTCTTGATTAACCAAATGGTTTTAACAGTTACTGGCACGATCTGAAAATAGCGAAAGACAGAGCAGATTTTTTAAAGGCAGATATGAATCGGGCATTTTAAAGGTGGATCTATGGTGCTCTGGGGAGCTGCTTCTACTGAAGGCAGAATGAATTTAGTATTTTTTTTTCTAATATTATGAACATCAAGAGAATATCCGCAAATTCTAAGCGGGGAATTATCAGATTTTTGTTAGATTTTGGGGGGTAATAATATTTTTTTCAATACATTTTTGCTCTACTTTTAGAGCAATAGGAAATAGTTTGAAGAATAAACTTCTGTATTATTGCCTTTCCCATGGCCTAAATGTTGAAAAAACTTTAACTTATGATTTTAGAAAAGTGCATGAAAGTGGAAAGCAATTTTAAATAGTTTAAATGTACTAAGAATATCATATATGCTATACGAAATTGTATTGAAACTGAATATAAAAAAAAATGTATATATATATATATACCAGAGAGAATGTTTGAATGTTTAACCCTAGAAAGAGACCCCATAAAATATTAATTTAAAGAATAACTGAAAAAAATTACTAAAATTCGAGCTGTCCTTATAATTGTGAACACCTAAAAAATCATCTTTTTACCATATTTAAAGATAAAACTTTTTAAACATAGTCTATTAATGAAATTCAAATTAATTAAAAATATATTTGTTTAAATAATAGTGTTCAGTGTTTAGTTAATATAGAAAAACGGGTGTCCTTATAATTATGAGCAGGAGTGTAAAATCACAAATCTTATCTGTTTATTTTTGTTCTTGTTCTTGTTCTTTTTTTTTTTTTTTTTTTTTTTCCCCTTTGCAAAAGCACGCATTTATTTTGAAATTATAAGCAGTATTTAATTACCTGAATTTCATTGAAATTTCACAGTAATATTCCATTTTAAAGAAATGACTACTAGTAAATAAAGTATTGATGAATGTACATACATTGTTAAAAATTTCAACACTGTAAACTACTGGTAATCATCTATCTTAAGTCTTTTAAAAATTTACAGAAAATGGAATTATAGAAAAAAATAAAAAGAAGTAATATGAAAGAAAATTTTTTAAAGTCAATTACTACTTACAAACACTATCGAAAAAGTTTTTTTAAAATAATTTTGAATTAGGAAATGAAAAGCGCGCGTGTAAAATGAAATTAAAATAATTATAAAATAAAAAAAACTTTTTATATACCATATTTTAAATTTCCTGATGAATCATAGAGCTGCATAAAATTTTTAAAGTAATAATAACGTCATTTTTTGTGAGATGCATAATTTAACTTTTTACATTTTTTTAATGTCCACGTTTAATTTAAATGTATTTATTTTTATGTCGAAAGAAACTGAACTTGCAATTTTTTTTGCAACAATTAAATTATAGCTAATATTTTAATGGCTATTTTAACGCTATTATGATGTTATTATTTTCAAATTTTAATTAATTATAACAAAACTAATAAAAAATTCGAAAATCGGACTTCGAAGTATTGTGTTGTCACCGTGTTCTGAGCAATCCTGAAAGTTTCAAATGTCTAGCTAGTCGGGAAGTTAGTTAAAAATCGATTGCAAGATTTGTACAAGATATATATAGGGAGAGTGTGAACTAACAGTAGGAATTGAAAAACAAGTCCTTCCGACTTATTCGGAAGGGAAGGTTGATTTATTTTTCCTTATCAAAAGCCCGTCGTTTTGTTTCAAATGTCGGCTACAAATTATCAATGGAATTGGTAGAAATATTGATGTAGGCTATGCACATATGGAGTTTTAAGCAAATCGGTTCATAAATACCATTTTATGTGAATTTAAAATTTTCAAGTGGCCGGCGCTTGGAAACAAGATGGTGGGCCAAGTTAACAAATATATCAAATGCATTTGTGATATAAATCTACTGTAGCATTAACGAGGATATATATATATATTTACAAACTATTGTTTTGCTTAGTGCAAAATATTTAGTGTAGCTTCAAGGGATCTAAGGATTCTCACATCACTATCTGCGATACAATTTTACCATGATACAAATTAGTTTAGTTTTCCTTAACTGCATTTCATATTAGTTTGAGACCTTTACCACTGACAGTTTGATTTCATATCTATACATACACATTGTTTTTATTCTATTTTATTCTATTTTTATTATTTTTATTTTTCATTTTAATTATTTTTATTTATTTATTTATTTCATATTACCAAATACATTTTATTATTTGAAAAACTAAATTAGTTTAAAGCAAAAGTTGGCATCTGGACCCCCCGACGCATGAAAACAAGATGGTGGGCCAAGTTAAAAAATATATCAAATGCATTTGTGATATAATTTTACTGTAACATTAACAAGGATATATATATATATATATATATATTTACAAACTATTGTTTTGCTTAGCGCAAAATCTTTAGTGTAGTTTCAAGGGATCTAAGGATTCTCACATGACTATCTGTGATACAATTTTATCATGATACAAATTAGTTTAGTTCTCCTTAACTGTATTTCATATTAGTTTGAGACCTTTACCACTGACTGTTTGATTTCATATCTATAGTTCGAATTAATTCAGAATCTCAAAAATCCTCGCGTTGAAAAATTAAGTGGCTGCCACTTGGATCAAAATGGCAGATCAAAATTTACAGGTGGTATTCTCCGAACGCGCCACGTCAGTCAGTCGCAGTTGAGTTTCGCCAAACGCTTTTGAAGGAGGTTTGAGCCTCTTTGAATGGGCCTTGCTTTATGTTAATGCTTTGATACAGTTTGAACTGTAAATATGCTGTTGGCAGCTGTTATTTAAGCTGTGTTAACTGGTGAAACTGAAGTAGAACAGACCTGCATTCTTCTCGGATTTTCTGTGAATAAACTACTGAACATTTGCAAGTTTCGCTTTTCATTCTCGGACAACTTACGAACCCCCAAGTACGCAGCAATATTTGCAAAATAAGTCCATTGTCCAACTTTGGTTCGAATAAACTCAGTATTTCAAAGTTATCGCGATAACAAAGCCTCAAGTGGCAGCAACCTGGAAATAAACTTCCCCACCGAAATCATAGTTGTTTGAATGATAAATTCATTTTTCAACTTTGGTTTGAATTGATTAAGTATTTCAATAGTTACCGTGATAAAAAAATGTCATGTGGCCGCCTCTTGAAAACAATATAGGGGAGCAAGTTGCGAAGCAAACACATCCAAGATATTTGAAGCATAGATTCACTACCAAACTGTGGTTCGAATCAGTGCAGTGTTTCAATAGTTGTTGTTATGGCAAATTTTCAAGTGGCTGCTACTTGGAAACAAAATAGCGAAAAAACTTGCCCAGCGATATCATCCAATATATTTGTATGATAAATTCATTGTCCAGCTCCAGTTCAAATTAAATCAGTATTTCAAAAATTATCATCATAAGAAATTTTCAAGTGGTACCACTTGGAAAAAAAAGCGGAGTGAGATGCCCAGCGAACTTATCTGAGATATATGAATTATAAATCTGTTACCCAAATTTGATGCGAATTGATTGAGTATTACTAAAGTTACCATAATCATAAATTTTCAAGTGGCTGCTACTTCGAAATAAATAGCGGATCAAGTCACCAAGTGCACTTATCCAAGATATTTAAACCATAAGTTCACTATCCAACTGTTATTTGAATCAGTTTAGTATTTTAAAAGTTATGGTGATGACATATTTTCACGTGGCAGTGTGATTTCAAGTGGTTTCCACTTGAAAATAAAATGGCGGAGCAACGTGGTTAGCAAACTCTTCCAAAATATTTATAAATTCACTGTCCAAATTTGGTTCGATTTCGACCAAATTTTTCAGACGTCATCGTGAGATTTTAAATTTTCAAATGATAGCCTGATTTCAAGCGGCATCGCTTAACTTAAGATATCTGCCACTTTGTTAAATATGGCGGATAAAGTTCATTAGTAAACTTGATTGAGACACTTATTTTGTCTATGTATACATCAAAATTCAAAGAAATTTGGAATACGCTTTTTACAATGTAAATTTGAAATATTCAAGTGGTCTCCACTTGAAAACAAAATGGCGGAGCATCTTGGTTAACAAGCTCATTCAAGATATTTATAAGATAAGTTCACTGCCCAAATTTGGTTCAATTTGAAGTATTCTTTCGGAAGTTATTGTGATTTTAAATTTTTAAGTGGTAGCCTGATTTTAAGTGGCCCCACTTATTTTAAAATTTCCGCCACTTTGTTAAAAATGACAGATAAAGTTCATTAATAAACTTCATTGAGACCCTTATGTGGCCTATATTTATATCAAAATTCAAGCAAATAAGGCCTTAAATACACTTTTTACAATGTGGATTTGAAATTTTCAAGTGGTCGCCACTCGAAAACGAAAAGCCGGAGCAACTTGGTTAACGAGCTCATCCAAGATATTTGTAAGATAAGTCCGCTATCCAAATTTGATTCAATTTCGAGTATTATTTCGGGAGTTATCGTGATGACAAAATTTTCATTATAGATATATATACACTAAGGGACAAAAAAAAAAAAAAAAAAAAAAAAGCCGCACTGCAGAAAAAATGACTTATACCTTTTTTATTTGTAATAACTTTAAAATTAAGGGCTGAAACAAATAAAATTGTCTTGTTTGCATAATACCAAAGGGATGAAATGATACCTATGAACATTTTCGGTACAATAATTTGCTTTATTACACTCTACGAAATACTTTATAAGAATCTGCATAAAACTTTCGTTTTAAACATAGTTTTATAACCATACACTTTGTATTCTATTAAAATTTATTATATGAAATAAACAAGTTAGATTTTAATATATGAAATAAAACTATTTATTTGTTAGATCTAAGCAATTTTATATTAAAAATATGCATTCTGTATTGGGTTAATTCCACCTTTCTATGGAATTACTGCTTTAATGCACAATGGCATAGTATTATACAGTGTTTTAATATAAATCGCAGAAATTTCAATGTGCCAAATATCACAAATATTTTTTTCTAATTCTGGCAGAGTTGTAGGCTGCAAATTTCGAATCCTCTCCCCTCTCCCCCCTCTTTTTATAGACAAAACACTTTCGATCTCATTGCGATTAGGACTATTTCCATGTCTGGTAAATAAGAAATTCTACTATATCTTTTGTGGGATTTAACTTAAAGTGATAAAAGATATGATTACTTACAGAATTATAGGTTCTCATGGGAATGGACAGAAAATTTTGACAATTTCAAGTGAATAAACTTACCACAGACGTCGCGTAGTAAGGTGCATTATCATCTTGAAATGCTGTTTGCGGAAATGTCCAAGATACCTCCAAAATAGTCAGTCAGGTACCACTTTTATAAAGACTGTGCTTTATTTGAAGTTAATTGATCCCTTGGGCATAAAAATTGCCCGACTCTTTGAAAAGATATGCACCTCGGTACCATAATGTACGGAGAATGTGCTACTGTTTTAAAATTGCGATTTTCATTAAGTCGGTCATGTTTTCGTTGTCAGATCTGCTTGTTTTCTTTAGTTCAAAATAAGTTAAACTTGACTCATCAGAGAGAACCAGTTCAGCCCAATAATTTACTAACCATTTTTTAATTTTTTTTAGCCATCTGAGGTCTTGCTTTCCTAATTTTCTTCACTAAGAATGGATTTTTTTCAAATTTCCTGCCATTTAAACCTACTTTTTTAAATAGTTGCTGCATTGTAGTTAAAGATATTATGCTGCTAAATACTTTTCTGAATCTCATTTATGTTCTAAATGCAATACAAACCGATTTTATAAGCAATGACTTTTTAACTTACGGTCAACCCGCTTGAATGAGCAACATGGCCGCCTAAAGCAAAATTTCCAGTTTAAACGGCCAAAAAAAGAAAAAAAAAATGTATATCTTGCTAAAAACCATTTTACCAATATTTAGTTAACATTAAATTATTTTGCCATCTCAAGTATTAAAATATTTTTTGATTTTCATTCAAAATTTAATACTTTTTGTGGCATAATTAACTGCCTTATTCTTACCATTTTTGAAATAATTTCAAAAATTATAATTTTCCTGAAAATTGCATTTTGTTTTTAATACTGGACTCAAAGCTAAATTGTATGTGGAGGACAACATAATAAAATCTATTCGAAAATTTGCTTTTAAAAAAATAAAATTGACGGTTGTAGAAGGTAAAAAGGAAAATATCGAAATGTGGCTTTTTTTTTTTTTTTTTTTTTTTTTTTTTTTTGTAGCTTAGCATATATAGGTAAATGAAGTGATTGCAATAGGTCGATTTCTAAAGAAATCAACCTAAAATAAATAAACGGATATGGTGAAAAATACATGCTATATATGCATTTTATTTGCTAATATTAATTTATATAGTTATTGGCGGGAACATATTTGTGACTTACAATGCTTTTTCTAAAGTAGAAATATTCAATTTTAACTTTTATTGATAAATTAAGTAATTAAAACAAATAATAATCTGGTGTGTCACTCATACGACTTTCTCTTACCCTGAAATTTAATACTATAAATACAGGTTGGAGATTAAGAGGTAAGATAACGAGTACTGTTATGTAAACCTATGTTAAACAATTCAAATTAGGCTTCGGAAGAGTTTTATATGATAATTAGTTCCGTGTGAGGGGGGTACCGCCCCTCTCACACAGTCGATAACTTTATTTCGATAACTCACAAAAAGTCGATAACTTTATTTTAAATTATCGCAGATCGATGGTTCAACCATTCGTTTTAAAGGTATTGGCGAGCTCTTTTGAAAGATACCCATCATGAAAATTTACTCCCCTCGAGGGTGGATTTCCCTCCAGGGGGGAAGCAAGGCTCCTACATACACACACACACACAAAAAAAAAAAAAAAAAAAAACCAGTTGACTATCTCTATTACAAATAATATATATTCGTTTCATTTGGTTTAGTGCAGTCTACAGATGTTAAACTCTACTTACCTGCAATTTCCCCCCATAGACGTAATGTATTTGAATACTTTTGAGTGTCCCTGTACACGAACCATTTGCTTCATCTCCACGAAAAGCTTACTGTAGCACCCCTATATGATACACATTTAGAATACCGAGTTTGGAATTTCTGCTACTATTTGTTCTTGAGATATGCTGATAACAGACACACAGACAGACACACAGACCATTCGCTAAAAACATGATTTTCGTAATCAGGGGACCTCAGAACATGTAAATATAACAAAAACTCACGTTCGAAAATTTGACCCTAAAACAATACTTTCTCGACCCTATGGGTAAGAGAAAGTAAAAATACAGAATAAAGATTAAGAATCTTGATTATTTTCCTTTAGCTAAGAATTGTTGCAAATTGACAGACTCCGTGGATAAACATTTCAGTAAATTTACAGAGTTTTTTTTTTTAAGAAACATAAAAATGTACATAAGAACGTGTGTGGTAAAACACAGATATGATTAAAAAAGTTTGTCATTATTTCAGCTTAAATACGATTCGTTTTATTAAAAAAATTTTTATGTGACTATTGAAAACCAATATTAGGATTGAAGATCGTTGCCGGAAGTCAGAGCCAATGTGTTTCTAATGTGAAATAAACCCCAGATTTTCTTTTTCTTTTCTCTTTCTTTCTTTTTTTTTCCCGCACTTTGCAGCTTTAAAAAATAATAAAATTATAAATAAAAAAATACATAAGAACAATTTTTATAAAATGATAAAAATTATTTATTATATATATATATATATATAATTTTTATTTTTTTTTTATTTTTTTTTATTATTTTTTTTTTTTTAAAAAGATGTGCAATGCAAAATTTCAGTTAGTGAATATTCCCATTTTACAGTTAAAATAAAAATATATAAAATGACATAAAAATAAGTAAATAAATAAAAAATCAATTTTTAGAAAATGATAATTAATTTAACAGTTGTGAATTTTATGAAATTGAAAACGGAATTTAAAAATATGTATTAGTTAATGAACCACAATGGGGATTATTTCCCACATAATAACATTGGTTTCCGCGACAATAAGTAGAGTCCATTACAGTTTCTTAGCAGACGAGCAAGTTTATTTATGAATATCTTTTTAGTGATGGAAGTGCAGAAAATGGTGTCAGAGTAACGATTCCGATACTTACGTATTTGCTTTACAGTATATTTTCCCTATAAAAGGTATTAGTGTTGGTGTTTCGGTTAAGACCAATTGTCTACACTTGGAACATGAGTCTAAGGGGATACTCGCCCTGTGTGTGTGTGTGGGGGGGGGGGTGTCTTTCTAAGGGATTCTAGCACATATTCACGGGATTTTCAAAGAAAACAACAGAAAACTCCGAACTACTAGGTAAATGAGCGCGAACTAGGATAGAAGAAGCTTTTCTCGTCTATCAGTTTTCAGCGTAGAACCGCTCGGCCACTGGAGGTCCTTCCCTATAAAAGAAAAAGTATCACTTTTAAATTCCTTCATGTTGTTTGTTCAACACACCATAAGTGCATTATCGGTAATTGGTATTAATGTATAGCATAGTTGTATTTCGATTAGAAAATTAGAAGATGAAAATAAACATTTGAGTTTTTGAAATAAATTCTTAAACTCTTGAACAAATGAACCATGATATGAATGCATAAAATATTTTTCTTCAGTTTATAAAAATTAAGGCTTTTTGGTAAGGAAAGATATGCATTAAATCCTAAATGTTCTAGAATAGTTTAATTATCATAGAGAAAACGTTTCTGCACTAATTTAATTTTGAAATCTAAGTGTCACTTATTTTTAAAATTAAGTTAAAGTTTATTTTACTTTAAATTATAAAATTGAAGCATTTTACATACCAAAATACTAAAAGGGAAAACTATACTGATTCAGATGACGACCGTAGTACTTTCGGCGGGGATCCCCGCCATCATAGTCTGATTGGTGGTGAAAACTGTTGCGAGTGAGGTTTTTTCCGCTGGGCTCATTCTTCTATAAGATGACGCCACACCCGATCCATATCTGCAGTTAGCTCGTTGCCATTACTAATTAAAGTTATTTAGAATTTCAATGGTTTCTCTGAAAAAAGCGTACTTAGGGTTGTTATAGTTCACGATTTTTGCAGTCTTATCGAATTTTATCAAATTTGATGTTATTGTCATGATATGTTTTGGTTAACGTGGTAGTTATTTTCCCAATTTTAATATCGGTACTGTGTTCTTTTACACGAGTTTTAATTTTCTTTTATGACATCCCATCGTAAAAGCCTTTCATGCTCTCATCATCAGGAAAACATTGAAATTCTTAATAATTTTAATTCATGTAATGGCAACGAGCCAGCTGCAAGTATGGATTGAATGTGGCGCCATCTAATAAAAGAAAGAGCCCAGCCGAAAGAACAACACTCTCAACAGTTTTCACTATTAACCTTCCTATCCTGTATGGGTCGATTCGACCCATTTTTAAAAAAAGATTTTATGATATCCCACAAAGATTGTAATTCTGAACAGTAAATGGTAATAATACACATAAAAAAAAATTGTGTAGAAAAAATTTCTTGCGGTCTAAGTAACCATATTACTACCTGGGTCGATTAGATCCATGCAGGTAAAACGTAACATTTTTTTAACAGGGTAGGAAGGTTAAGCAAGCCGCTGATAATTTTTCCCTTTAGCATTTTAAGTTAAATCTGTTCTAATATATTTAGATGTACTGTGTAATTGATGAATAAAAACTTTGTAAACTAACACTGTAAACTGCAAAACGACGCAACATTTGATTAGAAACGAAAATACGAAGTACGATCTTTATTTGGCGAAAGAAATTAGGCACTTGTGCAGCATAAAAGTAATATCGAATCCAAATGAATGTATACATTCCAAAATTCCAAATATTGGAAATAACCGATATGAACAACTTTCATGCCAACATTGTTCTGCCGGATGATGGGTCATGCTATTTTATTTCGATCTGAAACAATTGCTGCGTAGTATTGTAATTTACGTTGTAAAAAAACCTTTTAACCATTTGCATTTTTTAAATTTTGGTATTTAAAGTTTTTATTATTTTTTATGCTGCATGAAAATTTTAGTACTTTCTTCTGTATTACTATTTATCACATATCCATGTTTTATTTTCTTAGGCGGTAAATGTTATAAAGGAGGAGGAGCAAGTGAGAGATATAATTGGGATGAAGCTTTAGCACGATGTAAAAGATGGGGTGCAAACCTCGTGTCTATACAATCCCAAGAAGAACAAGGTAATGTATATATATTAGGAAATTGCTAATTATTAGTTGCAAAAATATAACTGTATCCTTATCTACACTAATCATTGTATCATTTGTCCATTATAGGTTAGATGTTACATTTCTTATGTATATATTTCAATTTAAATTTATATAGCGCGTCCCAGTAGCAGTTTCTTAAATTGTAAAGAAATCGTACTCTAGACCAGTCGGAATCACATAAGAATGTTTGTGTGGAAATGATTTGGGCACGCGGTGGATGGCGTTGCATGTGCGTTGGCCGGTTCGATCACTGGACGTTTCTTGCATTGACTACTTCTTCTGAGGCTATATGGAGTTCTTGGTGCATGACTTCCCATTTATAATGGATATGACCTTGTTGCATGCAATGCATTAACTGTTTCGGGCGTCCGAAACACACAAAAGATTTTCGAGTATATCGTGAAATCAATGCGATGAAGATGAAATACATGAATTATCATTCATAAAGACAATAAAATAATAATAATAATAATAATAATAATAATAACTGCTTATAAGGGTTAACTCTTTTTATTTATTTATTTATTTATTTTCTGGTTAAGTTTTATTGTTGTATATTAATGAAAAAAGCCGAATACTTAGAAAGGAGGTATTTTTACTTTTTTTTGTGTGTACTTCCATGTATACAAAAGCATAACGATGTCATTTCCTTTGCAACTTTTTAATGTGATTTCGAATCATCTAGGTGCAAATTGTACTCCTAAAAGTATGGAAATCTCAAGCTGGAGCCCCTTATATATATCGATTATTTCATTAATATATCTGCATATTTTTAATGTATGCAGATTATAATTTTTTTTTCAATGTATGCAGATGTATGTTCTGTGATATCATAAATTTAAAATTTTGATATTACACTAAAATGTCACGTTCTATCTGTCTAAATATATATGTAAATAATATTTATTATAATCAATTACATTACAATACATGATCACATGTATATCTTTTAAATTTCCTTATCTGTTTACCTATTTTCTGATAAAATCATAATAAATCATTTAAAATATTTTTTAAATGATCAAATTTTTTATTTGTATTCACTGCACACTGTTTCTAAGTTTTTCTTATTCATATATCTTAAATAGTATTTTCAAATTATATCTGCAGTGATTTATTAAAATTATTAAACTATGCACACATTTAAAAGAAAACTTTCAAGAAACGCACTGTTACTAATTTTAATTATTATTATTATTATTATTATTATTATTATATTTATTCATTTATTTATTTATTATTATTATTATTATTATTATTATTATTATTATTATTATTATTATTATTATATTTATTCATTTATTTATTATTATTATTATTATTATTATTATTATTATTATTATTATTGTAAAAATAAATTACTTATACTAACCGTGAAACTCGTAAATATTGGCATTTATAACTTTTATGATCGTTTAAAATATTTTGTAATGAAAAAAATGTACCAATCCACAATACTAAATTTGCAGTCATTCTATTGATATTGCCAACACTTCGTTTTATTTTTATTTATTTGTTTATCTGTATTTAGCACCACTATTTTTATAGAAAAAACTTTGCTGTATTAAAAGACTGAAATTATTCAATTAAATTAGATGAAAAAAAAAAAAAAAAAAATTCAAATAGTGTTGTTAAAACATCCAAAAGATTTGGCACCTATGTTCTACACTGTTAAAAATAAGAGTTCAATTTTTCACCCTAAAAAAGTGCAAATTAGAAAAACTTAGTTGCAATCAGCATTTTAAGAAATTTGGTTATCTATGTTTCACCATTGTACGAGTGCTATTTGAATAGTAAGCACCATTTTAATGGTCCTTATATTTCAAGTAGCACTACTAAAAGGGTTAAACATGTAGCACCAAGTTTCTTAAAATGTTCGTTGCAGCTAAAATTTCTAATTTACACCTTTTCTAGGATGAAAGATTGAACTATTATTTTTAACAGTGTTTGTCATTGCTACTAATACAGGGTTTATTAATACAGGATGTCCGAAACAAATGTCCTTAATTTCAACAGTCGATTAAAAAAAAAAAAAAAAAAAAAAAAAAAAAAAAAATCTATAAGCGATACGTTGTCGGTATTAGGCAAAACTAATTGTTTATATTTTGGGCAATACAGTAGCCGCCGCTTAATAAATTCACTGGCTAATAAAATCGGCCGCTTAACCTGATCAAATTGCCAGGAACGGAGTCAAAACAATACAGAATACTTTTAAAGCTGCCGCTTAATAAAATCAGCATCGCCGGTTAATAAACTCGAAATATCTCCTCAACAGCCAAAAATATCATTTACACACACACACACACACACAAAAAAAAATTACATTGTGATCCCCCCCCCTTAAGTAGTAAAAGAAATTAAAGAACAACAAACCCTCCGTTATCGGTCATTGTCGAAGATTTTGCACTTGCAGCACAGTTACAAATTAAACACGCCTCATGACTTGTCTCCGTAACAATTTCAAGGAACGTATTCTTCAAAACGCAGTAACAAGTTACAAATTTGATTTGAAATGATATATATATATATTTAATTTCTAATTATTAAAAAGCAATTGCTAGTTCTTATTTTGAAATAACTATAATTCATGAAGTTTAAACGGAAAGATTTTAAATTTATAAGAACAGAGTGAATTGCTGGTAAAGTAATCATGATTTCCCTCATAGGAAAGCGCATGGGAACTTGATATGAGTTTAATTTACTTATATCGAAGGAACAATTAATTAATTATCTATCAAAAATTAATTAATATTGTTTACTAATTGAACTATTCGTTATCAGCCGCTTAGTAAAATCATTTTGGCTCAGAACGAATGTGATTTTAATAAGCAGCGGGAACTGTATTTTATTTTATGCGTGCGACGCTCAGCGGGTCGCACTTGCTGTGGAGATGTTATCTCGTTTAGAAAATGAACATATTTTTTTAAACTGCATCTTTTCTTTCTTTCTTTATTTTTCTTTCTTAAGATAAAAACAACGTTTCATGTTAGAGACATTGAGAATAAGCACAACCGAAGACTTTGGGGCTCAAAATATCCCCATGCAGAACAGGAAGTGGAAAAAATAGTCCAAAAAGCATTGTGCGATGTTCTCTTTCATATAATTGTATAGCTACATGACCATTTTTCTTTGTTGCTGTGGTGCCCTTTAAGATGGTGACAAACGTATCTTAAGGCATATTGCAAATTTACGCAATACCCCCAAATTCAGCATTTACAACCCTCTAATATTTTCCAAGATATATTGAAGACTTTCGTGTCTCAATAACAGCTGGTAGTTTTCGTGACTACGAAAATGCTACAGCGAATACGAGTGGAACTAGACTACCAGCTAGATATCCCCAGGTCTACCAAGTGAGCCCACGTTGAAATTCATTGATTTTTTCTAAACTGCATGACTTTTATTATCTAATTTCACATCTTTCTTATAATTTTAAACTATCTGTTAAATATAGCAGCCTCTCCCAATTGGGGGCGTTTGATTCGAATACCCTGTAATTCTAATTTTGTGTTATTTTGACTTATTCCATACAACCTAGATGGTGGCTAGCGCAGTTCATGAGACCGTAAATTTTAGATTTATATTATATAAAAAATTGGAAATAGATTCCAAATTATTTCTATGAAACCCCATGCAATTCAGGTTAAGTCGTTACTCATTTCTTCGGTGTAACCCCCGTTTCGCCGACAAGAAATTTCCTACCCCCTTATTTTTCCCATTCAAGCTTCCCTTTTGAGCCATTTAGGGATTTGTTCTATAGGAATGGGGAAAACAAGTGGAAAGGAAATTTCAATTCGACAAAATGGTGAGTAGTAGTTACGTAAGAAGATTAGTTAGTAGTGTCCAGTCCACTCCTTTTTATCGGTTGTTATGACTGACAGGCCCAGGTGCACAAACACATAATGAATTAGAATTTTTTGATTTTGGGTGGATTTTTTTTATGTTGATGCTGTAGGATATTTGCTTCATTTAAACAACTAAGTGCTTAAATGTAAAAAAAAAAAAAAAAAAAAATGTAATATTTTATTGTGATAAAAATGTGTATCATTAATAACCATTGTTATGTAGCTTCCTTTTTATTCATTTACATTTCTTGTTTTAGGGAAAATAAATTTTCTATAGACAAATGTTAATTTGCAATATACTTTTATAAATAATAACTTAGCATAAAATACATACATTGGCATAGCCAGAGTGCTAAATTAGCAGTCATTAAATGTATTTTGCACCTAGAAAGTACAGTTTAACGACCGAAATACCCATTTATTCGTCATTTGTTACGCCTAATTTATGACCAGATTATTGTCATAAAATTTCTCTTTACAAGACACTCCCAGAAAATCTATGAAATATTAAAGAAAAAATGGTATGTTGTGGCCACCACATGACTTTCTTCTATATTTCCCTATACAAATTCATTCAGCAAAAATAATTCATTAACATTATTATTTAAAAAAATTATCTTCCATGATAATGCAGACGATTTCTATGTTAGAGAAGTAGTATAACACTAAATATCCCAAAAATGTCAATTTTATTCTCAATATTACTTTGTAATTGTTATTGTTGTTAAAAATAAATAAATAAATAAATAAAAATGATAACCTTATTTTAAATTATCGCAGATCAATGGTTCAACCATTCGTTTCAAAGGTATTGACGAGATCTTTTGAAAGATAATCATCATGCAAATTTACTCCCTTCGAGGGGGGGTTTCCACTTCCCCCCCCCCCCCAGTCAAGGCTCCTACGTATACATTTTTTTTTTCCCCAGTTGTTGACTATCTCTATTACAAACAATTTTTACTTTCTTCTATATGTAATATAGAGAAAGTATTGGATTCGCGAAAATTTTCGAAGTTCACTTTTTGATGGATTTACATGTTTTGGGATGTAGAGAACACGAATTAATAGTTTTTAGAAAATGTCTGTCTGTCTGTCTGTCTGTCCGTCTGTCTGTCTGTATCATTTTTTTGTGGACGCTGTATCTCACGAACCAATGAATGAAATTTAACCAAACTTGGTATTTAGTTGCACCCTGACATAAACTGGTGCTGATTAGATTTTGGGATTAATCGACAATAGGTGGCGTTGTGATCGCATTTTATGCAAATTTTTAACATGGCAGCATAGGACAAAATTCCGTATAAATGGACATAAAGAGAGTTATTTTACACTTGTGATTGTAAAATTAATATGAATTATTGATAATAGTAGTAGTTAGCTAGGAAAAAAATTTTGTGCATGTGGGGGCATCGGTTCCCCCCACCTGGGGGGGGAAGTACCCCCCCCCCGGGGAAGTAAATTTTCAAGATGGGTATCTTTCGAAAGGTCTCGTTGATAATAGTAATAGTTAACTGGGAAAAAATTTTTGTGCATGTGGGGGCATCGGTTCCCCCCCCACCAGGGGGGGAAGTACCCACCCGGGGGGTCAAAGTTTCAAGATGGGTATCTTTCGAAAGGTCTCGTCAATACCTTTAAAACGAATGGTTGAACCATAAATCTGTGATAATTTAAAACAAAGTTATCGATTTTTTTTACTTTTAACAAAAAAAAAATTAGAAAAAAAAATCGCAATTTTTTTTTTTTTTTTTTTTTTTTTTTTTTTTTAATTTTAACGAAATTTAACCAAACTTGGTATTCAGTTGGTCCCCGACATAAACTGGTGCTGATTATGTTTGGGGATCAATAGCTCAACAGGTGGCGCTGTGATAGCATTTTATCTAAATTTTTAACATGGCAGCATAGGACAAAAATTCGTATAAATGTGCATAATTAGAGTTGTTTTAAACTTGTGATTGTAAAATTAATATGAATTATTGATAATAGTAGTATGTAACTAGGAAAAAAATTTTCTGCATGGGGGGGCATCGCTTCCCCCCCTAGGGGGGAAATACCCCCCCAGGGAGGTTAAATTTTCACATTGGGTATCTTTCGAAAGATCAGGTTGATAATAGTAGTAGTTAACTAGGAAAAAATTTTTGTGCATGTAGGGGCATCGGTTCCCCCCCCCCACCGGAGGGGGGGGAAAAGTTCCCACCCTGGGGGGCAAAGTTTCAAGATGGGTATCCTTCGAAAGATCTCGTCAATACCTTTAAAACGAATGGTTGAACGATAAATCTGTGATAATTTAAACCAAAGTTATCGATTTTTTTTAGTTTTAACAAAACAAAACTTAGAAAAAAAATCGCAATTTTTTTTTTTTTTTTTTTTAACGAAATTTAACCAAACTTGGTATTTAGTTTGTCCCCGACATTAACTGGTGCTGATTATGTTTTGGGATCAATAGCTCAACAGGTGGCGCTGTGATAGCATTTTATCTAAATTTTTAACGTGGCAGCATAGGACAAAAATTCGTATAAATGTGCATAATAAGAGTTGTTTTAAACTTGTGATTGTAAAATTAATATGAATTATTGATAATAGTAGTATGTAACTAGGAAAAAAATTTTCTGCATCGGGGGGCATCGCTTCCCACCCTGGGGGGGGAAGTACCCCCCCGGGGGGGATAAATTTTCAAGATGGGTATCTTTCGAAAGGTCTCGTCAATACCTTTAAAACGAATGGTTGAACTATAAATCTGTGATAATTTAAAACAAAGTTTTTTTACTTTTAACAAAAAAAAAAAAAAAAAAAAAAATTGTACTTTTTTTTTTTTTTTTTTTTTTTTTTTATATTGTTACTGATTGAATATGTATAGGTAAATATAGAAGAAAGTCTTGTGGTGGCCACAACATACTAGTTTTTTTTTTTTTTTTTCATAATGATTATTAAAAAATTATTCTCTTTATGCACATTTATACTAAATTTTGTTCTATCCCACCATGTTAAAAATTTAGAAAAAGCTGGATGGCAACACATGCTGTTGGACAATTTTTATGAAAAGTTGATAGACACTAATTTATGACAATGTGTAACTACATACCAATTTGCATGAAATTCTGTGTCGTAGTACCTGAGATACAGTTGCCACAAAATTTTGTCACACACAGACAGACAGAGTTTTTATATAAATGGTCAAATGGTGTTCTACAGCTCTCAAAACGTGTAAATCCATCAAAAACCCGAGGTCTAAAATTTTTACGAATCCAATACTTTCTTCTATTGAATATAGAAGAAACTAATAAATAGATGAATGCAAATAAAGAGTATAAATGTAATAAAAACACACATATAAAATTTATAATATATAGCAACTTTTTATGATTTATAATATAAGGAGATTTTGCTTTATTTTATTTTTACTTTGTTTCTATATTCAATAGAAGAAAGTATTGGATTCCTAAAAATTTTCGACTTCCGGTTTTCAATGGATTTACATGTTTTGAGAGGTCTAGAATACGATTTGACAATTTTTAGAAAATGTCTGTCCGACTGTCTGTGTGTGTGTGACAAAAATTTTGTGGCGACTGAACTACTGCTCAGAATTGCATACAAATTTATACGTAGATACACCTTGACCTAAATTAGTGCCTATCAACTTTTGGTGTCAACCGCTCAACAGGTGGAACTGCTATACAGCGATTTCCGCAGTTTAAGGGGAGGCTAAATCTCATGTTCTATTGCGTATAATCAAACAAAACGTGGCACATGAGAAGGTCATTATGAGATATTACGCTGATTCAATTTGAATGCTTATCGGCCAGTATGTGGCGCTGCTATACAGCGATTTCCGCAATTTAAGGAAAGGCTATATCACAGGAACTACTGCACAGAATTGCATATAAATTTGTATATAGGTGCACCTTAACATAAATTGGTGCTTGTCAACTTTTGGTGTCGACCGCTCAACAGGTGGCGTTGCTACACAGCGACTTCTAGAGTTGAAAGGAAGGCTATATCTCAAGTTCTATTGCGTATCATCAAACAAAACTTGATATGTGAGAAGGCTATTATGCTGACTCAGTTTCATGCTTATGCTATACTGCAAATCTCATCTATTCATGGCTATATCTCAATGTCTATGGCATGTAACTGTACGAAACTTGATTTGTGAGATAACCATTATAAAAACATTACATATATTAAGATGTTATTTATAGACGATAAAATTGTCTTTCTTTGGATATTTAGTGTTAGATTTCCCTAAGATGAAAACCATTTCATTCATCATGTTAGATATTTTTAACAATAGTTTTAATAAATTATTCGCACTTAGTGAATTTGTACAGGAAAATATAGAAGAAAGTCTTGTGGTGGCCACAACATACTAGTTTTAATTTAAGTTTAATTAAAATTTATTTGTTTTTCATTTATTTAATGCTTTTTAAAAGAAAAATCTACATTTTATTTATTGTATTGATTGGAATCAAATGGCAATATAGTGTAAAGAACGAGGGCTATAAAATACATATTTCAAAAACTAAAATATTACATCTTGATATACTGCCAATCGCAGTTCTTAAAGAATAACAGATCCACTTGTCTTCGATAAGTACAAAAACTGAAGTGCCTAGGAAAGACCTTTCTGCGGGTAGTAAGAACTTTGACCCGATGGAGTGTTGGCGCAAATGTAGCTGCCGTAGGCAACTGTTACCCGAAGCGAGGTGTAGAGCGATTTAAATTATTCTTTTTTTGAGTTTTTACTTATAAGGATGTATAAAAATGAATAGAAATTGAATTATTTTGAAAATTCATTTAAAAATAGGACCAGCGAAGTGGACATAGCCTGTTAGTATAACAATAATTGTATTATAAATTTGCAATTTTTATTACAGTTTAGAAATATAGGTAAAGACAAATAATTTATTTATTTATATTTTGAGTCTATGGGGTTTTTTTCTCTCTCTGCCTGTGTGTGTGTGTGTGTGTTTAAGCATAAATATTATTGGGTTAAAAGAATTTAGGTACTTATCTTCAAGACCTAGACCTTGCTTAAAATTAACTTTCTTTATCTCATTAGATTCCATTTCTAAAATAACAACCTAAAGTAAGTTCTATCATGATCGTAATATTTCAATTTATTTATTTTTTAATTTTCTATCAATTGTTATTTCTTAGTTTATCAATTTATAATCAAAAATTTGTCATCATGATAATTTCTGAAATATTCAATTTATTTTATCAAATTTGGACTCATAAAACTGAAAGTAAAAATTAATAATTAAAACAATAAAAAAAAAAAAAAAAAAATATTAAATGAATATTTTCTAGTAATTCTCATTTTGCTTGAAGATGTAATATTTGGAATTCGGCTGAATTTAAAAATGAATTGGCCAGCAGGTAATTAAAAAGAAATTCTACTATTTATTCAGTTTTACGGAAGTTTTTATTTTATTTATTTATTTAATTTTTTAAAATATAAATATATTCATATTAACTTTTGTGCTTGTATTTATTATTTAAGTAATAATAATAAACTAAGTCTTATCCTATTAAAAATTTTAACAATTGTGCCTGAGTAGACCATTTTGGTAATTAAGAAAAAATAATTAAGTGCTATTGACGCCTGTTTTTCACATTCTAATTTCTATCTCCGCCTATTTACTTCCCAATATTTTTTGCATCTTAGCTTCTAAGTTTTTTAGGATTACTGCCATCAAACAACACACTTCTTCCAGATGTTCAACATTCTTAAATGCGCTTGAAAATTTTTAGTTATACCCCCGTTTCGCCGACACAATGTCAGCGAAACAGGTGTTGAACCGATAACGATGATTTTCCCTTTTTGGGGAAATTTGTCAACGAAAGGGGGTAGGAAATTTTAGTGTCGGCGAAACGGGGGTATAACCATTTCTTCTTGAAGTGCCTTCGAAAAGTCTTTCACTCACCCCCCCCCCTTACCCCCTCTTCCCTCCGAGTAAGGGCGCTTCTGTGTGCTTTTCTTTTTCCCAAAAGCTGATTGAAGGGGTTTTCCATAATTTTTGATTAATTATTTGAATCAAATTTCATAAATGGTTAAAGTGGATCAGAGGCAGGGGAGAGGAGGGCACAGTGGAACTATAATTTTTACTTGTTTTATACTGTGTTTTACATTTAAATTTAATGAATTAAGAAATACAGACTAATGATCAGGTAACTTTTGGTTTTCATAGTAATTTTATCATAATTTACACTTATTATTTCTTTAAGAAAAAAAATATTTTTCTATCGGAGCTCAGTTTGCTTCATTGTGCTACGCAATGAGCCACAATGGGACAGTGAATGGTGTCTCATCATCAAAATCAAAATTGAATTCAAGCGAAAAGCCTTTCACATGCTTTATGTTAAAATTGATTTCAATTTACGATTTCTGCCACATAACAGCATATGGAACATTTATGGAACTTATTTTATGGAAATGTTTAATTGAAAAATAAATGCAAAAGCTGAAGCAGTTTGCTGCGTTTTTACTACGCTTTTACTGCCTTAAAAGTATGTAATATCACTTGGACCATTAACAATTTGGATCATTCTTCATCGAGATCAAATTGATTAAATAAGATGTTATAGACATATTATAGATTAAAAAGTAAAAATAACACTTACATAAAGCTACTGTGTAACCTTACGAATGTGTTTTTCATTAGTTGTCATATCCTAAAGATTCAAAATTTGTGTCCTTGTGTAAATACGTGCTAATTCAGTATGCGTAATAATATCACTGCACTGAAAAAAAAAAAAAAAAAAAAAATAATAATTTGTTACACAGTAAAGCATCGTTTATACGTCTTTCAAGGGACTGATGTAAAAGGACAAATAAATGAATAAACGTATAATCAAAAATTTAAACACAGAGCTTTGATTACTGCAAAGTTAATGACACGTAAGCAAAATTTATGTAAAAATACTTATTAATAAAGTCTCTTAAGTTAGTAAATGTATATTATACTTTTTTTTAAAGACAATAATTAATTAAATATATATATATATATATATATATATATATTTATTATAAAAAGAGAGAAAAATTATACTATTAATGCATGACTGAGTGCTAATTACATATATCATATATTGAGTATTATATTCCATTTCTTAAGGACTATATGAACACATTTTGAATATTAATTATATATATTGTGTATCTCTAATAATAAGCATACGATTTATGACCATAAAGATAGTTATATTTAATAACATTAAAAATCTTTATTATTCGTCTGATTTGCTGCTTGTCTATGAGTATTAAAAATTCTACTGTGAATTCAATTGATTCTTTGATCAGTATTCTTTGATCTTTCCTGTGTTCCTCCATTTAAGATGCTTTCTAACAAGGGAACTCTTTGAAGTGCTAATCACCGATTTTCTTGAAAAAAATTCTGGCATTAGATTTAATCATGAATAGCATCTTCCTAAAATATTAGCTGCTGAGTCGCAATATATAATTTATAAAAAAATTATTAAAAATGAAAGCATGTCTGCAGTATTTCCAAAAAAGCGCCTGTTTGGCGACTGCATTCTTCGGAATTTCATTGCAATGAAGATTTAATAAATGTAGATGTTCTTCTTTCTATTTGATAGCCAAACTCCATACGCTGTCGAGCACTTGAGAATTCAGAATATATTAACAGAAACCAGATAATTTACCAGATTGAGACTTAGTCGAAATTCTAAATAACATTTAATATTTCAATTAAATAAGCTGTGTCAGTAACAATTGCAAGAGAATTAACGCCAAGTTTTTAATAACGACATAAAAAAAATATATGATCAAGACTTTTATATAAATTTAAGTAAAATAAAACATTAATTAATAATAATAATGACCCTCATCTGTCATGAACGATTCCGGTTAGACCGCTTCAAAACAGAAACTTTTGGCAGCCATTTTTTTCCGTTTGTTCAACTCACTGAGCTGTTTCAACTTACGGAAAAATACATATAATATGTTTTGTATCGCACGTATTCTTATTTATTTCCTCTAAAACATTGAAAAACTATTCAATTGTAATGTTTAAAGGTCTAAATTAAATATAACGGATCACTGGCTATTATAAACATGAACCTATAAATAGAATTATGTAACTTCATGATTGTAAGCAACGCAATACCAAATAAAAACAAACCAAAACTGTTGCCATTCAGAAAATACAAATTCCAAATGGACAAGTCTTTAATTCCGAATGAACGACTCTTTGACTGTTTCTTTAAAAAAAAAAAAAAAACGTTTAAAGTATTTCTAAAACATATTAAAGCCTTAAAACTCTTAAAATATTTGTAAAAACATATTAAAGTCTTAAAATATTTTTATCAAGCTTCATTGTTTCTTTACATTGTAAGGTATGATGGGCGTCCAGTTCAGTACGTAAATGTCGCCAGTTGATTTTAGTTTTGAAATTAGTGTAAAGTTATAGTTGGGATAGAATGTTTGGTTGGGCAATTAAAGGTCACCAGTTGAAATGAGTATTGAAAGTAGAGTAGTCTAAGGTGATAATGTCGAGTAAAGATAAAATGTTCGATTGAGAATGAAAGAGTCCCTAGCTGGTTCCTGGATATTTTGGCGATGTTGTGGGGGGAGATAGCTGGTTGGAAGTATCGAGTAGAGGTGAATTTGGGTTAGCATGGAGTGTCTAATTATTGGCACGCAAGCAAATTAAAAATATCACTGGCCGTCAGTGGATGACAGAAAAAGTTTTCCTATGTTAATCGCCCATTGGATTTTTTGTAAAAAATTATTAAAAATTGAGGAAAATTATTTCCCGATTTTAATCCCCATATTTCGGTACAGATATGTATTAGTTATTGTGTGCATGCGTTAGATTAAGTTGTTTTTGCTGTAAAATTGATAAAATTTAAATTTTAAATTTCAAAACTCTAGAAAAAAAATCTGATGTGGACACCACATGACTTCCTTATACACTTTTAGAAAAATACATAATGTTAAAAAACATTGACACTGGACCCGAAACAGTTGGCTAAAAATATTTTTAAAAAAAATGAATTATCACCGTGTTCTGAGGTTTTCTGAAAGTTAGTTAAAAATCGATTGCAAGATTTGTACTGGTAACGCTGACGAAGGCAGCAGGGACCCGAAAAAATTGGCTAAAAGTATTAAAAAAGGCATTTTCACCATGTTCTGAACTATTCTGAAATTTCAAATGTCTAGCTAGTCGGGAAGTTAGTTAAATAAATTTTCTGTTGAACCATATAAACGCTGCCGAAGGCAGCAGGGACCTGAAACAGTTGGCTAAAAGTATTAAAACGATGCATATCCACCGTGTTCTGAACTATTCTGAAAGTTTCAAGTGTCTAGCTAGTCGGGAAGTTAGTTAAATAAATTTTCTGTTGAGCCATATAAACGCTGCCGCAGGCAGCAGTGACCCGAAACAATTTGCTAAAAATATTTTAAAAATGCATTGTCACAGTGTTCTGAGCTTTTCCGGAAGTTTTAAATGTCTAGCTACTCGGGAAGTTAGTTAAAAATCGATTCCAAGATTTGCACTGGTAACGCTGCCGAAGGCAGCAGGGACCCTACACAGTTGGCTAAAAGTATTAAAAAAAATATTTTCACCGTGTTCTGATCTAGTCTGAAAGTTTCAAATGTCTAACTAGTCGGGAAGTTAGTTAAATAAATTTTCTGTCGAATCATATAAGCGCTGCCGAAGGCAGCGGGACTTGAAATAGTTGACTAAAATTATTAGAAAAATGTATTGTCACCGTGTTGTGAGCTGTCCTGAAAATTTCAAATATCTAGCTAGTCGGGAAGTTAGTTAAAAATCGATTGCAAGATTTGTCTATACCGTTTTTTGATACATTATGGCCAAAACCTATGTATTTTTGTCATTATGAACCTAATTTTCCTAAATATCTCCAAAACGGAAAAGCATACAAAGTCCAAAAAGGGAGGTGCACAACTAGATGTTATAACAAACCTATGTACCAATTCGCAACTTTCTACGTCCAACCGTTTTTGAGTTATGCGACATACACACACACACACACACAGACACACACACACACATACAGACGTCACGAAAAATCGCGTAAAATCCCTTATATCTCTAAAACGAGAGCTCGTATTAAGACGACACTTGCAGGTGTGTAACTAGACATCATGACAGTCACATGTATAAATTGGCAACATTCAGCGATCATTCGTTTTCGAGCAATTTGAAATACAAAATCCATTTCGCAAATCGGGATTACTATACTTCCTTATACTTTGTATAAGGAAGTAAAAAATGGCAAACTTCCATATTCGATTCAAAACATAAACATTTCATTTCAAAGGATGATATTTACACAATAAATATCCAACCAATTTACTAATTAAAAGGAAAATGATAAATATTCTATGAATTATAATTCGATGAATTATATGAAACAATATTTCGTACAATACATATTACGAAAATAAACATCTGGCATGTATATTTTCGTATTATGTTTTTAATCGCCAAATACAAAAAACGCCAAAGATGACACAGTTTTGAAATTTAAAATTTTGTCAATTTGACAGCAAAATAACTCAATCTAACACAGGGATACGATAGCATATCTATACCCAAATACGGGTATTAAAATCAAGAAATAATTTTCCTCCATTTTTAATATTTTTTTACAAAAAATCCAATGGACGATTAACATATGGAATCTTTTTCTTGCATCCACGGACGGTCAGTGACGTCACACTTCACTTGCATATTTGAAAACAGGATCTTCGATAGTCTAAAAAAAAAAAAGTATTTTGGTAAAATGAAGTGAATCGTTTTTTACTTTCTCTTACCCATAGGGTCGAGAAAGTATTGTTTTAGGGTCAAATTTTCGAACGTGAGTTTTTGTTATACTTACATGTTCTGAGGCCCCTGAATACGAAAATCATGCTTTTAGCGAATGGTCTCTGTGTCTGTCTGTCTATGTGGATGTCTGTGTGTCTGGATGTCTGTGTGTCTTTATCAGCATATCTGAAGAACAAATAGTAGCAGAAATTCCAAACTCGGTATTCTAAATGTGTATCATATAGGAATGCTACAGTAAGCTTTTTGTTAAGATGAAGCAAATGGTTCGTGTACAGGGACATTCAAAAGTATTCAAATACATTACGTCTATGGGGGAAATTGTAGGTAAGTAGAATTTAACATCTATAGACTGCACTAAACCAAATGAAACGAATATATATTTTTTGTAATAGAGATAGTCAACTGGGAAAATTTTTTTTGTGTATGTAGGAGCCTCGCCCCCCCCCCTCGAGGGGAGTAAATTTTCATGATGGGTATCTTTCAAAAGAGCTCGCCAATTCCTTTAAAACGAATGGTTGAACCATCGATCTGCGATAGTTTAAAAAAACGTTATCGATTTTTTTCATTTTTAACAAAAAAAAAAAAAAAAAAATTAAACTTTAATATTGAGAATAAATTCAACTTTTTTTTTTGGGATATTTAGTGTTATACTACTTCTCTAATATGGAAATCGTCTGTATTATCATACAAGATAAATTTTTAAAATAATAATTTTAATAAATTATTTTTTAAAAACAGAATTATTTTTTAATAACCGAATTAAATTATGTATAAATGTAGGTGCATTAATGAAACAGGGGGTTGAGGGGTGCCAGAACTAATTATCATATAAAACTCTTCCGAAGCCTAATTTGAATTGTTTAACATAGGTTTACAACAGTACTCGTTATCTTACCTCTTAATCTCCAACCTGTACTTATAGTATTAAATTTCAGGGTAAGAGAAAGTCGTGTGATTGACACACCAATTTATTCTTATTATGAGGACTTTAAATAGAGCACTTAACGGAACACTGAGATGTGTTCTTGGTGTTGTGTTGTCGGGCCTATATTTTTTGTCAACCAGCAGTTTTTTTTATTGTCATTTATATTTATTGATCGGGAAGAATTTTTTTAATTTCAGTACGAAAATTACAAAATATCGAAACACATTTGATTTATAAACAAAAATGAAAATACATTTAAATGATCACGTGGTAATCTTCATGATCTAAACATTGTTTTCAAGATTTATCTTTCACATTCCGTCATTTTTGACGGGTTTATAAACTAGTTATATATTAAAACACAAATATTTTTTTAAAAAACTAAAATGGATGCATTTTGTATCCGAACACATTTTTCTTATAAGTTTGATCATTTTATTGGGCAGTAGGAACCTTCGACGAACAAGCAACTCCACAGAATATGAGCTGTGTGGATCCAGTATCTCAATAGAGCTACTCAATGAGCAATTGGAGACGATCTACGATTCTACCATCTACCCTAAATTTCATCCTGTTTGTTGGTTGGGTTTAACGTCGCACTAGTACTGCACTATGGGCAATTGGCGACGGTTTGCGATGCACTTCTCAGGTTGATCCGGTCATCTGCAGGTGATAAATGATTGCATTCTGCGTATGTTATTTATTTTAACTAATGCCTTAACACTAGCCTTCCCTAAAGCCCTAAAACGAAATCGAAATCCCAAGATGCGGATTGACGGCATCAGTGTCAACCACGTAGAACAAATGAGATTACTAGGTATCACTTTTGATCGGCACCTCAACTGGCTGGCGCATGTTAAAGAACTAAAATTAAAAACCCAAAGCATATATCACAATTCAGCAAGAATGGTGGGAAAGAGGTGGGGTATCTCCACCTCTTTCCTTAAGTTCTGGTACAAAACAATAATAGAAAAAATAATAATCTACGGAGCCGCCATTTTGGGTGGCCACCTAAGAACAGATGCCATAACAGGCCTCAATTCTGCCCAACGACCATTCCTCTTACAATTGCAAGAGGATATAAAACTATTTCCACCGATGCCCTCACCGTAATCACTGGGATTCCCCACGCCCACCTGCAGGTCTCCCAAACGTACATTAAAACTCAAATCTTGCAATTAAAAGACCCTGACCTAACTAATATTATCTTCCCACAAACCCCCATTCAAACTTTGATCTGCAGTTGGGATATTCACCCAGGCAAGGATGTTGCTCCAAAGTTAACCTACTGTCTTAAAAATAACTTTTCTCCCTCTGCTCCGGTGGCAATCTACACGGATGGTTCCAAGATAGATACCAGGGTTGCAGCCGCATTTTGCGTGCTGGAACAGGGTGTCGCAGGCCATCAGTGGGCTTGCAGGCTCGAGGACTTTAATACGGTATTTCAAGCAGAGATCCACGCGATCGCTGAGGCCATACAATGGGCGAGTGTCGCATACTCTAATCAAAGAGTCAATGTCTACAGCGACAGTCTCTCGGGCCTTCAGGCAATAGCTCGACATCGAAGCAGACATCCGCAAATTCAGCGCATTAAAAAACTCCTAATGAATCTCGGCTTAACTTGCACCCTGGCACACGTTTCTGCCCACAGGGGTGTCGTAGGCAATGAAATAGCTGATTCCCTAGCAAAAGAAGTCACTAACTTCCCCACAAAATGTTCTTCAATTCCCGCTCCTCCCTCCTACGTCAAAAGTAAAATTCAAAACTTAATGAATCTCAAATGGCAAGACCTGTGGGATAGTTCAGAGAAGGGGAGACATACCTTCTCGCTGATTCCATGGGCCCGCACTAACTCTTGGACTTTAACTCCCCCTATTACCGCATTCCTAACAGGCCATGGGCCCTTCCCTTCCTATCTATACAAGTTTCATTGCCGACGCTCACCATTGTGTCCATGTGGAGAGGAGGGTACTCCACTACATTATTATTTCCACTGCCCCCTAACAGAAAATTATCATTTAAGAAATCCCTCCCCTAGACCAATTAATTGGCTAGACGAAATTCTAACAAGAAAACCGCTAATAAATAAACTAAATAGCATCTTCTCCTACTTAATGAACATTTCAAATCTAACAGATTAATATCAAATTCTACTAATTATAATAATAATTCTCTAGTCAAAATTAAATAACCTTAAGTTTCTTCACCCTGTTATCTTCCTCTGTGGTCGTCCGAGTTGCTGCTGAAGATATCCTCATGTAATATCAGTTCAAGATTCCAAACGTCCTGAAGTTGCAGATTACTCAGAAACTTCACCAGTACACCGCTAACCATCTTAACGTCACCAGCAATCAAGGATCGACTTGAGCCTCAACGTGAATCTATCAACTTACAGATTCTTCCCATGATGTTCAGCAATTAATGCTGATTAAATCCATGCATACGCATGAACTGTTTCTACTAAAGGAACTGCCATTCTCAACCTCAGAATCTGCGTCATCAATTATCAACTGGTTTCGACTCTACAATAACAACTATCGTCAGCATGCCATTTGTCGCGTGGGGCAAGCTGGGCCCGGCATGCCGACCAAATACTTTATGTACATAAATATCTGTAAATACTCATCGCTCTCTGTCGCTGGTTGGCTAAGCCAGGCGATGCATGATATAATTTTTTTTTTCTCAATAAATGTCGGAGCAGCTCACGTGGATTATCCTAGAAGCGCTCAACACCGCTCCTCGAGCGGTGAGCGGGGGCTGCTCCCTGTTAAATATATACATCCGATTTGTATGTTTGACTCGCCATCCCCCCCTCCCCCTGTAAATTTCCTCGAGATGAGGACAGATAAAACATAACCGGATTAAAGTACAAAAAAATAAAAAAAAACACCCTGGGTCAGCTGGGGAATCGAACCCATTCTTTTACACTTGAAGGCGATTAGCGAGGATTACATACTCACTCGGCCACGGAGGGTCTGCAATCAGCATAACAATTATTTTTAAAACAGCAAGATTTCGCAGTTCATAATTCTATAAAATTCCCTATGAAATTCTTTGCGCAGCACTAGTGCGACGTAAAACCCAACCAACCTTATGAAATGCTAATGCATATTTTTACAAAATTGTTTATATTATTATTCATAAACACATATAAAATAAATTGCCAGAAATTTGAGAAGCCATAAAGTGGTAGTTATGCACATGTTTTTCCAATTTTAAATAATCCCCTCCGTAAAGGATCAAAATTGTAATAACACGTCTAAGAACCTTCTCTAGGAATGTTTCCCAGACTGTCGCCATTCCATAGCTGTAGCGCGAATTAAAACGTAAAACCTACTCAACCTCAAATATCTTAAATATTTTAATTTTGATTTATTTATTTGAGTATTGATTTCAATCAACTATTCTAATAATCAAAAATATAAGCTGGAGTAATGTAAAAGTAACTCTGAAATTAAAATTGCATTATTTTAAATAAATGCAATAATGGAACATTACATAAAATAATTGAAAATATTGGATCTGCATAAAACAACGTCACTTTTTCTAAATAGAAATTTCTAGATTTCAGAAGATATCTTGAGTGTTGGTGGGTTTTAACGTCGCACTATAGCTACGCAGTGAGAAATTAAAGACGGCCTTATATTCACACTTAGAGATGTTCCGGAGACATGACATCTTAATTTTTATTCTCCGTGGAGGGGCTTCCTTGCTTCAGTAACCCCTAGAGCGATAGAAAATGCTACCCTCCTGTACTTAAGAGGCCTCTCCACTTATCGTCTCCAGAAGCCAGACCCAATGTTTTTCTATGGAGAATTCCGCCCCATTATAATTCGTTAACTAATATATATTTTTAAATTATATATATATAACTAATATATATATAACTAATATATATTTTTCATTTAGTACAGCAGGCCTTATTTTAATCTATTCATCCGTATAATTACATACAGTAGCTGTGTTTCATTCTCTAGAATCGGTAACTAAATATATTTCTTAAAATTACTTTCATTTTAGCATAGGAGCCTCTTGGTGGCCTTTTTATTTTTATTTTGGCTATGAATTAAAATGGCTATTGCAATCACGTAAATAAAAATTTTGGGCTATTTCAGGGCCAAATTTCAGATTTCGGCACTATACTTAATCTGTTTCATTTCTTTAGCACGATTTTTCTGGATATTATTTTAATTATTAAAAAAAAAAAAAAAAAAAGAAAAGAAAAAGTCTGTACTTATTTATTTATTTACTTATTCTCGCCATAAAAAGAAATATATTTACTAATTTATTTGTCCAGTTTTAGCACCAATTTCTTTTTTTTTTCTTTTCAAAAATTTAAAGTTAAAATGGGGATTTTGTTTAAGACCTTTTGAACTAATTATCCGATTAAACAAAAAATATGACGTCAGCTAGATTTTGTCGTGATTAATAAATGTAACAATTTTAATTAAATCTTTTTCAACTTTTTTTTATTTAGATATAACAAAAATGTTTGCATGCTCATTCAGTGTGATTGATAAAAATTGGTAACGACACAAAAAAGCCGATTGAAAGAAATAGTACGACCTGCCGCACTTGAAAAAAAAAAATAATAATAATAAAATTAATAAATAAATAATAAACGCAGGAAATACAGTCGGCTGCAAAATTATTCGAGCACTAGCAATAATCCTTGCCAAAAAAAAGTACACTTAATACAGCTTTGTTAAATAAATCCTTGTCGAGTCATGTTCTTAATCTGTCTAAGAACATGATTCGACAAGGATTTACTTAGCAAAACAGTCTTAAGTGTACTTTTTAAATATAGGAATTATTGGCTAGTGCTCGAATAATTTTGCAGCCGACTGTAAGATTTGTTAGTTTAACCACACAGGAGCAAATCAGAGTCTATGCATAGTAAGCAATAAAGCTACCCCTTAGCCATGGAACCACGTTTTATGCTGGCACTTAGCAATTCGCAATTCTGCTTTAATATCAACATTTCCATACTCAAAACAGAAAACATGTACCCACTAGATAAAATCTGAATGAATAGTTACAGAATTTATGTGATTGCAAGTAAACGTGTTTCTTTTGACAAATTGAGATGAACATTTGGGAAAGGGGGGGGGGATGTTTTAGAAAAGAGACTATTTTTGTAGGAAAGTTGTAGAATTATTATTATTATTATTTTAAACAGATATTTTTGTACAGTGTTTACTATAAAACTCTAATATCGCCAGTACACAATACTCTAATATCAACGTTTTATTTTGCATTGTTTGAACTGGTAACATTGCAAGCATTTAATGTGTTAAATTGTCTGTTTTCTATCAAACTATTTAATTCCTGTATCAAATTACATAGCTATATATTAAGTGATAATATTAGCATTAAATGATTAATGAATATTTCAGATTTTGTCATTGCTTTCTTACAACTGGATTTTAAACATTGGCTTTGGACTGGTTTAAATGATCGTGAGACTGAAGGAGACTATAAATGGTCAGATGGATCTGCTTTTAATTTTACGGATTGGAAAACAGATGAACCATCAGGACCCAGAGTACCATCAGTAAGTTACAAAGTATTTTTTTTTTTTCTTAAATACTTAACGTTTTTATTTTTAATATTTATAATCATAACAAATAATTTCTAAAAGTTAGCTTTCTTCTTAAATAACTATTCATTTCTCTCAAATAATATTTTCTAAAAAAGCGAGTTCAGGCAACACATCCTACAAGAAAGCCTCCACACAGGGTGTATGAATTCGTTGCGATGGTTAATTCCAGTGTTATAAAACATGGACTTTTGTTATTTTTAAAAAGAAAGAGGGAGAATGTTAATATTGAGATTATGTAATTGTAGGATTTAAATCATTAACTCCGATCATTGAGCATTATTACATTCTTTTCTCATTGTGAAGCATATAACACTCTGATAGAGAGACATTATATTATTCAATAAAATAAAATAAATACATTAAGTCAATTTCTTCTCAAAAATTTAAAATATTCATTTATTCTTTTATATTTCCAATAAAAAAATGTCTTCTATATTTCAAATTATACAGCATTAATCTATCCCCCACCCATTTTTTTTTTTTAGTAGTGGTGTTTAAACGTTGAATAAAAATTCAACAAATTCATTTGAATTTAAAGCAGAACTGATTATGAAACTAACTTTGAAGCAAAAATTATATCCATATGTTTATGAAATTTTTCCTTTATAGTTAAATTTTCAATGTAATTTAAACAAGATTTTAAAAGTTATTATTATTATTAAATTATAATATAGAATTCTGTGTAAGATGATATTTTTTCTCTATTGTTTTCAGTATAAATATGGGTGTAAATATTCAATATATGTGCACACACTCACATATATACATATATCGGTAATCTGTGGCCTTCTCGCGTTCGTTTGCTCGCAGATTATTATTATATTGTAACATACATTTTGTTTAAAAAAAAAAAAAAAAAAAAAAAAAAAGAACCTTACTTCGCGATTTTATGATATATACATATAAGAAAACGTCTTAAAAAGGCCGCATAAATGTGTGGTACCTACATGTTGAGACAATCATAAAAATGGACCGAGTAAATGTTTTTAGTTTTCCACAGGATGAAGAACTCAAAAAAAAAAAAAAAAAAAAAAAAACATATGGAGCATTAAACGGAAAAATTTCGAGCCAACGAAACATTCTAAGGTAAGCCAGATTCTTTAATTATTTCTTTAAGAATTTAATGTAAAATTACCCTATATGTTTCACAAATTTCTAACGCCTTTATTTTATGATGTAAATTTTATAACGTAATATTATAATAAAAAAATAACGTAATATTAATGTAATAATAACGCTGCATAATAATAATTAATTATCTTAATGTATAAACTGATATATAAATTAGTGAAAATACTGAATTATAACTTCAAAAAGTTCTTTACAATAGCTGAACAAAGAAAATTTTGTTCAGAACATTTTTTAATAATTTTGTAAAATAAGATAAATTTTATCTAGGTGATGAAAAGTATAGTGAAAAGACAAATTGTTTAGAAATTTGCCTATAATAATAAGTAATCGAAGCTTACAAATAATAATTATAAATAAGGTACAATAACAGCATAAAATACTTTGAATATTTATCGGTAAAAATTTTATGCTAAATTATGATAAAATAATATTTTTTTAAATCTAAAAAAAAAAAAAAAAAAAAAAAAAGTCTATGTCTATGCACAAGTACATGCATATTATTATTATTATTACGATACAAAGTATTTCTATTTCTCATAATGTTTATCTTTTTTTTCTTTTATATAAATTATTTCTTTCTGTGAGAATACACTTTTAAATTTAATTTAAAAAAATGTATTTAGCTAATATTCCAAATTAGGCATATATATATATATATATATATTTCCTTACTTAACAGTTTCATTTAAAAATAATTACTCCTTCAAATTATTATTCTAATAACGCAAAATATGAATTGAAATATAATTGCATATGCGTTACATGTGAATGTTTAAGGATTAATCTATTTGAGACATTTATATATTACGTATGTTGTTTAATAAAATCTGAATAAACAATTTTTTTCTAAATGATTTGAACATAATTTTGATGGAAACAATTTGTAAAATAGAAAATATGACAACAATAACAAATAATAATAATAGCAATAAAATAAAATAAAATAAAATAAAATGAATAAATAAATAAAAGTCCATGTGATATAAATTATTAGTCATGTAAAATTATTTATCTAATATTTGAAATTGCAAGAATCTCACCAGTTGTAAATTATTAATGATTATCATGGTCACCTTGAGAACTCATTAGTCACCTTGAGAATTTATAATTCATTTTATCATTAATAAATAAAAATAAAAAACTTCGAAGAAGAACTCGTGCCTACTTTGTTCTCCTGAGGAAGGGTCATGATTTCTTTCTTTTTTTTTTTTTTTTTTTTCTTTATTATTTATTATCGCCAGTTCTGTGGTGCTTTTTTGAAAATTTTATCACGAAAAATGTTTAAAATGTATTTTACATTAATATATATATATATATACTTATTCATTGTTTTAAAGTATATTCTGTATACATAAATAAAATGGAACCGTGCATTTGTACTATTTTATTTGATTACTAATTACTATTTTAATTGATCCCTTTAAAAATATGCTTGTTTGATAATTAAGTAATGATTTCTTTCTTTCTTTTCTTTTTCTTATATATATATATATATATATATATATATATATATATATATATAATAACTCTGTTTCTTTTACAAAGTTTTTTAAAATATATATTACAAAGACAATAATCAAATATTCACATATCTTAATAAATTAAAATTAAATTATATAAAACTCTGTTTATATTTTAACAAATCGTACTTATTCATGCTCATCTCTGACTTTTAAAACGTTCAAAAGGAATTGAAAATGCATAATGAAACTTGTTTATTTTAATTGCAGAATAATATTTGTTAATCAAGAATTATTTAACATACTTCATTGACGTAAAATAAAGGTTTTAAAAATAAGATATCATAAAGAAAAGCAAAATTAAAATTTTTAATTATTTTGTTTGTGTATTGAAAGCTAATTCACAGAAATTATTTGATTAAATTATTCCATTAATAATTAAGTTTTGTCATAAACTAAATTAGACGAAAAAAAAAAATCTAAGTGAAATTGGTTTATAAAAATTGCGAGGAAAATTAGAAATTGCTCTTAAAAATTAAATATCCTTAGTGAAAATTCCAAATTTTGATAACTTATATTTACATAAGTAAATGTAGAATATTTACATTCATATTCTATCACATAAATGGGAATTTTCTAAATCTTTTAAAATAGTGTACTTTAATTCAAAGAAAGTATGTAATTAAGTTTGTTTATACAAATTTAAAAGAGAGAAATCAGAAATAAGGGTAAAAGAATTAACATCAGTGATAATTTCAAATCTAGGTAATTTACACATATACAAATAAGTACAAAATAATACATAAGAGAGATTGTTTATCTTCTGTTATATATATATTGTTATATATATATAAATATATATTTTTTTTAAAATAATTTTTCGCTTAATATATTTTCTCCTATAAAAATTTGTTCAGTTATATTTCCTGATTTCAGGAATGTTAATTTACCACATTTCCTAATTTCCTTTTTTTTTTTTTTTTTTTTTTTTTTTTTTCCAAAATCAATTTTTAGTGACTGTTGAGAAAATTCTGTTGTATAATGGAAGTTTATGCATAACTTTTGTAACTGACTGGTCAATTTTTAGATTAAAATTGATAATAATAAAAGAATGATAATAAAAGAATTTAGAATATTAGCTAAATACATTTTTTTTTTGTCTTTTTTAAAATTAAATTTAAAAGTATATTCTCACAAAAATAAATAATTTATATGAAAGAAAAAAATCTATAAACACTGTGAGATATAGAAATACTTTGTATCGTAATAATATACATGTACTTGTACACAGCATAACATTTTTACCGATAAATATTCAAAGTATTTATTGCTGTTATTATACCTATTTATAATTATTATTTGTAAGCTTCGATTACTTATTATTATAAGCAAATTTCTAAACAGTTTGTCTTTTCACTACACTTTTCATCACCTAGATAAAATTTATCTTATTTTACAAGAATATGAATAAATGTTCTGAACAAAATTTTCTTTAAGACTGCTATTGTAAAGAACTTTTTGAAGTTAAAATTCAATATTTTTACTAATATATATATCAGTTTATACATTAAGATAATTAATTATTATCATACAGCGTTATTATTACATTAATATTACGTTAATTTTTTAGTATAATATTACGTTATAAAATTTACATCATAAAATAAAGACATTATAAATTTGTGTAAAACATATAGGGTAATTTTACATTAAATTCTTAATGAAATAATTAAAGAAACTGGCTTACCTTAGAATGTATCTTTGGCTCGAAAATTTTCCGTTTAATGCTCCCTATCCATTTTTTATGGGTATTCTTGATCCAGTGAAAAACTAACAAATCTTACTCGAGGTCGTGGGTACCACACATTTATGTAGCATTTTTAAGCCTTTTTCTGATATGTATACACTCCTTTTCATATTTATAAGGACACTTTATGTTTTGAAATAACTAATGTAAAAATAATTGTGAACAAGATTATACTAAGTGCACTTAACATATCTAGTATTCTAAAAACCAAAACTGCTATAATTTTTTTAATATGAAAAAAATAATAATAATAATAATAATAAAAAATAATGCAAAATATTTTTTTCTCCACGTTTTTAGATGTTCACAATTATAGGGACAATCAAGACTTTTTCGTTTTATTTAACTTACTAGCGGATAAATTACAGTTGGCATGCGAATTTGTTAACTACTGGGCTAGATTAATTCATATATAAGCCTTCAATTTTTCTTGGACGAACGTTACTGATAATTCCTCGAAAAAAAGAACATTAATGTAGTGAAGTATGATAAATTTGTTTTTTAAGTGGAGGGATAATTTCAATCCCTCGAATTTCTAATGAAATTCAAAGATCTAAAATTGCTGAAGGAAATGTGATCAAACGTTGAACTGCTGGTTCGATAGAAGAGAGATCTGATACAAAATCAAAGTTGTTTTACAGAGATCGAAGACTCATAATTCCTCTTACTGTTCTACTCATAATGACTGCTGCTGAATTTGCTCGTAATTTTTAACGAAAGGTTGGGGTCCATATTTATGGGAGTTTCAAATAATTAATAATATGTTAAAATGAATAAAAAACCTGTAATAATCAATAAGCATTTAATGGGGGAAAGAACGTCTGTGTTAAAGTTGAATAAAGACAATATTAAATGGTAAAATGTTGCATTTTCGGATGAAAAACATTTTATTCTTGATAAATCAAATGGTTTTAACAGTTACTGGCACGATCTGAAAATAGCGAAAGACAGAATGATATGAATCAGGCATTTTAAAGGTGGATCTATGGTGCTCTGGGGAGCTGTTTCTACTGAAGGCAAAATGAATTTAGTAATTTTTTCTATTATTATGACCATGAAGAGAATATCCGCAAATTTTAAACGTGGAATTCTCAGATTTTTGTTAGATTTTGGGGGGTAATAATATTTTGTTAAACTTGACTTACATTTTTGCTCTACTTCTAGAGCAATAGGAAATAGTTTGAAGAAAGAAACTTCTGTATTATTGCCATTCCCATGGCCTAAAAGTTTCAAAAACCTTATCATATTAGAAAAGTGCATGCAAGTGGAAAGCAATTTTAAATAGTTTAAATGTATTCAGAATATCATCTATGCTGTATGAGATGGTATTGAAACTGAAAATTAAAAAAAAAAAAAAAAAAAAAAAAAAATGTATATATATGTATATGTATATATACCAGAGAGAATGTCTTACTGTTTCACCCTAAAAAGAGAACCCATAAAATATTAATTTAAAGAATAAGTGAAAAAAAATTACAAAGATTCGATCTGTCCTTATAATTGTGAACACCTGAAAAATCATCTTTTTGACCATATTTAAAGTTTTTAAGATAGAAAAACGATAAATCTTTTTAATTATAGTCTAATAATGAAATTCAAATTTCTAAAAACATATTTGTTTAAATAATAGTGGTCAGTGTTTAGTTAATATAGAAAAACGGGTGTCCTTATAATTTTGAGAACCAGTGTATATCATAAAATCACAAAGCAAGGTATCTTTTTCCTTTTTTTTTTTTTTTTTTTTTTTTTTAAACGAAACGTATGTTATAATATAATAATAATCCACGTGCAAACGAACACGAGCACAGATTACCGACGACCGACGGTGGAATTTTAGTTCATAGTACGCTCGGAGGAAGGATAAGGATCTATCCTTCCTCCGAGATAGTACGTACAAGTACAATACTTGTAGGACTGGTTTGGTTATGAAGAAGGACGATACAGCGTGACGTCAGTATATCAATTTTAGTCTGTGCTAGAACTCCTACATAGATAGGCTGACGCATCCGCCATTTACTAGGCCACAAGACCAGCTAACGATTTATTATTGGTGGTTTTTCGGCAATAAATTGAACGAATAACTCCAGAAAAGGGCACCGCCTGTTTATATTTTCTTCTAATCCAGAAAGAAGGAAAAAGTGGATTATAAATTGCAGATGTAACTCGTGGATACCGGGAGCAGGAGCACAACTTTGTAGCGTAAGATTTCCCTTATTTTCAAATTATTTCATTTTATTTTCAAAGTTGTTTGACAAATTTAATATGAATGTACTGTTTTTTTAAGTTATTACTTTAAATTCTTTTAAATTAACTTTAATATTACATTTCTTTTAACGTGAAGGGTTGCAGTTTTGAGAATGTTGGCGATGTTCATAAAATTGCCAACTTGTTTGTTTCGTGATAAGAAGTTCTAGCTCACTTGATCTGTATAGAAGTTTAAAGGCTATAACAACGCTAATCAGGTAACCTAGCTTTTACTACCGCCAACACTTTCCCAGACGGGCTAGAAAACGGCGGACGCTTATCATATAGGAGTCTTAGTCTGTGCGTCGGTTTTCTTGTAGGATGTGTTGGTTCAGTACACCTCGAAATGTGTAAACCTGACAAAAACCAAAAGTAAAAAATTTTTAGGATTTTTTTGCATGTATATGAAAGTAAAAGTATGAAGAGGTTCCACTCAACTTTCTGAACATATGGTAAGTTACCAGGCGTTTAAACAAATTTAAATTCGTGAATACGTCAGTAAATAAACAAAAATGAAAGTTATAATAGGATGCTTAGTACTTCTCATTTAATTCGTATATTAGTGCAATTGAATGTAATACATCCGAATTCTTTTGTCTATTCCTGTAAAAGAGCTATAAATGGTAAATATGCGATTTCCTGTAAAAAGGACATTGTAGTGAAATCTTAAAACACATATTAATTTCCTTCTCTTCTAACCCTTTATCAACATATAAAAAAAAAGAAAGTATTTGAAACAATTCTTTTTAGATGTTTAAATGTATTTTTTAAAGATATATGCAATAAAAAATATGCATATGACATCATCATTAGTAATTAATGAGGATTTTGTCAGGTTGTACTTTAGTGTATTACAGTGCGTTAAGAAATTATAAGACCACAAGCGTATTGGTGCATTTCTGAAGAAGAGAGCATAATATGCAAATTTTTAGTTGCGTATTTAAAATTGATAGGAAAACGTCTCCTATACTAATTCCAACATTTAAAATTAAATTAAATTTCATTATAACTTATTAATTTATCTAAAAATTAAAGACTGTGACTGTTAAGAAATTATAAGACCACCTGAGAAAATTAGCATATTATACATGACGTGAAACTCAATATAAAGCGCATGCGTCAGTATTTAATAAAAGCAATACCTAAGAAGTAAAGGCTTAGGTTTTGAATGTGTTATCTATGATTAATTTGACGATGCCTCGAGGTAAAGAATTATTGGAGTGCGAAGTAAGAAAAATTTTATTTTATAAAGGTTCTGGTACATCTGAAAGAGATATTGCGAGATTAATGAACCGTTCTAAAACTGCCATTCATAATGCCATAATTAGAAAAGATTATTTAAACGAAATAAAACGATCTGGTAGAAAAAATATTTTGACAGCACGTCATAATAGGCAAATTTCTCGACTGTCAACTTAAAAAGGTCTTTCAACTCGTGAAATTTCGAAACATTTCAGCAAGAAAACTTCACATGTTATAGTCTGGAAGAGTCTTAAATTAAATATTAATACGAAATTTATGAAATTGAAGAAAAAACCAAAGTTAATTGAAATGCCATCGAGAAGAAAGATTAAAATGGGCTAAAAATGTCCTGTCATGGAATGATGAGTGGAAACAAATTATATTTTCTGATGAAAAGAAATTTAACCTTGAAGGTCCCGATGGTTACAAACACTATTAGCATGACTTGAGGAAGGAACCAAAAGAATGCTTCAGTCGACAAATGGGTGGAGGATTAGTAATGATTTGGGGAGCTTTCAGTTATGAGGGGTTGTGTGATTTACAGCGGATTTCAGGTCATATGAACTCTACACAATATCAGTCTATGCTATATGATCATATGATACCGTTTGGACCTTTATTAGGTGGTGCTAACTAGATGTTTCAACAGGATAATGCTGCTTGTCATACATTTAAGTCCACACAGGAGTGGTTTAAAAAAGAAAAAAATAATGTTTTGCCATGGCCAAGTCGAAGTTACGATTTGAACCCCATGGAAAACCTATGGGGTATATTATCTCGCATTTATGCTAATAATAAACGATTTTCATCTACCAATGAACTGGAAGTAGCCATTGTAAAAGAATGGCACAATATTTCTATAACTGGACTTAACCACCTGGTTACTTCAATGAGAAACAGAGTGTTTGAAGTCATCAGGAAAAATGGAGGACCAACATCATATTAATTTATTATACAATTTTGTTTTTTGACAAGTGGTCTTATATTTTATTAACAGGTTATTTTTCCCTTATTTCTAATATATATTTTAATTAAACATTTATTGCATTATACCAAGTTATTGCAAACTAATTATAAAAAAATATAGAGCAATATGTTATTTTATGTATTTAAATTATGATTAGAATCTTTATTTTTCTTATAATTTACAAAATTTAAGTGGTCTTATAATTTCTTAACGGACTGTACGGATACACAGAGGTCGAACAAGATATTTAGACCTTAAGAAACTGTAAAAAAAAAAAAAAAAAGTATTTACTTTTTATGTTATTTATATTTGTTCTAAGACTGATGGAAGATTCTTGAAGTAGGAATTAATTATAATAAATTTGAAGATCGTAAAAAATGCCAAAAAACAGTGAAAGTAATCTATAAAATCCTCTCTGGAACAAAAAAATGTCGCGTCTACTGCCTTGTGGTGAGATAACGTGAGGTATATACGTTTCATTCTTATAAATATCTTTGACATTTCCGGACATGGATGACAAGGTCCGGAATTTTTAAAAACAGTTGAATGAGCAGATTAGGCAGGGATAGGAAGGGGGACAAAAGAGTTTTTATAGTAAAGGTCAAACCAATTAACAGAATTATTTTTGCTACAATGTGAAAGATCTAAAAAGGGTGATTGATTTCACATTCATAAGGAAATTTTGTGGAAGGAAATTTTTTATTAAAGATATCGATAAAATTAAGGAGAGAGTTTTTTTAACATGGCCAGGCAATAAATATCTATTGATTGGCCATATTAATTTATTCTTCTAATTAACACATCAGTTCAAATTTCACTTTTAAAAGAGCTACAGGAAATATTCAGTGTTTTTTTTCGTTCCTATCATTATTCAAAAAAAAAAAAAAAAAAAAAAAAAAACTTTTCTATGACATTCCTTTTTTTTTTTTTTTACCCTCCTGCACGTGCGCGCGCTTCTTATTTCATAAATTCAATAATATATAAATTTAATAAACCATGGTGCAACTGTTACTTTGGCTGAGAAAACTATCTCGGGGACTCTCTTGGCTATGAATATACCTCTCAGGATATTTTGGCTATAAATTTACCGCACGGGAGTAACGCCTGTAAATCATATTTCATGAATTATCCATATACCAAAATTGGTAGGAACCTAGTCGCTCACCTTAATTAGAGAAGGCTGTTCATAGCAAAAGTTTAAATGTAACAAATTTTTGTTTATATTTTCATATTTATTTATTTATTTATTTTACTTATTTTATTTTATTTATTTATTTTTTAATAATGCCTAAAAATATTTAAATTCTTGCAGCTGCTCCGTTTCGCTGAGTACTTAGTCAAAATTTGGCCGAGTAAAGAGCACTCTGCAAATAATTAGAGTACCAAGTATAGCTATAATTATTTTATTGTTATTATTGTTTTCGTTGTTGCAAATATTATAAATTTTGTGCTTTATTTTTCTTAGGAGGATTGTGTTCATATGGTATTTGAACCAGCGTTTGACATTGTAGGAAAATGGAATGACAGATCTTGTGACGCTTCAGAGAACTATGTTTGTGAAATGAATGCAAGTTAGTACTTTGTTTTTCATTTCAATATGACTTCTTTACTGATAGTATTTATATTTCTGTTTAAAATGACATATTAAAAACACTTTTAACAAAGAATTTCGTATCTAAATTCTGTTTTAGATTTTTATTTTAGAAATATATGTAAGTACTACAAAATATTCTAAATAAAAATTATTAGAATATGAAAAGCAAATAATTTTGTTTTCAGAAATAAAACTAAATTTAATTCTGTTTAAATATTTTTATGATTAATCCCTATTCATAAATGAATTATTTATCTTTCTGTAAGTTTTTGTGTAAATATAACAAGAGCTTAATAAATTATGTTATACATTTAAATTAAAATCTATATAATATTTCTCTAACGTGGTGCAGTTACAATTATATTTTGTAACGATACGATAATGATCTAATTAATAAAATACGCGAGGGAAAAATATAATATTTATAAATGGGCAATATTGAAGCATGCGGACTCAGCTCAATGATCTAATAAGAAAAAATTACGACATTTGTCTGATGAGATTATTTTATGGAAAAATGTATTTTTAAATAATTATAAGATAATTTTTTTTTTTATAAACCATGTTTTTAAATTTTCTGTTGAATCATATAAACGCTACTAAAGGCAGCCGGAACCCCAGCAATTGGATAAAAGTATTAAAAAAATTCCTTGCTATCGTCTTTTGAGCTATTATAAAAGTTTCAAATGGCTTTCTAGCCAGGAAGTTAGTTAAAAGTTGATTGCAAGCTTTGTACTGGAAACGCTGCCGAAGGCAGCAGGAACCCGAAACATTTGTTTAAAAATATTTTAAAAATGCATTTTCACCGTATTCTGAACTATTCTGAAAGTTTCAAATGTCTAGCTAGTCAGGAAGTTAGTTAAATAAATTTTCTGTTGAATCATATAAACGCTGTTGAAGGCATTAGGGACCTGAAACAGTTAACTAAAAGTATAAAAAAAATGTATTGTCACTGTATTCTGAGCTATCCTGAAAGTTTCAAATGTCTAGCTAGTCGAGAAGTTAGGAAAACATCGATTGCAATCCTTGTACTGATAATGCTGCCAAAGGCAGCAGGAACCCGAATCATTTGGCTAAAGGTATTAAAAAAATGCATTTTAACCGTATTCTGAACTATTCTGAGAGTTTCAAATGTCTAGCTAGTCGGGAAGTTAGTTAAAAATCGATTGCAAGACTTGTACTGGACAAAGAAACAAACAAACATACAAACAGGAATCGAAGTTAATAAAAACAGTTTAAAAAACACTAGAGCCTTACAAATCATAAAATAAATATTTATTCTTGAAGAGACATGGTTATAAAATTTAAACGTTTCATCAATAACTATATTTTAAAGAAAAATATAGATGTTTCATTTTTGCAAATGATGAAATATTTTAAGAAATCAAAATATTTTAAAAAGCATTCGAGAATAACATCCGAGATTCTTTTTATATTTGTTGGATTTTTTATTTATTTATTTATTTATTTTTTTTTTTAATCATTTAAAATATGAAAATAATTTCTTTATAATAGCTTTAAAATTAGCCGTTTAAATATTAATATTAAATTTAATTGTTGCCAGAAAAGTTTTCCAGTTCATTTTTTTCGACAAAAAGATAAATATATTTTCACGTGAATAATGAAAAAATTGCTACTGAATAATAAAACTTAAATATTTAATAGATGACGAGATACACCCATCTTTGAAATCGTAGTTTCTAAATAATAACAAATCAACCTACCGTGGATAAATACCCAAATTGAAGTATCCGGAAAAAGACCTTTCCGCAGGCAGTGGTAACCTGCACCCGATGCAGTGCGAGCGAAAAAAGACCTGCCGCAGGCTGCAGGTACTCAAAGCAAGGTTTAGGGAGATTTCAATGTAAAGTTTCTTTTTTTTTTCTTTTAATATATATATATATATAATGCGATATAAAAAATAAATAGTAATTCAATTCTATTAAAAAATCATTTAAATATAGTCCCCAGCGAAGCGGGCGTAGCCTGCTAGTAACTAAGTAAATAAACAAACAAACAAATAATAATAATAATAATAAATATATATATATATGTAGAGTGCGACAGAGTTAACATAAAACTTTTTCTAGAAAATATATTACTAATAGATAAATAAGAGAGATCATATGTTATCCTGTATAAATAAATAAAGGTATCAGTGTGTGGGCTCCTTGGAACTTCAGATGATGTCTGAGCTATAATAATCAGTAAGATGATAGCACGGACAAAGTCGGCGTGCACCTCATCATGATTTCTTTCTTTCTGTCTTTCTTTTTCCGATATTTTAATATGAAATTTTTTCAAATTTCTTTTACAGATTTTTTTTTTTTTTTTTTTTTTTTAGGCCTGATTTTTTAAAGCAAAATGAGCTCTCAGTTGTCATTGGATGTAGAATCTCCTCTTTAAAAAATCTTTAGATAATCTCCTCTTTAAAAAAAAAAAAAAAAATAATAATAATAAATATGCACGTGTTTTAAAAAGATATTTTCTAATTTTTATTATGTTCAAAAGTTTTTCAATGAGATTTTCGATGAGATTTTTTTAGATAATTTCAATGAGATGATGATGCCTTCCATGAGATTTTTCAAGGATTATCCAGTTTAAGAAATTTAAGTGAATAGTGAAGCGGTGAAAAAATTTACGTTTTTTAAACCGTCGCGTCAAAGCAATATTGAATTTTATGTTCCATTAAGAGCTGTAGCGTCAAGCACTCTACCTACTATATGTCTTTCCTAAATTTTATTCAAAATCGAGTTACTTATTTATTCATTTAATATGTATTTAAAAAAACCATAACTAGGGATGAGTTTTGAGGGTACTAACCCCCCCCCCCTCAATCTCAAATTTTGAAATTTTGTCGAAAAGAAAATTTTGAGTTAAATATAATTTTCGACACTCAACATTATGTACTAAAGTTTGACCCCCACCCGAATTTTTTTCTGGCTACGGCTTCGTATTTTGCGTTGCTTGCGTTGGGTACGTACATTTTTTTTTTTTTTTTTTTAACTTCAGAAATAAATTTTGAAAACTGGTTTATGTAATAACAGGGTTACTATGGTACCTCCAATTCAAGGAAAACCTGAAAAACACAGGGAATTTGAAAAAATACTAAAGAACAGGGAAGACTCGTGGAATTTCAAAATTTATTGCAAAAACAGGGAAAACTCAGGGAATTTTGAAATTTTTTAGGAAAAAATCTGGATTTTTTTTTTTTTTTAATATTTTTTAAAGCGCTTTATAATGAAGAAATAAAAGCCAATTATGTTTTTTTTTTTTTTTTTCCCGAATTGTAGTAAGTTAATTAAATCAATATGCCCTATATATGTTCAGTGGAGTTGTAAATATGTTAGATTCTAATGCTGTATGTGATTCCGTACCATCTATTTTACTTTTAAAAGAGACAGGGGAAACTCAGAGAATTTTTTCTCTTGCTTTGTATACCAAACCTAACTAATATCGTGTTTTATATGTACAAAGTTTTCATTGTCAGCTTTCGACAATCTACCATTTCAATCGTTTATTGAGATTAACGTCTTTTCCTTTTTTTTTTTTTTTTTCTTTCCCTTCTCCCCCCCCCCCTTCTTTTCAGATTTTGCTTTGGTTATAAGTAACTCAATCATTGTATTTGTATTTCAATAATTTATGCAAAGTATTATGATTATTTAACTTTCATAATTTCACTTATTAGCATTAAATTTTTACAAACAGATCGTATAGTGGTTAGAATAATTCTTTAATTAATTTAGTACAAAACGTTTACAAGTACTCATTAGTCACCCCCAAAATACCTAACTTAGCATTTTAAGTCCAGTTATATTGAAAATTTTTGAACTAAATTTTCACTTCCCACAAAAAAAAAAAATAAATAAACAGTTGGTGAATATACAGAACAACCCAAGTCCCAAATACTGACTCACAAGAAACTAAATGCAGATTTTAAAATAGTAGTATTCCAGATTATACAGTAAGTATATTCACCAAACACAAAGGAAAATAAGAAGAAATAAAACCTATGGACTAACATTCAACCGAAGAATTAACTCTTAATTTAGCTTCTCTCACATTTTTTTTTTTTTTTTTTTTTTTTTTTTTTTTTTAGGATCTAATGAGTACAAAAATCAAAAACCCAGCTCGAATGGAAACAATCATTTCCAATAAGAGAAATTTTACGCTTTTATTTCCTTTAGCTCCCCAAAGACTAATCCTGAATTATAAAAACAAAACCCCATATTTTTTTTTAAAGTAAGTTTCAATTAACACAGTAACAGGAATGTAATATCTAAATAAAAACATACAAGTAAAAAATTAGCTTTTAAACATAAAAATTTATTGAAAGGTATAGTTTGGTTTTTATTACACATTCCATAACATAAAATTTTGCTGTAAGTATTAATTATGATATCTATCACAATACAAAATTTTTCTTGGTAACAGGTGATAAATAAACAGGCAGTGTAAAGTTTTTAATTAAGTATTATTTAAGATATTTAGTAGTAATTAAGTATGAATTAAGATATTTATCACAATACAAAATCTTTCTTGGTAAACACTCTTTCCATCCCGACAGGTGATAAATAAACAGGCAGTGTAAGATTTGTTTCCAATAACATATTTATGAGAAAAGGGGTAAAGTAAAAAATGACAAAATATTACTTATCAGGCAGCCAGGAGTGGTCACACACTTTTCGGCTTCTTGTCAGACCGCATTGCACCTCCACCAATTTTCGTAAACTCTTTAAGAAACCGTCAAAGAAAACTACGCAGTAGGGTCAGGCAGATCAAAAAACTTCCAATCTCGTCGGATGACCCTTTTAGACATCGAAATTCATACAGCATGGCCAAAGCCTGCTTTTTAACCAAAGAAGAGTGAAGCATCACACACTAAATTATCATTACTTCGCTCTTTTCCAGAAACTCGTACTCATAGGATATAATTTCCGAGCCCCAACAACTTCAGATTGATGATATGGCAAGGAGAGACTGCGCGGAAATCATTTATGACCACTCGAAGAAGAATCATAGCATTAATGATGAGAAAACCTTGAAGGCCCCAAGGAACGAAAGGGCCCCAAGGCCCCCCTCTCCCCTCAACAAGACCAAAAAATACAACAATAATCTCCACTCACACAAAAGACCATATATATCTCTCGGACGAATCCAACAACAGCTCACTGCTTACCGATAAAACGCAAACACTTGAAAAACAACGCTCGATCCAATCCAGAAGCGTTGCCACAAGGCTCAGCTCAAAACAAAAACTCTCATTTGCTAACAGGTAACCGAAACTTTCTCCCTGGTCCCTCCTAGATAAAAATTTAATACGCCCACATTTAAAATATTTCTACAACCAAAATTTTCACGCCCATACAGTCAGCTCGACCTTGCACGACCTCAATTCGCCCCCTCAGGTAGACAGGTATTTTAATCTCCGAGAGAATTTTTCCCATTTCACTCCCCCACTGTAACCGAGAACTGAACAGCTGAGAGGTACATCTGTGACCGCCACACCCACCACGCTGACCTTCAGCGACCTAAGAAAGACACATTTCACTCCGCTTGGAAACAAGAAAACACAGAACTGCTTCTCACGGAAGCAATGAATGAAAGAAAGAGAGGGACACACTTCTTTATTGTAAGAAAAATGCGAGGGGAAAAGCCTCCTTTTTTTTTTTTTTTTTTTTTTGTTTGCTTACAATTCTCAAGAGAAAAAAAAATATATACAAAGAATTCTTGACCAAAAATACTTCTCAGAATTGAAAATCTTCCTACCGTGCAATACATATGATTACAAAGCGTTTTGAAACTAAAATAAATATAGCTAAGAAAACCCATCTTTTTTCTTTCTTTTTTTTTTTTTTTTTTTTACAGAATAGAGATTTTAATTATGAAATATTAAAAACGAACAAGCAGTTATAATTCATTATAACACAAAGCTCTTAACTTGAGAAAAACCCAATCTTTATTATTTCTAATTAAATAAGTTATTCAAAGTTTTTACTTCCCTTAAACTGTTTTTTTTTTTTTTTTTTCCATTGATTTCTTTTTTATGTATATTCAAAATTTAACATTATTCAGTTTCTCTTAATGTCTTTTTTTTTTTTTTCAGATGACATTTTTTGACATTTAATCAAGCTGGGATTTAAATAATTTAATTGAATTTATTTATTTGACTATGTACAAATATTTTTAAAGAACAGTAATTACAAAAAGAAAAATATATATATATATACAGACACGACATTATTTCATTATTTAAAACATGAAAATCTGACATTGGCAGATTTTAATTTAGTGCCAGAGGCGTACTGCTAAACTTGTTAATATCGACAAATTCTTATTTAGTTAATTCGTAACGATCTAAATTCCATGATAAAGTTTTCATTAAATCAAACCAATGTGTTTCAGCTGCAGATACTGTAACAAATAACGTTGGAAGTCCAAACTGTCTTATAGCCGCAAAACAACGTTTTTTCTCTTTTTCCCAATGAGGGGGAGGTGTGCCTTGGGGGGGACTCATGTCAAAGGTGTGCCTTGGGGGGGGACACATGTCAAAGTTGTGCCTTGGGGGGGGACTCATGTCAAAGTTGGGCCTGGGGGGGGACTCATGTCAAAGTTGTGCCTTGGGGGGACTTCATTCAATAAATCCCCATTCAATAAACCGACTGAAATAGGCCCTTAGCACTATTAAGAGTGACGTATAAAAATTCGACAACGCTGTACCGACTGAAATAGGGGTACCTTGGGGGGGGACTCATGTCAAAGTTGGGCCTGGGGGGGGACGCATGTCAAGGTTGTGCCTTGGGGGGACTTCATTCAATAAATCCCCATTCAATAAACCGACTGAAATAGGCCCTTAGCACTATTAAGAGTGACGTATAAAAATTCGACAACTCTGTACCGACTGAAATAGGGGTACATTGGGGGGGACTCATGTTAAAGTTGTGCCTGGGGGGGGACTCATGTCAAAGTTGTGCCTTGGGGGGACTTCATTCAATAAATCCCCATTCAATAAACTGACTGAAATAGGCCCTTAGCACTATTAAGAGTGACGTATAAAAATTCGACAACTGCACCTACTGAAATAGGCCTCTAGCACTAAAAAAGAAAAAAAAGAAAGAAAGAAAGAAAATGTTATCTAAAAACTTTTGGACAGTGATTTTTCAAAAAACAATCAGATCTTTGAAATACCTCGGACAATCGGTGGAAAGAATTACAATTCATAAAATAGAAAAATCTTTTTAATTTCAATATATTTCAAAACTTTATCAAATTTAGTCGAAAGCAGCGGAGCCCACAACTCTATTTTCTGAATGAAAAAGGCTACACAGCTAGATGGATTAAACCTAAATAATAATAAACCAAACATATTGTAATTTCATATCATTTATATACATTATCAAGCTAAATCAAACAAGAACACATTTCTCTCAAATGAAAAGCAGATGCATACATTACCAGTTAATGTAGAAAAATACGTCTTTTCTGGTGCTTAATGAGGATAAATAAAGACTTCGTAAGCAAACACCCTAAATTGCTAAAACACGTAGCAGTTGTTTACTGCCGAACTAAGTATGCATGGTCCTCAGGAAGGATCGGGTTTAATAATTTCGACCCAAGCAATTGTTGTGTGATTTTGCAATTTATAGTATTTGCTTGCAAATAAGTTCGTCATCAATTTGGTTGGTTGTGTGGATTAAGGCCGAATGATTACTCTAGGGTCATAGGCCGGTAGGTGGGATGTTCTCCATGGGGGTCTTTCTAAGGGGTCCTAGCCCGTATTTACGCGAGTTTTAGAAAATCCACGGAAAACTCCGAACGGCTAGGTCGATGAGCGCGACCTAGGCTCGAGCCCTGCACTTCCCATCTGTACCAGCTTTGAGCGCAGAACCACTTGGCCATTTTTCATCATCAAAAATTAATGTAATTTTATCGTAGTATTCTACAAGGACAATGCTTGAGAAATTTTAATGGGTTTCAGGTCTGTACACGGAGAAAAAATTATGTGACTAACATCTAGAAACTAAATTCTGGCTCTAGTAAAAATAATTCTACGTCGTCGTTATAAATTATAGTTCTCTTTACTGTAGGGCGACCAGTTTTTTTTTAATTGAATTCGAGGACAAATATGGCAGTGTCCTCGAATTTTGAGGACAAAATAAATAAGTCATCTTAAGTTCTGAAATTTTAGTAGTTTTTATGTATAAAGCATGAAGTACATGAGAGAATTTATTTCAGCTTATTTATTATACATATAATAAATTATGATAATAAAACATTAATAACTTCATAACTGGTGTCATCAAATGTGTTGGAATATTTTGGGAACGAAAGTAATTTTCAAGGACGGCTGGTCACCCAAATTTGCTAGAGATGCCTATTAGAATTCTAGAGAATTATCCTTCATAATCGTGGTCCATCTCATTCATAAAATCTCTATAAATAAATGCAAACACAAGAGGCGAGTTTTAGTAATTATGATTTTGTTTTAAACCCAATTCTAGAAAAACAAGCGACAACTCCTCGCAATATAATAATTCATAATAATTCATAATATTCATAATATTGTTTCACCAACTAGAAACGTGTAGATTAGAAATTCTCGATTATTTCATCTATTTCTAGTTTAGGGATTCGGAAAATAACTTCTTATTCGTTAGAGAGGAAAGGAGTATTTTCTTTTTTTTTTTTTTTTTTCCCCTCGGTGTAAGAGGTCGGATTATACGCTAACAGAACTTGAAAAAAGTAATACCAATCAAAACATTAAAACTGATTCTTTAAAGAGTATTTTATCATCTTTATACTGCACAAAATATAGCAAAATTAACATGCATTATTTCAATGCTCTAAAGCATGAATTGGATAGCACTATGATTAGCATTATGCTATGATTAGTATTAATATTTGGTCTACCAAATAAACAAACAAAATAAATGAATAAATAAGTAAATAAATAACTTAAATAACAAAAGTAAATAAATGAATAAAAAACAGAATATTAAAAGGTTTAATTAAAAATTACTCGAAGTATATTTAGAACTGCATTATGAGATAAATTAATTAATCAATTAAATCTTTCCAGTAAAAATTTTTAGTACACTAAGATGAGCAATTTTTTAGACAATATAAATACAGGTATAAGTGTATTTTTTGTTAGATTTATTGCCCCATATGTAACAGAAATAATGTAAATAACCCGACTGTTTTGTGTAAATTGACCCAAAAGTAATTCAGATACATTTCTAAATATTATTATGTTCCTTATTTAATACATATTTTAAAATATTTACGTTGCACAAAAGTGACGAAATATATATTACCCTTATGCGCAGAAGCATGTTTCCCTTACTAGAATATGATTAGTTGCAACAATTGGTTTAAAAGGCCACACAAATTATATCCAGACACTTTATAGAATATATAAACGGATTTTGCTCGAAATGCATCATTATTTGCATTTTACATTTTTCACATTTCACAACAAAGTTGAGCCCACCAGCGGCCGAGCGGTTCTGCACTCAAAGCTGGTAGATGGAAAGTGCCAGGTTCGATCCCAAGTCGCGCTCTTCGCCCTAACCATTCGGAGATTTCTGTGGTTTTCCCCGAAACTCGCGCAAATACGGTCTAAGACCCTTTAGAAAGACCCCATCCCCTCCAAAGAAAGGCATTCCACTTATTGGCCTAGGACCCTAGCGTAGTCAATCAACCTTAAACCCTACAACCAACCCAATAAAGTTGGAAAGTTGAAGGTGCAGTATAGTAAGGTAAGTTACTGTGTGAGATGAACATAGTTGAAAAGTATTTATAATATATATATAACCCGCATAATTTTTCAAAATTTTAGTTTATCAATCTATTTATATTTATATTTTTCTGTTTTCAAAACAGATCCCCGAAGAAGATCGGCGAACCTAATGTACTGTCCAGGTGGGGGATGGAAGTATGAATCTTCTTGTTACCACGTCGTAACGGAAATGAAATCGTGGCAAAATGCTGAAAGACATTGTCAAGATAATTATAAGGGACATCTTGTTACTATTCGTGACACTTTGGAGGATTATTTTCTAAATTTTATATTAGCAAACATGGAGAGAGAAGTGTGGATAGGAATTAAAACAAGAGTAAGTTATTTTTTTATTTTGCTTTTATTATTATTATTACTCGTTTATTTTATTTTATTTTTCGAAAAAAAAAAGAAAAAAAAAAAGAAAAAAAAAATTCCTAACATTAATAGAAATTTAATATTTATCCTTTACACCATATATGGTTGAAAAATTAATGTTTTGAAATAGAGTTTTTGTTTAATTTACACAATTTTCTGAAAATGATATTTTTCGTGGTTCGTCTGTGTGTGTGTGTCTGGTATCAATGATTAGAAAAAAAAAAAAAAAAAACTTCCTTATTTTTATAATTGAATTATCTAAAATATCTAAAATCCTCACTTAAAGCATAGAAATGGAAGTTTTCTGATATGCATTTAATAGAGTACATAAGATTGAAAACACTTTTTAAACTAAGAAATATTTGTAAAACTATATGGGAAAAATTTAGCATAAATTATGCAATAATATGCTTAGAATATTCATATCTATACATATATATATATATATTTTAATATATTTATACACGGGAAAAAAAAAAAAAAAATCTGAAACTGTTCTGCTTTATAATCATTTGATTTGTGTTTAACTTAAAAACTTAAAGATGGGAGCACCATATTATAAATTCATCTTCTGTCTGTAAGAGGCAACAACCAAAGCCTATGCTTTTTATTCTATGGGGTGTTAGGGAGTAGGCCGATTGACTGCACTAGGGTCCTAGGTCTGAGGAGAGTGTCCTCCGCGGGGGTCTTTCTAAGTGATCCTAGCTGGTATTTATGCAGCTTTTCTTTTTCTCTTTTTTCAATGGGAAAATTTATTTGCAGAATTACTCATTACCTAATGTTATGTTTTTTTTTTTTTTTTTTTTTAAGTTCCATTTTCATAACCATTACATTGGTACAAGTTCCCAATTTTCTTTTTTTATAGATGCACTCCTTTTTTTTTAAAAAAAATGCACTTTTCTTATTTTTAAAATCAAAAATAAATTATTAAAAATTACAAAAAATATTTTTTTGAGAATCGAATAGAAATTAAAAGATTGTGAATTTTCCGAATGTGAAAACATAATTTTAAAAATAAATACAATAGGTAATGTGTAATTCTTAAAACAAATTTCCCCATAGAATAACATGAGTTTTGGCTGTCGGCAATGTTAGTTATTGCACAGTCTTAAAAATGTCTATCAGTACATATATAATGCTCAAAATAAAAATAAAAATAAAATAATTGTATATATATATATATATAATAAAGAAAAAAAAATATATATATATAATAAAGAAAATAGAAATTTATTTCAAGCTGCAACTTTGAAGTTAAATCATTCAAAAAATATATTATCATCTTTTTTTTTTTTTTTTTTTTTTTTTTTTTCCCATTTCGTTTTCTAATTTGATGAAGCATTTATTTAACGTTAAAATTTAGAATCAACTGCAACAAAAATGGTCATCGGGTTGGTACGTCTCGTACGACGGATTCAACAAAGAAGAAATGATTTTCGTTGAGGGAGCCTGCATTGCTAGGAAAAGCAGGAAAGATTGGATGAAGGTTCCCTGTTCAAGACAATTGCCATTTATCTGCGAAACATCAAAAGGTAACTTACTATTTTCAATTAGCAATATTATTAGCAATATTTGAAAACAGATTGTTAGCAAAGAAATTAAATTTAGTATTATAAATCAGTGTAGATAGGTGATATTAGTTGAAACATTTTACTTAGAAAAAATGGTCCATGAACAAAAACGCACACAATAATTTAAATACAAAGGCATTCAAAAATCTAGGTCATTTCACGCCACCAGGGCGTTAAAGCAACAACCGACACACTGATATCAACAAACGTCGATTAAATCGCACTTACGGATGGACAAGAAATTTGTAGCTTAAAATATTTTTATAAACATTTTTTTTTAACAAATATATTTTATTCTTTATAAAATATTTTAAAACAATCATTTTCAAAATACAAATACATGTATTTAAAACATATTTTTAACTGTAATTTTCGGTGTTTGTTTTGCAAATATCTTTAATAGATTGATTGTGAATTTCAAGATTTTTCTTACGTTCAAGTTTGTGTGCCAATGTTACTTTGCGTCTACATATTATGTTTTTGCTTTCATACTTCATATCATGACCATTTTTCCCCTAATGAAGAGTCGTGATTAATTATTTCGATCTGAAACAACTGTTGACGATACTTTATGAGTGGACTGTATATCATTTTAATAATTACTATTCTGAAGTTATTACTTCACAAACATTTAATTAAAGTATTATTTACATATATACAATTTATAGATGACGTATTATTAACGTATTCAAATATGTTGACACCATAGTCAACGCAAACCATAAAAAAAGGTGAACCATATCACCAAACAAGATAAACAAGAGAGATGTTACTCTTATAACGAAAAACAATACAACTACTCCGCTAAAGCGGGAATGCAAGTGAACAAGAGATGCACGCCAAGGTTGCGCATATAGCCAATCTAAGGTGAGCGGCAACATACCGGCCCACCTTGAAACATTGTTTCAAAATTACAGTTCTAATATGTAATACCATAATTATAATTAATTATACGAAAATATTATATATGCAATTTAAATAATAAAACTTATACAAGAGAAATATTAATAACATTGTAAACAATAAATTAATACAAATGAAATACAATAAACAAATTAAATTTAACTATATACATTATTCATTTTCAAACAATTTTTTTTTTTTTTTTTTTTTACTTTTCTGAAGGTAAAAGAGCAATTTTGGAAATAGGTCGTTTATATGTCCCATTTCTTGTTTTAACCGAAACTACGCGTATTTTGTTATCCTTTCCTGGAATAATTTCTACTATTCTACCCAAAATCCAACTACATATGGGCAAGTTTTCTTCCTTTAATAATACCATATCCCCATTTTTAATGTTATTTGTTTCAAATTTCCATTTGTTTCTTTGTTGTAACGTATTTAAATAATGACATTGCCATTTTTTCCATATCCCTTGAACTATTTTAGTTAATTTTTGCCAGGTATCTAATCGATTATCTGGAATGCCAGAGAACTCGGGTTCGATCACCGCTGTGATGGGTCGACCAACTAAAAAATGGCCGGAAGTCAAGACGTCCAAATCTTCGATATCGTTTGAAAGGGGGGTAAGGGGTCGAGAATTGAGGATTCCCTCAATTTGACAAACAACGGTTAAGAATTCCTCATATGTTAATTTAGCGTTTCCTACTGCGCGTTTCAAATGATACTTAAACGATTTTACGCCTGCCTCCCATAGCCCTCCAAAATTTGGGGCACGGGGTGGCAGAAATTTCCAATTAATATTCTCTGAATTTAAAAAATTAGTAAGGTTTTCATCAGGCTGAGTAGCTAATCTATGTAACCTTTTTAATTCATTATTTGCACTAACAAAATTTGTTGCATTAACACTAAATAATGTTTGGGCTTTGCCTCGTCTAGCAAAAAATCTTTTTAAAGTTGCGATAAAAGCTTCGGATGTTAAATCGCTAACTACCTCTAGATGCACGGCTTTAGTAGGCATGCAAATAAAAATACAAACAAAAATTTTGTTATAGATTCCTTTTCTTTGACCCCGATATTTAATTAAAAAAGGGCCACAGAAATCTATACCGGTACAATAAAATGGATGAGTCACATTTACTCGTTCCTTTGGCAAATTTCCCATAAGTTGATTGACCGTTAAAGGTTTAAGTTTGTAACACGTTATGCAGTTACGAAATATTTTCCGAGCTAAAGATCTCCCACTAACTATCCAATATTTTTTTCTAACGTGGTATAACAAAGCTTGAGGTCCTACATGAAAGAATTTTTTATGGAAATGTTCCATAATCATGGAAGATAATTTATGGTCGTGGGGCAACAAAAGGGGATGTTTACTATCAAAATTTAAATTAGCATTTTCCAGCCTTCCACCCACTCTTAGGAGTCCCTGAGAATCTAAAATTGGATTAAAACAATTTAATTTACCTGATACGGGCTTCCTTTTTTCTAAGCAGATCAATTCTGCGGCAAACTGTGTATACTGTACCTGTCTAATTAAATGCACTTCTGTGTCGTTTAATTCGGTGCTTCGGAGTGGTCCAGTTACTCTATTTACCTTTGCTCTTGTATTCCTAATAAATCTAAAAATAAAACTACATATTCTAATTAATTTACAAAAATTATTTGTTAATGAAAACAAATGATTATAAAAGTTCTGGGGAGAATCCGTAGATTGAATTAATCCACACAACACTGCAGGGTTAGCGTTACCCTGGTGATTATTTTTCAATTCACTCATCACAATACTATTATCACTGGGGGACAGATAGTCAGAGTCATTGTTTATGATACTATTGGATTTACTTAGAAAGTCTGGTCCCTGCCACCATAACTGATTATCCATTAAATCGGTGGTAGTTAGACCTCGTGAAATTAAGTCTGCTGGATTTTCCGCAGAGGACACATGGTTCCATGTGAAGTTTTTAGACAGTTCTTGAATTTTGGCAACCCTGTTGCCAACAAATGTTTTCAATTTTTAAGGCTCGGTTTGGATCCAGGCAAGAGCTATTTGAGAGTCTGTATAGAGATAAATATTATTGATTTGTAATCTCAAAGATTTCAAAATTTTCACAATTAATTTGGATAACAAAACTATTGGTTTCACAATCAATTTTTAAAGAATAAAGCAGGCTGGAGTCTTGAAATAGAACATAGAATAATTTCAATATTTTCTTTTAATCAAACTGCACACACTTCCATAAACAGATATTGTTGAACACAAACATTACTATTTACAAACTATTATACAACAATTATATACAGAGGGCCCGGAAATTAAAGTAATATTATATTCGAATAATATTCGCACCATAGCGACATATTGATCAAAACAGAACATTCTTTCGTAGCGATAAACAGAAGCATTCCGGTAGCACTCGCTTCAACTGGAGAGGAGTTGAGTTGTACTGCTGAGTTCTGCAGTTATTGCTGGCCTTGGGGAAGGAACTATTACAGCTGCTCTAGTTTCCCAACATCCTCCCCACTTGAGCGTTCTGCAAAAATGCTCAACAGAAATATGACACTGAAAAATACTAATAGAAAGGTTAACAAATGACAATATATATATGAATTACATTAAACATCTAATAATAAAAAAAAGAAAAATACCAAAAAAAAAAAAAAAAAAATATTTAGAGTTCACTTTTTAAAGAAAAAAAATGTTTTTATAGTTTTTGAGCAATCTTATGTTAAAATTACACATCAAGTCTTTTTACTGGCCTCACTACCCTGCCAAAACGTGTCTCAAGTAGCTCTCCATCATTAGGCTTCTCACTACTGTTATTTGTTTTTGGTGCAGGATTTGGTACATGCTGTTCAAGTCTTTGTGTGATTTCAAGAGGATAGAGTCTCTGGATTGGTCGTAGTAAAACTCCTTTCGATGTTCTAAGCTTAACCAGCCTAATAATTCCATCTTTACTAGGAAAGAGTTCGATGACCTTTGCCAAGGGCCAACATAAGCGTTTCTTATCGTCGCTGCCAATCAAGACTATATCACCCACTTGAACTGTGTCGTGACTTTTGGGGATCGACGAACGTAGAAAACCAAGATATTCTCTTCTGAATCTTTGCTTTAAAGATTCTCTTACTCTCTGAATATATCTGTACCTTTCAACAACGTCAGTTTTCTCAATTTGATCCAAGTCAGGTACATCACTTGTTCGTAATTCTTGAAGGAACAGTGAAGGCGTTAGAACATTTAGTTCTTGATCTTCAGATATGTACGTTAACGGTCTAGTGTTCATAATAGATTCGCATTCACATACAAGCGTATGTAGTTCTTCTTGTGTCAGAGAGGCTCTACCTAAGTTTTTTCGAAGCAAACCTTTGAGAATTCTTATAAGTCTTTCCCAGAACCCTCCCCACCATGGGGCTGATGGTGGGTTAAATTTCCATCTAATTTCCTTTACTTCAAACGTTCGTTGAATCTCAGTCCAATCCAAACTCTTCAATGCATTATTTAATCCAGTGAAGTTTGTACCGTTGTCGGAGTATAACACAGAAATCCGTCCTCTTCTCGCTATAAATCTTCGTAAAGCCTGAATGAAAGCATTCGTACTAAGTGATGGAATCAATTCTAAATGTACAGCCCTAAACACCGCACAAGAAAATAGTACGATCCAAACTTTTTCTTTGGACTTGGTGAGCAGAGGACCTGCTAAATCAACTCCTGAGACTTGGAAAACTGCTGTTAATTTCGTGCGATCATCTGGAAGAGGAGGAAATGGTACTTCTAGATGTTTAACCTTTTGCTTCTTACAGATATTACACTCATGTATGACACTTCGAATAATTATTTTTCCCTTTAAAATCCAAAATCGTTCTCTCAAAATAACAAGTAGAGCAGACGCTTCAGCATGCTTGTTGACAATGTGCTCTTGCTCGATAAGTCTTTTCACTACTAGATGTTTGGACGGAAGAACCAAAGGAAAAATAAAATCAGAATTTTCATTTTCGTTTGTAAGTCTTGATTTCAGTTTTAGTATTCCCTCATCATCTTTATAAGTTTGGAAATTTACGAGAGATCTTTTGCCTTCTTTATCTGTAAAGCATTCAGTCTGTACACAACGAAAAAGTGTCTTTTGAGCATTTTCAGTTTCTTCAGATGTAATATTTGGATATTTTCTTAAGTCTTTAGATTTCGGTTGAAAACGTAATATCCAAGCTATGATTTTAACAATCTTGGAAAATTTTGAAACTCTGTTCGCTAATCGGGATACAACAGATTCAAACTCAATATTATTAGCAGAAACTACAGTTCTTCTTTTTTCTTGAGCAATCTCTTCTTCATTGATATTTATGACTGACTTAGGCCATTGCTCTCTTGGATTCTTTAACCAGACTGGTCCCAGACACAACTGAGATTTTAACAACTGTTTAGCTCCACATCCTCTGGATGCAAGATCAGCAGGTTTCAATTCACCGGAAACATGGAACCAATTCTCTGCATCAGTAAGTTTCCTAATTTCATTTCTGCGATTATTCACAAAAACTGACCACTGTTCTTGCCGCTTAATCCAACTGAGTACTGTAGATGAATCAGTCCAAAAATAGGATTCTATTTTTTTCATTTTCAGAGCATCTTTAACTGATTTGAACAATCTTGCTCCTATTGTAGCTCCCATGAGCTCTAAACGTGGAATTGTTATCTTTTTCAGTGGAGTTATTCGAGATTTAGCTTGCAATAAGTGAATGTTCACTACACCATTAGTGGACTCAGATCTTAGAAAAACGCATGCGGCATAGGCATCTTTGCTCGCATCTACAAATGTATGCAAACTTAGAAGTGACGATTCAGTCACACCAGTCCATCTAGGTATTTTCATGTCTTTTAAAAAATGCAAATTTTTGACCCAACCAAGAAACTTCTTTTTAATTTCATCACTAACTTCCGCATCCCAATGTTCTTTAGTTTTCCATATGGCTTGAAGCAAAATTTTGGGTTGTATTAAAGCTGGGGATATATAACCTGTCGGATCGAAAATTTTACTAATAAATGACAAAATTTTTCGTTTCGTTAGTTTTTCTGTCTTATCAAATTTTAATACTTCATAATCTGTTTCTAAGGTATCAGAGTATTTGTCCCATATTAAGCCTAACAATTGTGTTTTAGAATCTTGAGAAGGGATTTCAGGACAAGCTGTACTTTCCCAGCCCCTAAGATCAAATTTCCCTTCTTTCATAATATCTGTGGCATACTTCACAAAGTTATCTAACTCTGAAATGTTATGTACACTGGCCACACAATTATCCACGTAAAAACTGTCACGCAATCTTTCCAGCAATTTTTCAGAATACTTTATTTTCAACGATTCAGCTGACAAATGGTGATGAATAACTGCCATGAGTAAAAAAGGGCTGCTGGTTACCCCAAAAGCACAACGTGTATGACGGAAAACCTTTATGTCATCTTTGTCATCATACCAGAGGAATCTTAAGAAATCTCGATCTTTTTCGTGCAGAGCTATCTGTAAAAACGCTCTTTTAATGTCAGAAATAACCCCAATTTTGTATAAGCGAAATCTTGTTAAAATCGAAGGAATGGTTTCAATAAAGTTAATACCAGTCTCTAAGCAATCATTTAGGGATGGATAACCAGGCTTCTTAGCTGAGGCATCAAAAACGGGCCTAATTTTCATAGAGGTCATTGATGATGTTTCCTTAATTACTGGACGATGGGGAAGGTAATAAGAATTAGCAAGTGCCAATTCTTCAACGGGAACTTCTTCAATAATTCTATCATCAATCCACTCTTTAAAAACTTCATGGTATTTTTTACGATATCTAGTTTTTTCTAACTTTTTAACAGTAGATTCTAATCTTTGTACTGCAACTTCGTAATTGCTCGGTAAGCAAGCATGATCCTTCTTCCACGGTAAATGGACCTCATATCTTCCATCTTGCTTTTGTTTGACTGTTCCTTTGAAATGTATTATAACAGCCTTTTCAATATCTTCCCTATTACTTTGTTCTATAGGATCTCTAATGCCAAGGAGTTCTAAATCCCATAATTTCGAAACCGATATGTCTTCTTGTGAAAGCATACTAATGACAGACATATTTATATCTCTACAACTACTGGACTGAGAGACTTTTCCCATCAAAGTCCATCCTAATTTCGATTCCATGGCGACTAAGCCTGACTTAAGTTGTTCTCGTCTACCAGTAAATAATTTACCCACGACGTCTGCTCCCAAAAGAACTTCGATAGGCCCAGAATTGTCAATGTCAGTTAAATTGATTCCTTTATTTTTTAACTCACGTATCCAATTTCCTTGAGTTATCGCAGAAATATCATTACAAATAACATTTTGATATAGAGCATCTAAGCTACAAATATAATCATTATGAAGATTGCTCAAATAAATTTTGTAACATATGTGTTTATTTATATCTGTTTTCTCTCCACCGAATAATGAATGACAAAATTCTTCTTCTCTTACAAAATCGAAATTTAATTCTTCTGCAGTGGATTTCAATATATATGACTTTTGAGACCCTGTATCTAGGACAACTCTCGCTTTGCGCTTCGCATTTTTTCCATGCAGCATTACAACTAAAGTTTGTAAAAATACATTATTAGTGGCATGCGATTTTGATTTAGTTTCTTTTTGTGTAAACAGTGTGTCAACACACTTTTCTTTTATTTCATCATGATTCGAAAGTGACCTAGAACCTTCATTATTTTTATTAGATTCCAACGTGGGACACATAAATTTTAAATGTTTCTTACTACAAATCTGACACCTAATGTTTGATTTGCATGAATTGGCTACGTGGCCCTTAACTAAACAGATTCGACATAATCCCTTGTTTTTAATAACTGAAAGTTTCTCGCTTAAAGGAATATAAAATGCTTTCTTACAAAATCGCATTTCATGATCTTTTGAACAAAATGAACATAAATTACTTTTTGAATCATGTGTAATTAGTTCCATTGTGGATGGATAATTCCATCTTTTACATTTTTATAAGTTGTTAAACCTTTATGTTCGCGCTCAGGAAGCGTATTACAAAGATCGGTTCTGCTCAATTTAATCTTTTCTTCGGACTGTACTTCATTTCTTAAAAACAGAAGTATGGCATCAAGACTCGATATTTTATTTTCAGTTTCTAGAATTTTTCTCTGTCGTTCAAATAAACGTAATATATTTATGGGTAATGAACTTTCAACTAAGGGATATAAAATTAGGCCACACATTTCACTAGTAACACCCAAAGTGCCTAGCGCTCGTAACTGAGTAGATAATTTATTATATAAACCGCTCAAAGAACCATTTTTCTTATTATTAGAATTAAGAACGAGTTTTAATAACTCCCTAACATAAAAATCGATCAAAAGGTCTTCTCGACCATACCTTTCTTTTAAGCTCTGTATAGCCAAATCATAATTTTCTTCAGTTACGGGATATGACTGAACAATTTCTCTTGCTTCTGATTTAATTTTAGTTGACTGAATCAAATAGTGAAATTTATCTGCTTTACCTAAATTTTTATTCTCATGAATATTCTTAAATTGATTCCAAAATGTGAGCCAATCTTTTAAATCTCCCCCGAACGTGTAAAGTTCAACTTCAGGGAGACGCTGACATAATGTTTTACCCAATTTTTTAATCTCTAATTGATTATCATTTTCAACAATATTTCTTTCTTTTACATTTAATTTTTTGTGATTTTCTAAAAAGCGTTGAGCTTTTAATTGAATTCTCAGTGATTTTTCCCTATATTCTTCTACAGAATCAAATTCTGTTTCAAATTCTTGTTCTTTTAAAGAATCTAAATATGTATTATGTGTCAGCTCTAATGTATCAGATTTTTGTTTAAATAAAACTAAACTGATCTCTACTTCTTCGAACGAAGAATTTTCGTCTGCTAGTATATTTTCTAGCTTATTATAGGCCCTCGTAAAGGAAGCTCTGTGTGCTGTTTTATTTCTTTTGATTATTTCCATTTTTACTATCAAATAATATAATACAATGTTCACTCAATATTTATTTTACTAAATTATTTTTAGTAAATTTCGTTTTCATAAATTTGAAATCACCACAAGATAAACTTCAAAACCAAAATATTTTCGTTTTACAAACTTTCAATTGACAATCATAAACTTCAAAATATTTCTATTTTCATTATATCAATAAATAATACACTTTGTATTACTATCTAATACTATCTAAATGATATAATATATTCATTAATAAAGTGCATTCATTTATGAAATATTCTTCGTAAGTTTCGTTTTAATATTTCTTTTTTTTTTAGATCATCAATGAAAAACTTCAAAATGGAAAAAATCTAATCTTCTTACCTCTTAATTATTAATCATTCTATTTTAAAAGACGCCAGGCCCACCCGGGGGCGCCAGATATTGGTTTCACAATCAATTTTTAAAGAATAAAGCAGGCTGGAGTCTTGAAATAGAACATAGAATAATTTCAATATTTTCTTTTAATCAAACTGCACACACTTCCATAAACAGATATTGTTGAACACAAACATTACTATTTACAAACTATTATACAACAATTATATACAGAGGGCCCGGAAATTAAAGTAATATTATATTCGAATAATATTCGCACCATAGCGACATATTGATCAAAACAGAACATTCTTTCGTAGCGATAAACAGAAGCATTCCGGTAGCACTCGCTTCAACTGGAGAGGAGTTGAGTTGTACTGCTGAGTTCTGCAGTTATTGCTGGCCTTGGGGAAGGAACTATTACAGCTGCTCTAGTTTCCCAACAAAAACACAACCACATAACTCGAGTCGAGGGATAGAAACAGTTTTTAGAGGGGCAACTTGAGATTTGCTGCTAACCAAATTGGAGACAATTTCAGAATTATGAATAGACTGAATATACACGGCTGCTCCAAAAGCTAATGACGATGCGTCGGCGAATCCGTGTAAGTTTATTTGTTGTGCTTCAGGAATTAAAACATAGCGATTTATTTTAAGTTGTTCAAGAGGTTTTAACGAAGTGGCGAATTCTAGCCAATTTTGAGCAATAGGGCTTGGAATAGGGTCATTCCAGTCCAATTTTAATTTCCATAGTTCCTGCATAAACAACTTGGCTTTGACAATAACAGGACCGATGAGACCCAATGGGTCGAAATTACGAGCAATGTCTGATAAAATGCTTCTCTTTGTCATAGACTTTAACTGACACAAATTTATTTTAAATGTGAAAGCATCTAAATTGGGTTTCCAGGCAACCCCTAGGGCTTTGGTTTCCTTATCAGAGAATGTGTACTCAGGGTATGTCTCTTTAGAAAAGTCAAGTAAGGAAATATGATTTGCATTCCATTTATGTAAATTCATTCCAGCGCTTTCTAACAAGTGTATAAGTTGTTTTTGAAGCTCCCTAGTAGATTCTAACGATTCTTCCCCACTTATTATATCGTCCATATACGAATCATGTAGCAAAATATCGGATGCCTTCGGATATTTCTCGGCTTCTTCAAGGGCTAATTGCTTCAACGTTCTAATGGCTAAAAAAGGGGCACAAGCGGTACCGTATGTTACGGTATTAAGTTCATAGGTTTCAATTTCTGAGTTCACATTATCTTTCCATAAAATTCTTAATAATTTTCTCTGATCCTCGGTAATCATTATTTGGCGATACATTTTTTTCAATATCGGCCAAAAACACAAATCGGTGTTGTCGAAAGCGTAACATGATTTCATACAAATCTTCATTAACGACACCTTTATAAGTTATGTCGTTTAATGATATTCCACTAGTTGTCGGACTCGAAGCATTAAATACAACGCGAAGCTTCGTAGTAGATTTTTCGGGCCTATAAATGCCATGATGGGGCAGATAATAACAGCTAGATTCATTTAAATTATCAACAATTTTTGTCATATGATTCAAATTAGTGTATTCTTTAATAAAATCACAATAAAGATTTCGCATGGTTGGATTCTTTTCTAAACGATTCCATAACTGCTTGAGCCGTTTTTCTGCGATAGATTTAGACTCCCCAAGGACACTAGCATCTTCCTTCAAGGGCATGGCTACCATAAATCTTCCCGATTTATCTCTCCGATAAGTTTCTAAAAAATGTTTCTCACACAATTGTTCTTCCTGACTAATTGGACGTAAGTCAATTTCAGGAGCTTCTATTTTCCAGAATTTTTGAATGGTTTCATTAAGATAATCATTGCATGCAGTAAAACCGCAAAAAGTATTTTCAGATACATTGCGGTCTATGGTTCCCGCAACAATATGCCCAAAAACGCTATTCTGAAAGGTGAATTGTCCTATTTTAAATTTATCTGCTTTTAATATTTCATAGAAAAATTCAGCACCAACTAAAGCATTTATTTTAGATTTTTTCCAAAATTCACTATCAGCTAATTCAAGGTCATGTGGTAGATTTAAACTTCTTATGTTTATATTGTGTGAAGGAATGAATTCTGTTATTTTAGGTGTAATTAAAAATTCAATTGGTTCACTAAATGAATCATCTTTATTGGAAATAATGGTACGTACTGAAGATTTCACATTTGTCATCTTACCATTAATTCCTGAAATATGAATATCGCGTTTCCTTTTTTGCAAATTCAATAAATTAGCGAGTTCTCTGTCTAATATGTTACATTGGCTACCATTATCAAGAATTACACGAACCGGAATCTTTTTTTTATTGCTACTTTCCAAATAAACTATAGCAGTTGACAGCAATATATGTTTTTTAATTTTTAAGATTGGATCATTAATCTCGTTATATAATGTCATCGAAACCTCTTTTTTTTCCTTCTGCCTGGTGATTTGGATTTTCTGTTTGCGGTTTAGATGGAAAATTATTACTTTTTGTTTAAGGCAGAAAACGATATAGGAATGGATTGTGTCTTTTAGAACACATATAACAGGATTGCTTACTCTTACAATTCGATACCTGATGCTTCGATTTCAAACAATTAATGCATAACAAATATTTTTTGACTGTTAGGAATCTGTCGTGTTCATTTAATTTTAAGAATTCACAACATTTAGATAAAGAATGATTTCTTTTACAAAGGGGACAGTTTTGATCGTTAAAAGAATCATTTTTAGAAAAAAAAGTTTTAATTCTAGTACTCTTTTCCGAATTCATTAGTTTCGGTTTGATACCGGAAACACATTGTAAGTTTTCTAAAACTAAGCATCTTTTTTGTAAAAAGTTAATAAAATCGCACCATGTTGGCAATTCTGTAGAACTTAAAGATAATTCAAATTGTTTTTTGGATTCTTTATCTATTTGTTTAAGAACCACATTTATGAGTAAGGCCTCCGTAAAAGGATTCATTTCCAATCCTATACTTTTGAGTGCTCGAATATTTTTTTGACAACTATCTGTAATTGTTCTCAAATTTTTACTACATCTTGAGACAGATTCTCTACGTTTAATATCTCATTTAAATGAGAATTAACAATCATTCTTTTATTTTGAAATCTGTCTTCTAGTGCTTTAAAAAGTGACATATATGAATCGTCTTCTGTAATTACATCTAGTGCTCTTCCACTAAGTGTAGATTTTAGATAATACAGTTTTTGATTGTCCGAAAGTTTATCATTCTGATCAATTAAGGTTATAAATTGATCTTTGAAATTAAACCAATCATTATATTGACCATTAAATTTGGGTAAAGGAATTTCAGGTAAACGAAAATTGATAATAGGATTATTTACTTTTGATTCATTTGAAATAATTTCGTTTTCATTTTTACTAATGTTATTAGAGAGTAAGAATTTTCGAAGCCTTACCTCTAATTTTTCTGTCTCTTCTTCCAATTCTGCGAAGGCGTTCAATTGAACTTCCAGTTCCGATTCATCAGCTATTTCGTAATACTGGATTTTCAAATTATCCAGTTTTGTTACTATTTTTTGAAGATTATCCTTCTTTATTTCTAAAGTTATAATGGCTTTATCCTCGTCACTAACAGTCTCTAAATATGTCACTATCTTAGTCAATTGACCTTTCAAGGTTCCACGTTGTCGATTTAGGATAACTAATTTATTTTTATCCATAATTACTTTCATCAATGAGCGCCACCACTATTTCATTATATTACGATTGATCTTCCTCCGGGTCTACTAGACCAAATGTTGACGATACTTTATGAGTGGACTGTATATCATTTTAATAATTACTATTCTGAAGTTATTACTTCACAAACATTTAATTAAAGTATTATTTAGATATATACAATTTATAGATGACGTATTATTAACGTATTCAAATATGTTGACACCATAGTCAACGCAAACCATAAAAAAAGGTGAACCATATCACCAAACAAGATAAACAAGAGAGATGTTACTCTTATAACGAAAAACAATACAACTACTCCGCTAAAGCGGGAATGCAAGTGAACAAGAGATGCGCGCCAAGGTTGCGCATATAGCCAAACTAAGGTGAGCGGCAACAACAACTACTGTGTGATTTTGCAAGTTATGATGTTTGGCTACTTTCTTTTTCTTCTTCTTCTTCCGTCTTCAGTGTTTTGTGCACTTCACTGCAAGCTGTTAAAAATCTTGCATAATTTATATACAATATAATATGTATATTTTCTTTTTTTACTTTTTTTTTTCTTTTTTTGCATGAATTAGCATTAAAATTAATAAAACAGAAACACATAAAGTGTTTGTGTTGTTTTAGCATAAAAACATTGATGTATGCAGTAAAAATATGCATAAAGAGTGTGTACTTGTAAATATTTATCTACCATTTTGTATTTTTGGAGTATCAAATTATAACCTAAGTGAGTGGTCTTTTTTGACCACTAAATTTTCATTGTTCGTATGAACCTTAGTCATGGTAAAGCACATATTTTAGATAGTGTAACTATACACTGTAAAAATTTTGTGTAACTTTACTCCACAGTGTAAAGGCAGCTTACTTGCCAAAACTATGTTGAGAAACTTTACCAACTGTAGTTGCGTAATCTTTTCAAACAGGGAATTAAATTTACACACACGCAAAGGGTAACTTTACAAAAATTTTTTGTGTAATATATTCAGAACAGTAGATAAGTTTCCAGTCTCACAAACGGTATCTTTACACATCATTTTAGTGTAACTTATGCACATTAAAAGGTAAGGTTCCACCTTCGCAAACTGTAATTTTACGCAATATAGTTGTGTAACGTATGTAGATCAAAAGATAAGGTTCCACTTTTGCAAACGATAACTTTACACAGCATTGTTGTGTATTGTATGCTGATCAGTAGGTAAGGTTCCACTCCGGCAAACGGTAACTTTACTACACAACATCGTTGTGTAACGTATGCAGATTAGTAGATAAGATTCCAATTTGGCAAACGGAAACTTTACATAACAGTGTTGTGTAACGTATACAGATTAATAGGCAAGATTCCATTTTGGCAAATGGTAACTTTAAACTAAATTATTGTGTAACATATGCAGATTAGTAAGTAAGGTTTCTCTCTCGCAAACATTAACTTTACACAACATTGTAGTGTAACGTAGGAAAATCAGTTGGTAAGATATCACTTTCAAAAACATTAATTTTATGCAACGATGTTGTGAGACCTATGTAGATCAGTGATTCTCGTAGAGACTGAACGAAGCTTCGGCCATCTTACCGAAGCTTTGGCCTGGCCGAATAATGAGCGTGATTCGGCCGATTCGGCCTATAACAATTTATTTAAGTATTATATAAAATATTGTTATTTAAGTTATGCACAATGGTACCTTATAATAAAACATAGTAGAAATTTATATTTAATTTAAAAGTTTATGTGCATTGAACCTTTGGAACCATAAATCATATAATAAATAATAATATATTCTATTTAGATTGGAAGTTGCTAGCAAATAAGTTACATTATATTATATTATATTTAGTTATCAATTTAATTATATGAACAGCTTTAGCTGTTTTAAAAGGAAGCTATTAAAATATTGCAAAAAACATTCTTTAAATATTTCTAGCTTTGAATCTTAGTCATAGTCATATATAGACAATAATCAAGATTAACAATAACCTAAAATTATAAAACATGCAGAGAATTATTGAAAAATAAATAAAAGCTGAATTTTTATTAATTTTTTATAAACCAAAATATGGAGAGTGCCTATTACTTGCAGATCCACCCTAAATTTAAATTTTAAATATTTATTCTAAATAATTAAAGTTATAAAATTTATTCTAGATTAGTTATTAGCACATAATAAAATGTTTTCTAGGTTAATAATTGACATACTGTAAATTGTTTTTATGTTTATTTTCATCTTATAATATACAAGGTTAATTAACAATACTTCATTTCATCATTTATCACGCAATTTTAAATTATGGTGCAAAAAAATCAATTTTTCTGCATTTTTAGAAAAAAATTCTATTCCTTTTTTCCTCATACACATTTCCAGCTTTAGAAAATAACCTTTCGCTATATATACTGCTACTTGGAGTAGATAAATAGCATTTGGCCGAGTCAGATAATCTGGGAAATATTTTTTTATTCTCTCTCCATCTCACCAGTTCCAACAAAAGCGGGTTCTTAAAAGCGGATTGTTTATATATATTTCCAGATCTTTAGCCGATGAATTTTCAGAGTGTTCTGTGAGTAATTCTTTGTGATTTCTACAAAACAATCCCACAATGATGCCGGAGCTTAGGCCGAAGCTTTGGCCATCAGTTGGCCGAAGCTTCGGTATTTGGCGCTTCGGCGAAACTGTGCTTCGTGCCATCACTTATAACAAACGTAACTGAAATTTATAGCAGAGTATTACCAGACTGTAAAATAAAAAAAAAAATAAAAATAAAATAAAAATAAAGCTGCAAGGAAACTAAACTAATAAGCATATTGAGAAATTTAATTCATCAACCTGGAAATTAATTTCTGATAGAATGGAGTAGAAGGCTGATTTTTACCAACTATGTAAAAAATACCAGAGCCGAGAATCGAACCCCGGGCCTTCCGCTTAACGCGCAGATGCTCTAACCACTGAGCTACCCTGGCTGATAACCAGCTCGGCACTTCTCTCTTCTGGTATTTTTCACATAGTTGGTAAAAATCAGCCTTCTACTCCATTCTATCAGAAATTAATAAGCATATGTTTTGTTTTCAAACTTTATTGAATTCTTGTTGCAAATTAAATATGTAAAATAAAAATGTATACTTTCAAAGTCAATTTTAAGTGCATGAGACTCTAGAACTTTCTAAATTTTTTTTGTAAAAAGATGCAGTAACGTTTTATATTAACAAAATACTTTTCTCCTGCATTAAAATAAAAATGAAGCTTTTTCACAAATTATTAAACTACTAAAAATACAAACAAAAGTAACATATTAGAATAAGAAATAGATAAGTAATTGGTTATGTCATGAATTGGTGCTTGAAAATAACTTTAACGCTCACCTCTGTCGACCAAAGCTTTAGAAACTTAGTTATGATGTTTAAAGTGTAGGTTGTCCTTATTGAAGAACTTAAATGATTCATTAATTCATTTACGTTAAGTTTTGATCCCATATCAATGTTTCATGCCCATTGCAATTTTCAGAGTCTGTCATCGGTTTTTCTGTCACTTTAAAATGAAAAATATATAATTAAAAGTACTAGTAAAAATTCCTTTAATGATTAAAAAAAGACATTAATTTTAGAGTTTTTTTTTTTTTTTTTTTTTTTTTGGGGGGGGGGGGGGAGGGTGCTTAATACTGATTGACTTCCCGAAGGTACAAGGTCTGAGGTGGTGTGCTCACCGTGAGGGTCTTTTTAAGAACACTAACCTGTATTTACGCGAGTTTTGAAGAAAACCACTGAAAACTTCGACCGACTACGTCGATAAGCGCGAACCTGGGAATGAACCAGGCATTTCCCGTCTACAACATTTTAGCACAGAATCGCTCAGCCACTGGTGGGGTTTTAAAGAAGTTTTAACTCAGTACCACAAATTTGAAAATATCTGCTCAACATGTGGTTACTAAATAAAATATCGTGGGAACATAAAACAACTCACCATATTTTTTATTCTCCTTCAATTTTCAAAAGTATAAACTAAATCCCTGAAAGTGCCTTTGTGAGAACAAGTTCACACATATGTTCTTTTAAATATTTATTCCTTTTCTAAATAATTCAATTTAAATTTTTAAATAAAAAAAGTCAATTTATTAAGAATAGTTATAAAATTAATTAATTCTTTTAACAAATTTATTTTAATTTAATTTATTCCAATGAAAAAAGAACATTTTATTCTGTAATATCCTCTGAAATCAATTCATTCTATTATGAAAGTCAATCTATATTTAATTTAATTTGTATTTTACTAAGGGACTTATTCGTTTGTAGATAGATACATTTCCCCCTTTTCAATAACGTTATGTTTAATATCTCATCTTCACAGCCTTACATATATATTTTTGTGAGTTATAGATATTTATAATTTACTTTCCATTAAAATTTTTATTATAATTAATAATAGTTCTGTTTTGTAAATAAATGAATAATTTAAAAGCACGACAGTGATTTTCTTTTAAATGGGAGGGGAGAGGATGGAATTAGTAAAAGTACCATATATTTTTTCATTGGATATTTTAAAGCATTTGTTTACAATTATTTTTAAAAATAAACCAAATGTTTAAATTAGATCTTCATTTTAAAAATGAAATAATAATGAAGTTTGCTCTTTTTTTTTTTTTTAATAAATTAGTATAAACATAGTCTGTTACAATATTTTTTCTGCAATTCTCGAAGTTATAGCTTTTTATATAATATTTTTTAAAGTTCTTAGAATTAGAGAAAGTTTAATAAAAATACCAGCTTATCCTGAGTGTCTTAAAATACCAAATGATACAAAATCACAATATTTTGAAAGTCTATAACTTTAAAGCTTTTTAAGATAAAAAGAAAAAAAAAGTTAGACGGTTATTTATAAACATAAAAAAGAGAATTCTACCAAGTTCTATAAAAATCTGTGACGGTGGGTGAAAACTGCCTGGTCGACAAACTGACATAGAAAGACCCTTGATTAAAGAATCTTACATTATATATATATATATATATATATATATATATATATATATATTTTCAAGCAATTTATGCATATAGTATTTCAATTTTAATGCTCGATGGTGTCAGTTCAATAAGGTTATGTGTGCTCAAATGTCAAATACTCCCAATAATTTCATCCTAATACTATGAGCATTTTCATATTTTTATTTTATCTGCAGTCAAAATAACATAACACTGCCTTTTATGAAATGATTAGCAGCAACGCCCGCTTCGCTGGTCCCTATTTTTAAATGAATCGCTATAATTACTGAATTCTCAAAATTGCATTAATTTTTATCGCGTGAAAAAAAAAAAAAACAGAAAAAAAATCTTATTAGGAAAAATGTCGCACCGGGTTCTTACTGCCTTCGGAAAAAATTCCCAAAATGCTCTAACTCTTATTTCTATTATTTTACCCCTTCGCCGCCCCTCCCGTTTATCCTAATAATTTTAAAAATTCGAAAATATCCGCAATCGATTTGTAGGTATCGAAAACCTCTATATACCAATTTTGAATGCTCTAACTCTATTCTATTTTTTTTTGCCCCTCCCCCCCCCTTCCCGACCCTCCTAATAACTTTACACTTTCGAAAATATCCCCATTCGACTTACTGGCCTCTAAAACCTATCTGTACCAATTTTGAACGTCCTAACTGTATTTCTATTTGTTTTTGCCCTCCCCCCTACCCGCCCCTCCTAATAATTTAAAAAATTCGAAAATATCCGCAATCGATTTGTAGGTATCGAAAACCTCTATATACCAATTTTGAACGCTCTAACTCTATTCTATTTTTTTTGCCCCTCCGCCCCCCCTTCCCGGCCCTCCTAATAACTTTACACTTTCGAAAATATCCTCATTCGACTTGCAGGCCTTTAAAACCTATCCGTACCAATTTTGAACGGCCTAACTGTATTTCTATTTGTTTTTGCCCATAGCCCCCCCATACTGTCCCCCCTTCCCACCCCTTCTAATAATTTTACAAATTCGAAAATATCCGCAATCGATTTGTAAGTATCAAAAACCTCTATATACCAATTTTGAACGATCTGACACTATTTTTATTTTTTTGCCCCTCCCTCCCCCCCCCCAAAAAAAAAAATCGGAAAAACCAAAAAATGAGTTCTTAGAAATATTTTTAAGAAGACGCTTGGCGGTTTTTTTTTTTTTTTTTTTACATCTTTGAGCTATTACTTTTACTCAAAAATCCGCATTTTTCTAAATTTGCCTCCGAAAATCATTTATACCCCCCGTCTTCCGTTAAAAATTCAAAATTCCAAAATCGCAGGAAATAATTTTTTCGTATTCAAGTCTAGTCTCCCCATCTGCAATTTCTGCACTGTGAAGTAATTTGGAGTCGAGTTATACTTATAAGTGTGTTTTTGCCTTATGCGCCTCCAAAAATCATTTATACCCCCTTCCCCCCTTAAAAATCCAAAATTCCAAAATCGCAGAAATGATTTTTTTGTTTTCAAGTCTAGTCTCACCCTCTGCAATTTTTTCACCGTGAAGCAATTTGGAGCCGAGTTGTGCTTATAAAGGTAGTTTTTGCCTTCTGCACCTTCGAAAATCATTTTCAGCCCCTCTCCCCCCTTAAAAATCCAAAATTCCAAACTCGCAGAAAATGATTTTTTTGTACTTAAGTCTAGTCTCCCAATCTGCAGTTTTTTCATCGTGAAGTAATTTGGAGCCGAGTTGTACTTTTAAATGTGTTTTTGCCTTATGCGCCCCCGAAAATCTCATTTTTACCCCCTACCCCCCTTAAAAATTCAAAATTCCAAAATCGCAGAAAACGATATTTTTGTATTCAAGTCTAGTCTCCCCATCTGCAATTTCTTCACCGTGAAGCAATATGGAGCCGAGATATGCTTATAAAGGTGATTTTTGCCTTCTGCCCCCCCGGGGGGGCAGAAGGCAAAAAATACCCCGGGGGTATTTCGCAAAATCCCGTCTTAGTGAGCGTCAGGGTCCTAAAATGAACCTGCTCACCAAAAATTGCGACTCTATCTCCCATAGGATCGCCACAACCGTGTTGAGTCAGTGAATCAGTGAATCAGTGAATCAGTGAGTTTACTCTTTTATATATATAGATAACAGGTAAAACTTTTACACTAAATTTACCTTGAAAAAAAAAAAAAAAAATTAACATTTCATATTTTTCGTAACTTTTTGCTTGAAAGTAGAATATTTATTTATTATTTAAATCAGGTTTAAGTAGTTTAATATTGCTGTCTTTATCATTTTGAAAAAAGAAATCTTTAACAGAATGTGCCTGTTTTTCTTTCTATGTTTATAAAATTTTATTGCAGAAAAGTAATTTTTCTGCATTTGTAAACCTGCTATTTTAATGCTCGTGACTTTGAAACAATAAAACAAATAAATTATTTTATTTATTTCAGTACATAATTTCTTTTTATATATAAACTAGCAGGCTTTGCCCGCCTCGCTGGACACAATACTGAAATGAGTTGTCAAAATCCCATATCATTATTAATTAACCTGAGTTAAAGTTCCCTGTGTCCTCGGTAGTGATTTTTCTCTCTCGCAAGTGAGGAATCCGTGTTCCCACTGCCTTCGGCAGCAACTTACCCGCTTCTTACGCCCCCTTCCCTAGTGGTTAAGTTCGAAATTTTGCGAAATCTCTTCAAAGTACATAATGCGTACACCTAATCAACATCCACACACCAAAGTTCGCCAATATAAGATAATTTAAGGCGAATGCAAAACGGAAAACGTGTTTTTAGCCCTCTCGACACCAAGGGTGTAAGGGAGGGATTTCGTAAAATCCCGTTACAATAAGGGTCGGATACATATAAACAATTTACGCACCAAATTTCGTTACCGCAGATCCCATAGATTTCTCAGGACAAATTTAGCGCTAAAAGGTGTGTCTCGAGTTTGCCCCCTCGTAACCCCCCCCCCAAAAAAAAGAAGAAAAAAACGTAAACCTCAAAAAAAACAAAAATGTGTTTTTGGAAACATCCTAAGGAAGTCGCATAGCCTTTTTTCAATATATTTGTTCCATTTTTGATAAAGGTCCAATCAAAAATCAGGAATTTTCAATATTTCCCCCCTCCCTTCCCTTAAAAATCGAAAATTCCTAAGTGCAGATAATGTATTATTTGTACTCATGTCTAGTCTCCCCATGTGCAATTTCTTTACTGTATAGTTATTAGGAGCCGAGTTATGCTTGCAAGCGTGTTTTTGCTTTTGCTTCCCCCAGGGGGGAAAGGGGAGTAATTTCGAAAAAGTTGATAGATATAATTTTAAGTTAGGTAAACACCTAAGTTCCTGCGAAGCGCCGTTGAATTTTGTTCAGCCGTTCTCAAGTCATACCCGGACAAACTTGTTTTTGTCTTTTGCCCCCCAGAGGGGAACGTGGGGGAATTTCTGAAAAGCTGATAGATATAATTTTAAGTTGGGTAAAGACCTAAATTTCTGCGAAGCGCCGTTGAATTCCGTTCAGCCGTTCTCCAGTGATATCCTGACAAACGTGTTTTAGTATTTTACCCCCGCAGGGGAAACGGGGGAGGGATTTCGGAAAAGTTGATAGATATAATTTTAAGTTGGATAAATATCTAAATTTCTGCCAAGCACCATTGAATTCAGTCCAGCCGTTTTCAAGTGATGCCCGGACAAACGTGTTTTTGTCTTTTGCCTCCCAGGGGGAAACAGGGGGGAATTTCTGAAAAATTGATAGATATAATTTTAAGTTTGATAAAGATCTAAGATTCTGCCAAGCGCCGTTGAATTCCGTCCAGCCGTTCTCAAGTGATACCCGGACAAACGTGTGTTTAGTCTTTTTCCCCCCAGGGGGGAACGAGGGGAAATTTCTGAAAAGTTGATAGATATAATTTTAAGTTGGGTGAACACCTAAGTTTCTGCCAAGCGCCGTTGAATTCCGTCCTGCCGTTCTCAAGTGATGCCCGGACAAAAAAAAGCGATATACAGACACGATGACACACACACACACACACACACACACACAGGCAAAATTTTCTGAAGTCATTTTCGGCTTTCTTGGTGTGTGAAACTTGAAGATATCGCAAAATGTTTCGATTCCGACAAATTTACAGACAAAAGTCTGATTTTATTAATATAGATTTCATATTTTCAACGCTTTGCTTTTTCATTTGCCTCTAACTAAAAATTCAATATTGATGAATTTATTGAAGAAAAGTGAAATTATTTTATCAATTTAAATATCAATTTATGTTTAGGTAATTTCATTTTACGAAAGTATTTCTCTGTATATGAATACTATACATACACACACTATACAACTTTAATGCACAACTACATACTTTGAGCAGTAAGGTTGGAAGCAGCTTGAAAATGGGGTTTAATATATTATGTATTGGGTACTTACAACCTTATAAAATAACATTTTGTTAAGAGTATCCACATATACATATATATATATTTTGGGGGGGGGGGAGGGGAGGGAATTACATTTTATTTAAAGTTAAATGCTCTTAATTTTTCGTGAATAAGAGAAATGGCTTTTCTTTTATCTACATTTCTCTTTTTGCGTGTGAATTCCTTGTACAAATAATTTTATTTGATTATGGAATCAATAAATATTTTCCTTTTATTAAAAAGTTTGTTAAAACAAATTAACAGTCTGATCTTTATAGTTTTTTGTAATTAAAATTTGCTTTAATATAATTATATAACAATGTGCATCATATAAATTAATTTACTATGGTGTGCGTCAGAACTGTATACAAAATTCTTAGAAAATTTATTGTAGAGTTACTAGTATTTCCAGAATTATTATGTACTTTAAAATTTAAATAAGTTCTCTTGAAAGACATTATTTATATTTATTTTCATTATATATTTAGCAGTTCGAGAAACAATCCTTAGAAAAATTTTAGAAAATATAAATGATTTAATTAAGGATGGGTTAAGATCTCATTCATACTTACCGTTAGTTAAATCATTTTCAATTTCTAATATGTGTACTTCAATTTTCGTTATCCCCGCAACAAAGGTATGCTTGCTGTTGCTAGCAGAGTTGGTTCGATCCCGATTTTGCTCACTTCTGCTTCCTCTCTAGGCAATGACGTCAGATGGGAAGTAATGCAACCGAAATGGCCAGCTTTTTAACAGATGTCATCCTCTGCAAGTCCTATAATTGATATCTCCCGATTTCTCCTTGTCATGTAATGTTTCTCAAAAAACAAGATGTGTTGCTTAAAAAAAAAAAAAAAAGCAAGAAAGAAAAATCATGCAGTACGCATTGATTAGTAACACTTTCCAACTGTACGTAATTGTTGTATCGAATAACTTTTAAGCATGCTTTATAGTGGCCGTGCCGTTCCGCTCTCCGCAAGCACTGAGCTATAATGCAAGGAGTGAAAATTTCCAATTCAATTCAATTTAATTCAATTTCTCATTCAATATGCAGTTATCACTCCCTACATTCTACATCAGTGCTTGCGGAGAGCGGAACGGAACGGCCATTATAAAGTCGGCTTTAATATTCTTTGCCTACGTTATCACACAACAGACAGAAGGACTGAAAAATATACAGATAGACTAATTGACTTTAAAATTACTCTTAGCCATTTTGGAAAGTGTTAAAAAGGCTTAACGCCAAAGAAAATGCAGCCATTAGATTATAATTACAGCTTTTGATCTCTCAGAATATTTTAGTGTAGCCCTGTAAATCAGAAAGTTAATCATATCATATTCTATACAAAAGATTATTTTAGAGTATTAACAATAAATTTCAATATTTTTATGATTTTTACAGTAGAAAGACTTTTAAATATAATTTTCAAAAAATTCTGTCCTAAAACGTAATGCATTGGCATTTTTTTTTTTTTTTGTCCCTGTAGACAAACTAGTTGTACAGGACCTATTAATGTCATTTTAAATGGGAAAAATTCTATAGGGATAATGTTTATAAAAACAACACTCATAGAACAAAATGCTTTCGAATGCTTTTGGGTGTCCCTGTACACAAACCAGAAGAGGTATAAACTCCATTTTCAATATGAAACATCCGATAGTGAACTTCAATAAAATATATCAGTTTCGAGGAATTCCATAAATAATTACAGGAGTTGGAGCGCGGACTTACAGACAGACAGACAGATGGACAGATACACAAACTGAAATCATATTCACACTTAAAAATGTTAGAAAGTGTTAAAAACACTCAACGTAAACGAAAGTAATATTTCAGCAATTTTTTATTAATAGCTCTTAATATAAATGGTATTTTTCTGTCACCCTGTAAATCTAATGCTAATTATGCTATATTCTATGCAAAGCATTTTTTTGTGCATATAAATAACATATTTCAATTTCCTAAAACTTCGTGGAAAGTAAAGTAATTAAAATTTGATTTATAGAAATCTCTCTCATAGAACGCAATGCTTTGGAATACTTTTGAGTGTCCCTGTATATAAATCGGTGGTCATATTTCCTCCATTTTATACAGGAAACATCCAGTATGGAATTGGAATAATATATTTTAATTTCATTAAGATATATCTACAGTAAATGTATGAAAATATGGTTTATAGAAATAGCTCTCATAGAACACAATGCTTTGAAATACTTTCGGGTGTCTCTGTACACAAACCAGTAGAGGTATAAACTCCCTTTTCAAAAGGGAATATCCGATAGTGAACATGAATAACATATATCAGTTTTAAGAAATTCCATAAATATTTACGGGAGTTAGAGATCGGACAGACAAACAGGCAGACAGACAGACGGACGGACAGGCAGATACACAAAGCTGAAATCATATTCACACTTAAAATATGCTAGAAAATGTTAAAAACGGTTAACGTAAACGAAAGTACAAATCTAGCAATTTTTTATTAATACCTCTTAATATAACTGGATATTTTTATGCCACCCTGTAAATTTAATGCTAATCATGCCACATTCTATGCAAAACATTCTTTTGTGCATGTAAATAACATATTTCAATTTCCTAAAACTTCGTGGATAGTCAAGTTATTAAAGTTTGATTTATAGAAATTTCTCTTATAGAACGCAATGCTTTGGAATACTTTTGAGTGTCCGTGTATATAAATCCGTGGTGGTATTTCCTCCACTTTATACAGGAAACATCCAGTAGGGAATTTGAATAACATATTTCAATTTCATTAAGATATATCTACAGAAAAGGTATGAAAATATGGTTTACAGAAATAGCTCTCATAGAACACAATGCTTTGAAATACTTTCGGGTGTCCCTGTACACAAACCAGTAGAGGTATAAACTCCATTTTCAATAGGGAACATCCGATAGTAAACTTGAATAATATATATCAATTTTAAGAAATTCCATAAATATTTACTGTAGTTAGAGATCGGACAGACAGACAGACAGACAGACGGACGGACAGGCAGATAGACAAATCTGAAATCATATTCACACTTAAAAAATGCTAGAAAGTGTTAAAAACGCATAACGTAAACGAAAGTACAATTCTAGCAATTTTTTATTAATACCTCTTAATATAACTGGATATTTTTGTGCCACCCTGTAAATCGAATGCTAATCATGCTACATTCTATGCAAAGAATACTTTTGTGCATGTAAATAACATATTTCAATTTCCTAAAACTTCATGGATAGTCAAGTTATTAAAGTTTGATTTATAGAAATATCTCTCCTAGAACGCAATGCTTTGGAATGCTTTTGAGTGTCCCTGTACATGAACCGATGGTGGTATTTCCTCCATTCGATAGAGAAAACATCCAATAGTGAACTTGAGTAACATATTTTAATTTCATTAAGATATGTTTATAGTAAAGGTATGAAAATATGGTTTATAGAAATACCTCTCATAGAACACAATGCTTTCAAATACTTTCGGGTGTCCCTGTACACAAACCAGTAGAGGTATAAACTCCATTTTCTATAGGGAACGTCCGATAGTGAACTTCATTAACATATTTCAATTTCATTAAGATATGTCAACAGTAAAGGTATGAAAATATGGTTTATAGAAATACCTCTCATAGAACACAATGCTTTGGAATACTTTCGGGTGTCCCTGTACACAAACTAGTAGAGGTATAGACTCCGTTTTCAATAGGGAATGTCCGATAGTGAACTTGAATAACATATTTTAATTTCATTAAGTTATGTCTACAGTAAAGGTATGAAATTAGGGTTTATAGAAATACCTCTCATAGAAGACAATGCTTTGAAATATTTTCGGGTGTCCCTGTAAACAAACTAGTAGAGGTATAAACTCCATTTTCAATAGGGACCGTCCTATTGTGAACTTGAGTAACATATATCAGTTTCAAGAAATTCCATAAATATTTACGGGAGTTAGAGCGCGGACAGACAGACAGACAGACAGACGGTCAGACGGACAGAGAGAGACGAACAGACAAACAGACGGACAGACAGACAGACAGACAAACCGAAGTCATAAACACTTTTCAACCTTTGTTGGAAAGTGTTAAAAAACAGTGTATTCTAAAGCTTTAACTCTTTCTACACGCATATTAAGGGAATTTACACAACGTTCTTGTGGAAAGTTAGTAAAATATTTTACAGTGTACAAACCTTGAAAAATTTAGAAAAATAGAAAAATATATGTTTCAAAAGTAGTGCAAAGATTTTTGAAAATTCTTATTCAGAGGGAGGGATAACGGATGAACAGATATGGGCCCACCACAAACTAAGTGTGAAAGACTTAATGTCTAAATAGGGACTGATGTATGTTGAAATATGCGTGTTGCAATAATTCATGAAGACATTTTTCTGATATAGGAATAAGGTTAAGGGAAGTAATAATATTTTCTACAGATGCATTAAATAGACATCACTGTCATATATATATGTGTAAAAGAAAAAATAAATAAATAAAAATAAAAATAAGTAAATAAAAATAAAAATAATTAATATCTTTGAATATTTTCTTTCACGTCATATTGTACTTATTTATTTACATAGATCTTTAAAAAGTATGGAACAAATAATGTTTTTAGGTTAACTTTTAAAATAATGTAAACAAATTTAAGAATATCAAGCTATGCAAATTTTATATTTCTAATATCTCAATAAATATTTTGTAAATTACATAATAAATAAATGTATAAATACAACCCTGGAAAAATGTTAAGGCCAAGCGAAAAATTTAATTTATTTTACAACCGCTGATATGAGTTTTACGCAAATTTAAATATAATACAAGAAAAGGCAATTTTAATTATATCTATAAAATTTTTGCAAAAAATTAAATTATTTCTTGTTTTATTATTTTATTATTTTTTATTTTTTCATATATGTAAAAGCTGGAAAAAGTATTAAGGCCACATAAGATATTATTTAAAAAACAGCTAATAATCTAAAAACTTCGCCTTTTTTCCAGTTAATTTAATCATGTTTGAGATTATAAAATTTAAAAAGCTCTTAAGTCTGGGAAAAAAATTCAAAATATTTACAAGTACATATGGAAATTTTATGCATTTTCAAACACAGTGTCATGAAAGACAGTTTTAAATAAATCTATAAAAATATTACAAAAATTAAAATTACTTTTTATTTTACAATTCATTTTTATTTTTCTTTAATACATGCAAAAAACTAGAAGAAATTATACACATAAAATAGTATTAAAAGAACTCCTAATAACCCAAAAATTCGCCCGCCTTTTCACCCAACTGAATCATTCTTGAGGTCATAGATTTAGAAAGTTTCTTCAAACAGGGCCTGAATATCCCATGGGCACACAGGGCTCGTGCCCATGGGGCACAAAATTTTACTGATTGTTAAAAATTTTCCAGGGTTTTTTTTTCTCTCTAATTTAGCTGTTTTTTATCTGAAAAGTTAAAAAATATAAAAAAATAAATAAATTATGGAAGGAAAAAAAAAAAAAAAAATCATTAGGAGTAATTTTATTTATTTTTGAAGCCAAAAATAGAAAAAGATTTATTTTTCACCAAATATCTTTTTTCTGCTAGCACGTTTGCTGCTGAAGTTTGTATCAAAATAGAAGCTGACTAAAAAAATGATTATATTTATTTATTTATTTTTATTTTTTTCTACAAACCAAATAAACTATTTTCTTCAACTTTGGGTTGTAGGGAGAAGGGACCCTGCCCCCTTGGGAATAGAAGTCCTGCCCCCTTGGACTTCTATTCACTAAGTCCCTGATAATTTGCGAAAATTCTCCCGCTCTAAGGAAGCACGAAAATTTTAAAGTGCACTGGGCATAAAAACTTGTTAGTTGGGTCATGTCTTCTAAGTGTCTTTTGGTATGCTTTTCCAGCTCTTTTCAATGGACATTTTCAGCTCACCTACGGTGTTGTAATTTTTTCCATTTCCATAAATATCACCAAACCAGAATGTCCCTTAAACTTTCTATATATTTCAGCAAGATAATGCACCAATAATACACACATCAAGCTCCACAAAATCCTGGCTTCAAGCTAATCATGCCCAAGTGCTTGAATAGCTACCAAGAAGCCCTGACCTGAATCCAATAGAAAATTTATGGGGCATTCTGGTTGGTGACATTTGTAGAAATGGGAAAACTTACAACACCGTAGGTGAGCTGAAAATGGCCATTGAAAAGAGCATACCAAAAGTCACTTTGAAGAAACTTTCTAAATCTATGACCTCAAGAATGATTCAATTAATTGAAAAGAAGTGCAATTTTTTTAATTATTAGCAATTATTTTAATAATATCTTATGTGTATTATTTCTTCCAGTTTTCTATACATATTAAAGAAAAAAATGAATTGTAAAATAAAAAGTAATTTTAATTTTTGAAATATTTTTATAGATTTATTTTAAACTATCTTTCATTACATTGTGTTTGAAAATGCATAAAACTTCAATATGTATTTGTAAATATTAAGAAGTGTTTTCTCAGACTTAAAAGCTTTTTAAATTTTATAATCGCAAAAATTAATAATTTAACTGAAAATAAGGCGATGTTTTTAGATTATTAGCTTTTTTTAAAATAATATCGTATGTGACCTTAATACTTTTTCCAGCTTTTTACATATATAGAAAAAGAAAATAAATTTTAAAACATGAAAAAAAAATTTCTTTTTCAAAATTTTTATAGATATAATTAAAATTGCCTTTTCTTATATCATATTTAAATTTGCATAAAACTCATATCAGCGGTTGTGAAATAAATTAAATTTTGCGCTTGGCCTTAATTTTTATTTTCCAGGGAAGAGATATAAAAGAAAATGTAATTATTTTCGAGGAAGAACTGTAAGTTGTATGATTTACACTTTTATTATTATTATTATTATTATTATTATTATTATTATTATCATTATTTTGAGATTTGGAATGTAATAAAAAAGTCCCTCGATCAGCATCTGATTTCTGTTGATGAAATTAAGTTGTAATACTATTAGTCCAGTCAAAATAGGAGAAATAGAAACAAAAACCGTGTAGTTTTGAAATTTTGCATACTCATAGCCAAGAGGGTCCTGAACAACATACTAAAAGTCTCCGGCCGTGGTGGGTGAGCGGGGGGCAGGAGGGGGGCATTTAAGGGGGTCACTTTTCAGTTTTTATTTAATATCTTAAAAACTATCGCATATAGAAATAAAATGTTAATTACAAAATTAATCGACGTAAAATTTTCTACAAAATTGTATAGTTCATTTTGTTTGTATGATCAGTAGTTTAGTAGATATAGGATGAAATAGCACATTTTCTTGAAAAATTCCTTTTTGCAATAGTAAAATGAACTAAAGTGTGCAATTAAAAGAGTTCTTGTCAAATATTTTCTAATGTACAAAACAAATATATACATAGGGAATATGCAAGGATAATACTGCATGATTTGTAAGTTTTAAGGCTAGTAGGCGCAAGTGGCGGTTTGAGTAAAAATCCAGATAGCGAAGACCCAAAACCGATCAACATTAAAAAAAAAATCGTGTAGTTTTGAAATTTTGCACACTCATAGCCGAGAGGGTCCTGAACAACATACTAAAAGTCCCCGTCCGTGGTGGGTGAGCGGGGGGTCAGGGGGGGAATTTAAGGGGGGCACTTTTCAGTTTTTATTAAATATCTTAAAAACTATCGCATTTAGAGAAAAAATGTCAATTACAAAATTAATCTACGTAAAATTTCCTACAAAATGTTTATCACATTTTGTTTGTATGATCAATAGTTTAAAAGATATAGGGAGCGAAATAACACATTTTCTTGTAAAATTCTTTTATGCAATAGTAAAATCAACTAAAGTGTGTAATTAAATGGGTTCTGGTCAAATATTTTCTAATGAACAAAACAAATATATGCATAGGGAATATGTAAGGATAATACAGCATGTTTTGTACATTTTAAATATTTTTAAGTTTAGTAGGCGCAAGTGGTAGTTTAGGTAAAAATCCAGATAACGAAGACCCAAAACCGATCAGCATAAAAAAAAAAAAAAAAAAAAAAAAAAAAAAAAATCATATAGCTTTGAAACTGAGCACAATTATAAGGTTAAGTGTCCTGTCCTGAACAACATACTAAAAGTTCCCAACCGTGGGGGGAGAGCGGAGGGGGGGGCAGAAGGCATTTAAAGGAAGCACTTTTCAGTTTTTATTAATATCTTGAAAACTATCGCATTTAGATAAAAAATGTCAATTACAAAATTAAACTACGTAAAATTTCCCATGAAAATGCCTATTATATTTGTTAGTACTCGTATGATCAATCGTTAAGAAAATATAAAGGTTGCTTTATATCTTACTGATATCTTACAGAAAAGTAGAGTTTTTCGATTTGTATATCTTGACTTCCACTCTTTAAACTTGGCGCATTGCGCGCACACATGCACATATAGATATTTATTTGTATGAGTAGAAAATATTTAACTCGAATCCTTTCAATTACGAATTATAGTTTATGTTACTATTATAAATAACATAAAAAATTAAAAAAAAAAAAAAAAAAAAAAAAAAAACACAGAATAGATTTGCCTATAAAACGAGTAGTTATGATTTCAAAGACTCATTTTATATGATAATTTTTTATTTTTATATACTGACTTAGTTTTAGAATATTTCCTTTGCATTGTTTTGAATTTCTGAAAAATAATTATTTTTAATAATAAAAAAGTTTTGGTATGAATCAAAAGCATTTCTCTTGCACTGCCTAAAATGACTCACCAGAAAAAAATAAATAAATAAATAAAATGGACTGCAAGTATAAAGGCAAACAAAGGCTTCAAATTTATAACACCCCTCTTTTAAGTCAAGGATTAAAAAGCAATTTTACCTAAACCACAACTTGAGCCTACTAACCTTAAAATTATTTAAAATGCACAAAACATGCTGTATTATCCTTACATTACCCTGATGAATAAATTAGAATTAGATTAATGGATAATGAATTTTAAGTTGCATAAATGCCATTTTTTATTAAAAACAAAACTAATTTTAGCATTCATAATATTAAGGAAAATCTAACTCACCTCTCTCCTGCATTTCCTGTGGTCGCTTGAAATACATTTTAGGCCACACACAGAAATAAAGATGAACTCCGATTGATTACTATATTTGACTTTAATCATAGATTTTTCTTTGAGAATTTTTATGAACAAACCAGAATTTCTCAAATATTTGAGCACAGGTTTAAAACATTTCGAATACGTATAAAGGCATTTTTTTATGCCTTGAATGAATTATAAATATAATACAGAATAGTACTTATTATTTGAATAATATAACAATTAATTATAAATATAATACAGAATAGTACTTATTATTTGAATAATATAACAATTAATGAATAATTTTACTGCGACTTCAGTATGAATGTTCGAATGGATTTCACTAAAGAATAAAGTACTTCTGTTTTTACGAATATGTTCAGAGAGAGAAAAACATAATAATAATAAAAAAAAAGAAGAAAAGAATGAAAGTTTGGTTTCTCTCTATGGTCACGTGATTATCTATCACTGCTCGACTGTCGCCGTCCCCGCTCCCATTGAATCAACATACCCTATGCATATATATTTGTTTTGTGAATTAGAAAATATTTAACCAGAGAACCCTTTTAATTACACATTTTAGTTGATTTAAATATTGCAAAAAAGAATTTTTCAAGAAAATGTGTTTTTTCGTTCCCCTATATCTTCTAAACTATTGATCATACAAACAAAATGTAATGTGCATTTTTGTAGGAGATTTCACGCAGATTAATTTTGTATTTGACATTTTTTTCTCTAAATGCGATAGTTTTCAAGATACGTAATAAAAGCTGAAATGTGCCCCCCTTAAATGCTCCCCTGGCCCTCATTCACACCGCATGGTTGGGGACTTTTAGTATGTTGTTCGGGACACTTAACTTTATAACTGTGCTCAATTTCAAAGCTACACGATTTTTTTTTAAATGCTGATCGGTTTTGGGTCTTCGTTATCTGGATTTTTACCTAAACCACCACTTGCGCCTACTAACCTTAAAATTATTTAAAATGTACAAAACATGCTGTATTATCCTCACATATTCCCTATGCATATATTTGTCTTGTACACTAGAAAATATTTGACCAGAACCCATTTAATTACACACTTCAGTTGATTTTACTATTGCAAAAAAGAATTTTTCAAGGAAATGTGATACTTCATCCCCCTATATCTTCTAAACTATTGATCATACAAACAAAATGTAGTATACAATTTTGTAGGAAATTTTACGTAGATTAATTCTGTAATTGATATTTTTTTTTTAATGCGATAGTTTTTATAATATTTAATAAAAACTGAAAAGTGCCCCCTTAAATGTCCCCTGCCCCCCGCTCACCCACCACGGGCGAGGACTTTTAGTATGTTGTTTAGGACCCTCTTGGCCATAAGTATGCAAAATTTCAAAACCACACGATTTTTTTTTAATGTTGATCGGTTTTGGGTCTTCGTTATCTGGATTTTTACTCAAACCGCCACTTGCGCCTACCAGAGCCCAGTTTACCCATTTAAGGGCCCGGGACTGAGATAATAGCGGAGCCCCCCCCCCCCACACACACACACATTTTTCTTTTTCTTTAATATAAATGTTCATCATTAGATAAAATTTTACAATAGTCATATTAGAATAAGATTCTTATTACCATTTAAATGAACTCTGAAACTGTTTGCAAAAAATCAATTCAAACAAAACAAAACAAAACAAACAAAAAAAAAATAAATAAATAACAACAAAAGAATCTAACTCACCGACAAAAGGAAAAGTTGCTGCATCAAAAACTTTAATGAATATATTTTACAGAATAAAAAAATTAAATTGGCTTCTTCCTAGCCTTTGCCGCACTGAAAGTTTCAATTACATCTTTAAAATCCAGGTTGCTTATTAAATCGTACTCTGAACACAGCAGAGCCAAACATTGCAGCTTATTCTGCTGCATTTTTGTTCTTGGAAGAGATAGAACTCTCTGTAATTTGGAGTTTGCTCTTTTTAATAATTTTACGTGGCGGAAGGAAACAGATTATATTATTCTCTCCCCCTCCCCCCTTATTTCTTGAATGACTTTTAAAATTTTAAAATTTTAATGCATTTTTAAAAAATATTATTATTATCATTTTTTTTTTTTTTTTAAGTTTAAGTACTAAAAGAAATTTTCAAAAATTTGTCTTTTTAAAATATTTTTACATAACAGTATCAAGGATTTTAATTTCTGACTGTAAAAACCGAATTTTAAAAAAATTACATTTTTTTTTCTATTTACTGGGTTTTCTTGGCCCCCTTGTTCACTGGGCCCGGGGCTGCAGCCCCCTCAGCCCCCCCTTAAACTGGGCTTTGGCGCCTTCTAGCCTTAAAATTACTTAAAACTTACAAACTATGCCGTATTATCCTAGCATATTCCCTATGTATATATTTGTTTTGTACATTAGAAAATATTTGACAAGAACCCTTTTAATTGCACACTTTAGTTGATTTTACTATTGCAAAAAAGAATTTTTGAAGGAAATGTGATACTTCATCCCCCTATATCTTCTAAACTATGGATCATACTGTGAAGGTGAATTTCTTCACGTAGTCGTGATCGTTGACTAATGTAGATTTCTGTAAAGAAAGTCAGGTTAGCAATACTTCAATAATGAGTCCAATTGCAGTCATCAGGAAGTCTTTATTTTGTGAAAAGTCTTTTAAAACAACATCAAGGATAAATATTCTTAGAATCTTAAAACACAAAGCGTTGGTTATTATAATACAAATTCAATAACCCTAGTGAAACGTTGAGATTGTCGCGTAAGATGGGGGAGAGAGCGAAAGTAATTACATGTTTACTATACTATGATCTGGAGCCGTTCTGAGATCCCTACACCAGAACAGATCTGAGATGTCTGAAGAAAAAGAGCCAAATTTTAGAAAAACAGCCAAATTATAGTGCCAAATACTTTCATTGTTTATCGGATAAAACAATGTTAATTTTTGAATTTGTAATGACGGTTTATAATTGTAGTAACCCTTTAATCGCCAACATTTTGCCAAACTACCGTTAGACAAGAGAAAGAGACGGTTAAGAAATGCAGTCATTAATATTGCGCAATCTAAAATAAATTACATCCTGTGTTGAAATAATATAAATTCTGACAATGAGTTTCCTTGTTTTATGAGTATTTGAGAACACTTTTTATTTTATAATTATGTTTAATGTCAGAATTTCCGTTAGATACTATTATTATTTTATTTTCTTTTTATCCCATAAAATAAATTACTTTTCTATTTAAAAGATAAACATTTTATTTATAATTTAGATATAAAACATATACAAATTAGATTTCTGAATGATGTGTGTTAATGTTTTATGTTAATAAATAGTGTAGGTCGTATGTATAATTAAAATTGTGCAATTTTTAATGACACCTAAAAAAAAACAATTCTTTCTTCAAATGTCTGAAAACAAATTATGTGAATAAAATATCACACATGAAATTTAATTATTTTTATATTGCGATAATGCATTACTTTATCATTAGATTTTGTTTTAAATAAAAACTCAATTAAAATTTAACCAAATATATGTGAACACCTTCACACATACAAACAAAATTTAATATACATTTTTGTAGGAAATTTTACGTAGATTAATTTTGTAATTGACATTGTTATCTCTAAATGCAATAGTTTTTAAGATATTTAATAAAAACTGAAAAGTGCCCCCCTTAAATGCCCCCCCTGACCCCCACTCACCCACCACGGGCGGGGACTTTTAGTATGTTGCTCAGGACCCTCTCGGCTATGAGTATGCAAAATTTCAAAACTACACGATTTTTTTTTTCTATTTGTCAAATTTTGGCTTTCGTTGCCTGGACTATATATCATGTGTCTACAATAGTGGGACATGATTTAGTATAGAAGACCTTACTTGGTGAAAATCTTCTTGCAGGTCATACAGCCTCATGCTGGTAAGTAGTACGTGCTGCAACAACCCTGAAAAGATGGTATTAAAGATGCTTCAATGGCCATACCACAAGAGAAATTACGCGTAACATTTCACCCAACACAACACAGCAGCGTACGGGGAAAATCCAAGCTCAGCGCGTAATCAACTGTTTCCGACTGTCGCTTGGAAAAGTTTATCATGTTGTGTTTTGTAAAAATTTGAGTGAAATCTCTCGTGTGATACGGCCATAACGAATTTCAGTCCGTTTGAACACTCAATTCTTCAAATTCCATGATCAAGAAGGCATCTCCCTATAAGTATAGATTAGTGGCACCGAGTATTATCATCCATTAAAATAAATTTATCAACAAAAGTAACAACAGTGCAAAGTCTCATATATTGGTCAAATATTTCAGCGCAATATCCTGAACAATTCACGGCGCGCATTATTAATGTACAACTGATTGAATCAAAGACTGTGACAATGATGGTTATAATAATAATTAATAAGAGCTTAAGGTTCTTTCTTTAAAATGATTTAAACTTCTAAAGAGCAACGAAAGACCAAAAACATGTTATTTTTACACATAGCGTATTACAGTAAAAAGCGACTAAAAACTGGTGTTGAAGGGCGAAGAATCAACAATTTGTAAATAATGATGCGTAACGTGTAAACAATTGTATTTTATTGCTTATTTTATACTATTTCATTTTTAGGACATTACTTGTGCCAAATGATCTTTTTATACCACTAATCTTATAGCTAATCCTCCTGTTCTGAAGCCACCTCCAAGAGGGTCTCACTGTCCTACAGATCTAGACGATTGGAGAGATCTTGGTGGAGATTACTGTTATTATTTTGAAACGGAAAAAAATGTGAATTTTTATGAAGCTAGTTTTGACTGTAAAAGAAGAAGCAAGTATATATTTTTTTCTTAAATATTAATGCATTGCAAAATCAAATTACAATTCTAAAAACCCGGTAAACTAATACGTCAGAAGCGCCAAAGAAAAATATTTGAGATGTATACAGCTGTTACGGTAGCCTTAAGCGTACCGTCTTCAGAGCAAAAAGCATTCTGAATCTGGAGAAGAACTGGTATATATAGGAGAGGGACCGAATTTAGTTCAACCAAACGGGAAATGTGGGGAGTGTGGACAATAGGAATTTAGGAATGTTAGCTGTGTAAACAGTAAAAAAATTAAGAAAATGTGGAAAGTCGGGTGAGTGACACACCAGATTTTTTTACACGTTTTCAGGTATGAGGAATCCGAAAATGATTTTATGGTGTCTGTCTGTATGTTTTTTATTAGTAGTTTGTTAGTGTGTTAGTCCGTTAGTTAGTTTGTTAGTCTGTGTACACGCTATCTCAAGAACAAATAGTTGCAAAGATGTCAGATCAGTTTTAACATATTACTTTTGACACTAGCAAGAACCCTATTCATTTGCAATATACGAATCAAAAAACTTCGTAAGTTATTAGAAATTTACGATTTTCTTTACATGGGAGAATAGGGCAAAATTTCACTTAAACGTGCATTAAATGGAAAATGTTTGCTGTAAAAGTGTCAGATCAGGTTTAAAATATCAGTTTGGATGCCAGAATGAACATTATTAACTATAAATATGCTACTTTGAAAATTTCGCAAGTTTTCGGAAATTTACGAATTTCTTAACATAGCAGAATAGGACAAAATTTCAGATAAACGTCAATTTTGAGGGATATCTTCATCTTAAAGATCTCAGAATTCGAAATATTATTTAGGATACTGGCATGAATATCATAGACTATGAATTTTCCAATTTAAAAAATTCGTAAGTTATTTAGAATTTACTATTTACTTAACTTGGCAGAATAGTGCAAAATTGATTATAAACGTCCTTTTTGAGGATCATAAATATATCATACAACTTCAAAATAACATTTATGATACTTGTTTGAACATGATTGACTACAAATATCCTAATAGGAAAATTTCGTAAGTCATTGGCAGTTTAAGATTTTATCAACATAGCAAAATTGAAAATTTTTCATATAAATTTGTATTTTGAGGATTATTGTATTGGAAATAGTAGCATGAAATTAAATTACCAAATTGACCCTAATAAAATAAATTAATAGATTAGAATAGGATAAATATATCGAAGTGAAAAGTGGATAGCCTATAAGACGGGGATTTCATTCTGTTACTGTGTCAAGCATTTAGTCAAATTCATTTCTCTTATCATGATTATAATGTGTCCTGCACTAGAAATTTATGAGAACATACATATGGTGGGGAACTCAGCAGAGTCCACCTATGACAGTACTTTTAATTTTTATTGTTTCAAACTGATTTTATTTTTTTACTTTCCGAACACTATAGTGAGAAAAGTATTGTAATTATGTCAAAAATCCTGAAATTTTGGTGTTTCTACACGTTTTGAGATGCCCTGAATTCATATTTACCATTTTTACAAAGATGCACGTGTGTATGTGTGTGAATGAACACGATAGCGTCTAAGAGCTTTGTTGAGTTGAAAATTGGTGCGTATGTTATAGGTCACAATAGCACGAAGCCTATTGGTTTTGGTGAATTTAGCACTTACAGTTTTTTCTTTTTCTTTTTTTTTTTTAGAGGGACACACACACACACACAAAATTCTTTATCATTATGGTATATGGGCCAAAATTCTTTAAAGTGCGATAATGTCCAAATGTCTCATTCGACTGAGCTGAAAATTTATACACATGATATGAGTTACAGTCGCCCAAACTGTATAATTTTTAGTGAATCTAGCGTTTGTAATTTTTTTACAGGGACACAAAGAAAAATACTTTATCATTGTGATCTATGTGGACCCAATTTTTTGAATCTGTGATAGCGTCTAAACGCCTTATTCAATTGAGATAAAAACTTATACATATGCTGCAGGTTACAGGTTCATGAAGTGCATAAATTATGGTAAATCTCGCATTCATAGTTCTTTTACAGGGATACAACAAACATTCATTATCATTATGCCCTATGAGCTGAAATTCTTTAAAGTGCGTTAGCGTCTAAACGCCATATGGGATTGAGCTAAAAAATTATATACATGTTATAGATCACCGTCACACTATGATTATATGAATTTTGCACTATGTAGCACTTACAGTTTTCTTAGAGGAACATAAAGAAAAATTCTTTACCATTATGGCCAATGGGCTCATATTATTTAAAAGGCGAAGCGTCTAAACGCCCTATTCCATTGAGCTACAAATGTATATAATTGTTACAGGTCACCATCGTACGACTTGTATAGATTTTAGTGAGTCTAGCATTCATAGATTTTTACCGGGACATAACGACAATTTCTTTATCGTTATGGTGTATGAGCCCAAACTTTTAAAAAGGAAATAGCGCCTAAACGCCTTATTCGATTGAGCTATAAGTTTATACACATATTATAGGTCACGATTAAACGAACTACATAGATTTTCGTGAATCTAGCATGTATAGTTTTTTTTAGAAGGACACAACAAAAAATTCTTTATCATTATGACCTATGGGCTCAAATTCATTAAAGTGCGATAGCGTCTAAACGCTATATCCGATTGAGCTGGAAATTTATATTCATGTTATAAATCACCTTCACAAGTGTTGTATGAATTTTGGAGAATCTAGCACATATAGACTTTTTACAGTCACAGAAAGGTAAATTCTTTATCATTATGGCATCAAATTATTTAATGTGCGATAGCGTGTAAACGCCCCGTCTGATTAAGCTACAAATGAACAAATGTATATTTTTACCTGTCACCATTGCACGAACTGTATAGATTTTAGTGAGTCTAGCATTTATAAATTTTTACAGGACACAACGAAAATTTCTTTATCTTTATTATATTAGGTGCAAGGGAAAGTTCTGTCGTTGTTTCGGCACCCAAACAGTTGGTTTGGACACGAAACCAAGTCTTTTAATGTGATCCAAAGCAGTAGTCTGATGAATTCCAAGCTTGAAGCCCACTCCCTGATCATACTGTAGCACTTCGTCATTGACACCTGATGGACTTTCTCATGTGGGTTCATCTTTCAAAGAAAAATCTCCCAAACGAAAGTTCGCAAACCATCTTTGGCATGTCCGAGCTATTATTTCATCTTCTCCAAACACGTCACACAAGTTTTTACTTGCCTCCATCGCGTTATTCCCTTTTTGGAACTCGTACAACATACAATGTCTTAAGTTCACTTTTCCTTAGCCCTTGGTGACAGTTCTACAAGTTTGAAAAAACCGACTAATATACGAAAAAATGTGTGTAAATCATCAATCGTACTCTAAACTAACTGTTTAAAATGGTTTCAGTCGATAATCGACAACGTGTAAAAGCAAACGTGTTCAAAAACAACAGAACTTTCCATTACCCCTAATACATGGGCTCAAATTATTTGAAGGGCAATAGCGTTAATTTAAACAACATACTATAATGAGAAAAATACTCATAGACCCTATTAAAATTTTCTCTTTTGTTTATTTAATGATTTCTGTTAATTTAATTTATTTATACAACCGTTAATTACGTAATGTTTGGAAAGTCGAGTGCAGTCGCTTCAGACTTTTTAATTCTAGAGTTGAACTTTTGATACCAGGTGTATGCATAAGTTTTTTTTTCCAGTTTTTTGGTAAAACGAAACACGTAATTTTCAAGAGAAATTATTTTTTTTAAATGCCAAATACTGGCCATCAGCGCTACACATTTCGCCCATCTTTCAGGTAACTGATGAATATCATGCCATAAAACCTGCTTGTCTTTCGCGACAAACCATTCGTCTGCCATTTTCCAATTTCCTCGAAATTGCTGAAGTTCTGCTCTGCGAGCGCGTGCCCCATAGATGCGAAAAAGTGATAGTCAGATGGCGCCAGGTCTGGGGAGTACAGCGGGTTCGGAAAGATGTCCTATCCAAGCGACTTCAAGGTGTCTTTCACTGATTTTCATGTGTGGGATGGCGCATTGTCGTGTAACAAAATCACTTTCCTATGTTTTCTGGCCCACTTCGGTCGCTTTTTGATTTATGCGTGGTTTAAATTAACTATTTGTTGGTGATAGCGTTATGCATTAACGGTTTCGCCGGGCTTCAAGTGTTCATAATACACAATACCGCTCTGGTCCCACCAGTCACAGAGAAGGGCCTTCTTGTCGAAGCGATTTGGCTTTGGTGTTGATGGACCGGCTTCATCAGTTGAAAGCCACGATGTTTTTCGTTTCGGGTTTTGAAAATAAATCCATTTTTCGTCACCCATCAGAATTCGATGCAAAAATGATTTTCTTTCGTGGCTTTGAAGCAGCATTTCACAAATGACTTCTTTTTGACGTTCATTCAGATCATGTGGGATCCGTTAACCCAGTTTATTGATCTTCCCATTCAAATCACTACTTTTAAATTGTCGAAACCATGTCTCACATGCTCTAATCGATGGAGCATGTTCACCATATGTTTCTATTAGCAAACGATGACTTTCAACAGCCTTTTTCTTTTTATCAAATAAGAAAAGCAATACGTGCCGCAAATGTTCTTTTTCAGGCACAAAACACGACATGATCAGTGAACGATAAAACAAAGACGGCAGTTTTTCATGGAATCAACTTGTGTGTGTTTCTAGTTTAAATGTCAGACGAACAAAATGACGCATGTGTCAAATTCATCCACTGCGTACTTTTTGCTGGCGCCATCTTTTAGTAAAATAGGAAAAATCTTATGCATACACCTGGTACACCTTGTACTGAATTGTATATTAATTAACCTTTTTTTATTTTTTTGTAATTTCTCACATTCACTTAATCATTCTCTAACATTCTCACATATGTCACTATTTCCCGTAATAAGGGAAAATAGTCCATATTCTGAATGATGCGCTATTTTACTTTCTTGTCTTTCACTGTAATACGAAATATATATTTTATGTGTATTTTTATTATTTATATTTATATTTATGGACATATATTTATGAATATTATAGAAGTGATTCTGTTAAATATATTGTATTATCTCTTATATTTATATTTATGACTATAAATATCTTGCGTGTGGCATGTGATTGATACGTTAATATTGAATTTGTCTTAAATGTACGTATAAATAAATATACATATAGATATTTAATTCTTCATTTTTCATGTTGTTATAACTCTATTTAGTAATATGGGAATTTTTTCTTTTTCCCCTGTTTAATCCTGATGGCCCATTGAACAGCTGACAACACTGTTAAAGAGAGATGAAATCTATAGATTTCGTGGAATGAAAATCGTAGATATTTTATGTACTTTTTATTTCACTGTTAATCAATATTCATTAAGCTTCTTTGACTTTTAGGTAGTTCATTTTTATGTTTTTTGTTTGCGTTATCTGTCGCAAATGTTACTCATAGCATTAAGTAAACTAATTTTTACATTTTTGAAGAGTTCTTTTCATAACATTTTTATTGTTTTATAATTTTCTTTTCTATAACTAACATTACAGGAGGAGATTTAGTGAGTATACACTCAAAAGAAGAGGCTGAAATTTTGCGCCCCTTTGTCAAATATGCACAATTTAGCATCGGACCATCAAAGTATCATATTGGTCTCATTAGGCTTTTGGGAAATGGTAAATATATATGACTTTAATTTTTTTTTTTATTTTAAGTTACATACATACATAAATAATCCCCCCCCCCCAAAAAAAAAAAAAAAAAAAAAACCACACACACACACACAAAAAAAAAAAAAAAAAAAAAAAAAAAAACAAGAAATTGCTCACTAAGTAGTTGCTACAGAATTAAATACTGTAACAATACAATGTCACTATATAAAATGCAAGGTTAGTACTTATCCTGATTTTTCTGAAATTTCTGATTACTAAAAAAAGTCCTGAGTCTTTAAATATTATAAGTTGTCTTAAAATTCCTGAAATTTTCATTATGCTTGGTGAAGTTTAGGCGTTTTTTTTTTTTCGAGTATGAAACAATTGATGTGATTACTTTACAATTTATGGAGTTTCCATACAAAGTTTATTACTTTTTAAGGTGGCCTCAAAAAAGACTCTTACACTACTAATTTTTATCAATAATTTTTATTACACAGGGTTGGCCAAATTATTGTTATTTATATATATATTATATATTTATATTATTTATAATATATATATATATATATATATATATATTTATATATATGCATATATATTTTCTTTTTTTAAATAGTGAACGCAATAGCCTTAAACTTTAGACATGAAAAGAACATTTACAAACTCATATTTTCTATTATCGATTTAGTCCCGAGTGGAATTAGGGGACCAAACACAAATGTTTTGGACTGCCTTGTATAAAAAAATATAAATGACTTTTATTTTTAACACAATATGCTTTTTTTTTTTTTGTTCTTTTTGTGAGAATCACACGATTATTTAGACTATATATATATATATATATATATATATATATATATATATGTATATATATATATATATATATATATATATATATATATATATATACAGGGTGTTCCAAAAGTTTCACACACCCCTCCTAACTCGAAAATGAATCGGAATTGTGAAAAATGGCGAAACACATGTTCAATGAATTCGAGAGGGACCTCTTTTGGTGAAAAAAGTTTGTGTCTGGGGGAGCTAGGGGGGCCGCTAAAGAGGGCAACTTTAAAATTTCAAATAGAAAGGTATATCTTGTGATACATCCTTGGAAACGTCCCTTCAAAACAACGAATTTGATATAAATAGTTTTACCCTACGATGATTATTAAAGGAGATACACGAGTTTTTATACTTTCGAAATATGGATTTTATGCTTATGTATTCCCTTTAATAATCATTGCAGGACAAAACTATTTATATCAAATTCATATTCTTAAAGAGAAGTTTCCAGGTATGTATCACGAGAAATACTTTGTTCAAAATTTTTTGGGTCCGGGCAAGGGGGTGGTAGGAGTGCCCCTAGGGAGGGCAACTTTAAAATTTCAAACAGGAAATTATATCTTGTGATACATCTGTGGAAACGTCTCTTCAAGACAATAAATTCGATATAAATAGTTTTGTCCTGCAGTGATTATTGAACGGGATACATAAGTATAAAATCCACATTTCAAAATTCTAAAAACTCATGTATAAGACGTTTCCATGGATGTATTACAAGATATATCTTCCTACTTGAAATTTTAAAGTTGCCCTCAACTAGCGCCCCCTAGCCCTCCGGGCCCAAACATTTTTTACCAAAAGAGGTCTCTCTCGAATCCATTGAACATGTGTTTTGCCATTTTTCACAACTCCGACTGATTTTCGAGTTAGGAGAGGGGGGGGGGACATTTGGAACACCCTGTATATATATATATATATATATATATATATATATATATATATATATATTATTTATTGATTTATTTATTTTTATTGATTTATTTTTTTTTAATTAAGATTTTAGCTTATAGCAAAAATGGATTTTAACATAATTTTACAAAACTTTCAGAAAACTTGAGAAATCCTTAGAGAATCATTATTCCGAAGCATGAAGTACACACGTTGAAAGTTTGATATATTGGCACTTTATTTTAAAATTTTACTTGAATAGAGTAAAAAATAAGCAAATTATCGGCAAAAGAATTAGCTAGATTTTAGATATTTTCCAGAGATTTAGTATCCTAAATTTTAAAAACACGTTTGAAAACTTTTTTTATTTTTTTCTTATGAAAAAAGCCCTATGGACTTGTAACTCAGACTAATTTCATTTATATAGTAAAATTTGTGAGATCAAAAAGGGGTTTTTCACAAATGAGGACTTTCGAAACTTGTGTGAAATAATTGGATCTCCAAATAATATGGAGATCCAAATAATAATTGGATCTCTGAAAATGTTTGGGACGTTATGGTGCCTTATACGTAAAACATTAAAAAGCAATATCAACACGATAGTTAAAAATATTCAGATATTTAAAATCTTGAATATTATCGTAGAAAACTGTCTTTATTTATTTTATTTATTTATTTCAAATATTATAGTATTTCACGTTACTGAGATTAATGTGTTATTATTATTTTTAAATTATTTTTACTATAAAATTTAATAGTAGATGAATGTCGAACAAGCGAAAAAGTGTGCTGATTTACGTACCGTCCTGCTTAGCAGAGAATGTTGACAAGCAGCAGCTGAAGACGGAGTAATCTAAAAGTTGAACAGATTAATCTAAAAAGTAATAGCAAAAAGAAATAGCAAAAGAAATAGCAAACAGAAAATTTAAACATTTCACTTAGGTTTCATGTGCCCGTGTCTTTTTTCTATTTTCAATTTATTAATCAAAATCCTGTATTTCATTTTTTTTTTTTTTTTTTTTTTTTTAATGATTTAGGATTTCAAATGTCAAATCGCTTAAACAGACAATGTCACTAATTGAAGATTTCCAGATATTCTTTCATTTTTAAGTTTGTTGGTTGAGTTGTTTTTACGGTGTACTAGTTCTACGCTATGTGCAATTGGCGACTGTCTAAGGTTCAGTATTGAACAGGTGAACAGCCCCGGCTCACCGCCCGCTTGTCTGGAGACATTCCATCACAATTAGTAAAGACTTCCAAGCGGTATTATTTGGGATGAAACATAGAGGGCATTTTGCAGCCACAGCCAATTTATCAGCATCAGCCACCATTAATGTATACGACGGTCTTCGGCCGACTCGTGTATCGAACCCGCAATCTTCCAATTACGAGTTAGGCGTTCTACCAATCACGCTACCGCTGACCGAGTTTTATTTTTATTACGGCCATAACTAGATATTCCCCTTCCCCCTAAATTCAAAGAGGTGTGCCATGCATATGAGGTAATTTCTATAATTAAAAACTGTCTCAATAATGGGGGAATAAATCATACATTTGGTAATCATATTTCATGTATCAATTGTTATGAAAGTTTATGCCCTCTCTAATATAAATAGTATGCGTATTTGTAATTCGAAACACATAGAGCTTGAATAGAAATTATATTTGCCTTGTTAAGTAAATCGAACAAATATATGAATAACAGAATCGATTATCATTTTTACAATCCTATAGTTGTAAAAAAATATATATTTTACAATACTACAGTTGTAAATAATATGCTATGTATTATTATACTTACTATCAATCAGTCGCGTTATGTGGGCACTCTCAATTTGCATAACAAATGCACTTTTCTTATTGTCAATTTCATGTATAAACAAAATATTTTAGAAAAAACTGTCTAATACGTTATTCTCTGTATTTATTATCTGATCTTTGAAGATATTTTATTTAAAATTCCACTAATTTTACATATTTTTTATTATGATAGAAACCTCACTTAATTAAATATTAATAACACCATAAGCTTTAGACTTTTCTTAAATTGCAAAAATTTATTTGCTTGATTATTATGTTCATTATCAATAAAATGTTTCAAGTTTATCATGCAAAAAAATTTGTCAAATAACACTCTTTTATGTAAAGTACCCGGTTTGTAAATATACGAAATGTTTTATTTAATTTTATATAAAACAAAATATTTTTTTAAATTATTATTATATAAAATTTCTGCATTAGTATAAAATGAGTTCTTGCCTACAATGATACGTTATTAAATTGTTTTTACAATTGGATAAATCAAAATTGATTGATTTTTAAATTATTTGCTTCGCCCATATATATTCAGTGCGTGAAGATTTCTGTGCGATATACCACTTATTTTTTATATATGTGCATTTTATTTTCGATTAAAAAGTTATTCCTGGATACTACGATTCCTGAAATTCAAGAAAAACCTGAAAAACTCAGAGAATTTAAAAAAAAAAAAAAAACTGTTAAAAAATAGGGAAAACTCACGCAATTTCAAAATTTATTGAAAAACAGAAAAAAATCAGAGAGTTCTGAAAATTTTCATAATCAATTTTAAACTTTAATGTTCTATAAAATGAAAAAGAAATAGTCGATTGTATGTTTTTTCGAAACTACAGTAAGTTAGTAAAGCAAATATATCCTAGAAATGTTCAATCAACTTGTAAACTACAGTCGGCAGCAAAAGTATGCGAACACTAAGAAAAATTCCTATGTAAAAAAAAGTACACTTAATACAGTTTTGTTAAATAAATCCTTGTCGAATACTGTTCTTAGTCAGTCTAAGAACAGGATTCGACAAGGATTTATTTAACTAAACAGTATTAAGTGTACTTTTCTTTATTTAGGAATTTTGCTAGTGCTCGTATATTTTTGCTGCCGACTGTAGATTCTAATGCTGCATGATTACGTGTAATCTGTATTACTTTTAAAAGAGACAGGGTGAACTTAGGGATTTTTTTTTCTCCTGATTTGTGTAGCAACCCTGAAGAATCTTTTTAAAGCATCCTCTAACTATAACGAAAACCTATATCTGTTTACAGAAGCAGAGTTTGCGTGGACCGACGGTAGTCCAGTGGACTATACAAGGTGGAATTCTAATGAGCCGAATGGTGAAGAGGAAAAGTGCGTCCAAGTTTTGACTAATGATATGGGATGGTTTGATATGAATTGTGAAGACAAAAAAGGTTATATATGTTCAGTTAAGAAAGGTAAGTTTTTTTTTTTTTTTTTTTTTTTTTTTTAACTTCATAAATATTATACCATAAAGCAGTACAAAACCCTACCGTGATTACAGAGAAGAGACGATTAAAAAAGCCGTGTAGGTCATTCTGAAAAAAAAAAAAATAATAATAAATAAATAAATAAATAAATAAGAAAGCAATTCCAATTTTTAATACATTTACATAAATATATCCTTAAAAAAGAAAAAGAGAAAAAGAAAGAGAGAAATTTGAATTGTTTACGGATAAAAAACTGTTTAGACTAATTGAATTTATTAAAACCATACACTTTTATCACTATAAGTAATTGAACTTATATTGTTGCTTATTGAAAAAAGCGAAAAATGTCAAACCTGTGACTGTTGACAGGACAATGGATAAAAGTTATATATTTATCTAAATATGTTGAATATTAGAATTGCATAGATGTGAATTATGCATAACCCATGTAAATGTTGCAGCTAGTCTTGTTTCTGAAAATTTCCACCTATTTTTAGAATTTTTTCAAAAGAAGAAACTTATTAAAATGCAATAAATTCTCGAAAAAATCAATACTTCTTTTTATAAATTTACAGGTTACAAATAGAGCTTCTTTTGTGCGAGAAATATTTTCACACATTTCTAAAGTTAATAAATAAAATTCCGAAATTCGGCATTAGGTATTGCAGCTGTAATTGCATCATCATTATAGAGTGGACTTTTCAATTAAATGTGTTAATAAAAACTTTTCACTCGATGTTTAAGTAAACAAAACTTAAATAATAACTTGTTTTTGTCTTCTTTTACACATAACTTTTAGACAACTGAATATATGAACATAAAAATTTGGATGACATATAAGTCTGTTTTTCAAGAGTGAGAGAGAAAAACTAAATGAAATATGTAGTGAAATTGCCTTACAGTTAGAAAAAAATACATATTCTTCCAAACGTTAAATTACAATCTTTCTTTTTTTTTCTTCTTTAGTTTATTTTTTCTTTTGCTTAAATAATGTGCTTCTTGAAATAATATAATTATTAATTTGTAGACAATATGCATCGTCAGATTAATAAAAATTTAAAAAAAGGATTTTAAAATGATCCGCAAGCCCAAATTTCTTATTTACATGTATATATATATATATATATATATATATAAATCTAAATAGAATGAAAAAGAAAAACATCAACGCATGTAACTGAAGAGGAGCGAAAGAAAAAATGGAGACAAAAGTATCTAAATCATAGACCTTATATACTAGACCACGCTACCAATACGGCTGACCATTACAGCGAATGCCTTCAACATGAGGGTGTAATCTGATACCTCCATCCTTTGTTCTGAGCATGAAGGTAGAAAGAGATTGTATTACCATGGTTCTGAGTCTCGGAAGTCACGTGATCTTGGCCTAGGGGTGATTCCTCTCTCTCTCTCTCTTTTTTCCCGTATGCAAGCATAATCTCATACTTCTCTGACTGAAGTAAGAATTCAAACGCAATTTTTTCGCTTGCAAAATGATTTATCATAATTTTTTTTTCTATGTAATTAATCTATGAAAGTTTAGCTTTCCATCCATGTGTAAATCTAAATGCTAAAATAAAAAGTGCGTGCACAATAAAAATATTAAAAAACACAAAATTCGTTCCTACAGAAAAATAACATAGTGATCATTCTCCACTCTTCCTCTAGACCAACATCACGTGACAATTTTGCTGGGGAAGCTCGTTCATGATGCAGTCAAATAACGAAGGGGAATGCGTTGTCTAGTATATAAGGTCTATGATCTAAATGGCAGGGGGGAGTTGTGACCACCCCACTCCGGTTAAATATGTTTTACGACCGGTCAACACTCCCGGATACCAGATACTTTGTCAAAACTTAGAATAAACTTACATGAAAATGGTAAAATAAGGAATAAATCCCAAATAAAAACCTTTAAAACAATTTATAAGAAAAACCAAATCACAATTTAAAACGACATACAAGAAAAATCATGAAGCAATATGCCATCCATTCAACACAATTCAAACTTAGAAACAAACAGTTAATGAAAGTTACAGTTAGTGAAAGGAAGAAACCTTAAAATCGAATTGATAAACGATTCAAAAAACGTGATTTACAAGTAATATAACCTAATTGGTAATATTGTTTAAGAATATTTAACAGAAAATAAAGAGGATAATTATTATCTATGGCAATTTGTATAATATTAACTACAAAAGAGTCTCTGTCATAACTATAAGTAAAAATTCGACTGCATCGAATAAGTTGGTTAATTATAATATTTCTGAATATATTTTTATGTAAACAAGAAGACCAAGGAGAAATTCGGTTAATTTTAAATTTAAAAGCATCACGTTTATCATAGATTTTAATTACGATTGTTTCATTATTAATACAAATATTAAGGTCTAAGAAATCAACACTATAATCATTGTTAGGTTCAGTTTCAATTAAATTTAAATTATTGGGGTAAAAATTAAAATTTAGTTTAAATTCTTCTTGTTCATATCCAATTAGAATATCATCTACATATCTTATATACAAAATTTCATTTAAAACATGAGTACCAAATTCATAATGATGTAAATAGATATCTGCAAGGGCAGAGGAACATCCTCCCCCCATAGGAATACCGTAAATTTGTTGGTAATATCCAATCCCATTATATAAAATGTTTTCATTTAAGACGATAGTCAAAAGGGCTTTAAATTTTGGAAATGTAATGAATTCTTGTAAATCATATTGTTCAAAGTAATTTAATAAAACCTGAAACAAAATGTGAATGTCTATAGTATTAAATAAATCAGCAAAATCAAAACTTTCAACTTTTTTAACTGTGCTATTTGAAGTTAATTTAACTACATTATAACTATTTTTAACAAAAAAACAGCCATCGATCCTAAATTTGTCAATTAGTTTATTTAAAATTTTTAACAGTTTGTCGTTAGCTAGAGTAAGATATGTATTACATGCTATTGTGACAGGACGAAATTTGATAGGGTTTTTATGTAATTTGGGAATGAGAGCTAAGTAGGGAAATTTAAAATTCTTGATTGTAAGACCAGTTTTTTTATATAAAGCAGTAATTCGATTTTTAATTTCACGTTCACTGACATTTAAAGGTTTATATCAATTGATGTCATTATAAGACTGAATTAATAAATAGTAATAGTATTTTTTACAAGTAAAAGCATAATTAGATGCAACTTTATCTAAATAGGAAATTACATAATTATTTTGTAGATCATTAATAGCACATTTTAATAAACGCATATTTAAATGTTGGCCTGTATATTGATGTGGATAATAACTAAGAAAATGCAATATAAATTTATCTTTCCATTCATCAAATGAACATAATGGTAAACTATATTTTACAGCCATTTTATATATGAAACAGTCCAGATTAGTTGTAATAGAAGTTTTAATATTTCGGTTTTTTTCAATTTTAAAATTTGTGCCCAATTTCATAAATTTTTTTAAAGTAGAATTCTTTACAATATCTAAATTACCAGTTACAATATGATTATGATTATTGTCAAAACCTATAGAATCGGTTTACAACAACATTGCAGTGGAGAATTACAATTTAAATTGCGTGAGATTTCATTATAGTTAAAAATTGATCTACCAAGAGGGGTTTCATATTTAAAAGCTGCACTTATATTTATATTATTTAACGGAAAAGATTTTTTAATATTTCTAAAAATGTTTGCAAATGAAATATAATTAAAAGATTTATTGTAAAAATTAAAGATACAGAATTCTTTAGAATAAGTAATTTGATTGTCATTATATTTTAAATCGATATTGTATTGAATAGCTCTAATCTTAAGGTGTTCAAGTACTATAGCATAAACTGTAGTACTCAAATCTGTATTGGTTTGAATAACATCTTGGCAGTAATGCCACATATGTTTAATAAGTTTAATTCTTATACTATAAACGAAGTTTTTAATCCAATTTGTTTTTATCAATTGAAATTGTTTTAACTTGTTAACTAAGTTTGTTAAAGTGGTTTTTGTAAAATCTAAAGAACATTTATTTCTACGACCACCCCTGCGATGTCGTTTAACTTTGGTTTGATCATTCAGAGATGTAGAATCATTAATTAATGGATTATTATTGTTTATAATAGATGAAATGGAAACAGTTTTGTCAAAAACTTGAGTATTTAACCCAAATGGAAATAAAGTTTTAATATATATATATAATCAACCCATATAAAGTAATAACTTTAATAATTGAAAACTGCCTTCTATTGCTTATCCTTACATGTGTGCTTTTTGGGATTATTGCTTGTGATTGAGTCTTTTTCAATTTAAACTTTAAATTTAATTATTTTAGGTTTAACATTATTAAGGTCCACTAATTTAGTTTTGCGTACTTGAGGGTTCGTGAGTTGTCCGGGAATGAAAGGCCAAACTTACAAAAATTCAGTAATTTATTCACAGAAAGTTCCAGAAAAATACAGGTCAATAAACCAATTATCAGCTTCAATTCAAGCAGTAACCACAGCTTAAACAACAGCTGTAAATAGCAAATCCACAGTACAAACTGTATAGCAATAACACTTGAAGCAAGTCTCTCTCAAAGAGGCTCAAGAGCAATGCAAGCACTAGCGAAGCTGGCTGAGATCTGAACTGAACTGACCCACTGCCTTGGCGAGAAGCGCTCCTTATATAGTGTTCCATGGAACCCAGATTTTTCGAGAAAACTCTAGAAAGTGGTCAACCAATCAAATTACAGATTCCATATTTGGTATATCCCATATAAGGATTTTCTCACCAAGGTCGCCAAAAAAATCGCCAAGGTAGGAAAAAGTCGCCAAATTTGGTACCAAATCCATTACCTGCCTTATTGGGGCTTTTTAATGCGTTTTAAAGGGAAAATTAGGTTATTTTAACGCTAAAACGACTAGAAATGCACAAAATTATCACTTTATCAACTTACTGAGCCTCTTTGAGAGAATTTATACAAAAATAAACACAATTATTTACAATTTTGTAACACTGCCCCCCTCCCAAGGACTGCTCGTCCCGGGAAGTGCAACCCTTGGTCAAGAGGCGAAACTAACCAAATTTACACAATCTAAAATACAAAAACTAAGTATAACGACAAAATACAAACAAAAATCAAGTGAGAAATATTTACAAAATTCACAAATATGTACAAGTATTTATATACAAATATTTACATCACGCATGCGCAAATTTTACCAATATTTACATTTTTAATTTTAATATTACCGTTACTGGTGGTACTTGACTAGCCTATTATAGTGCACCACCTTCGGTTTTTATGAAGGTGTTTTAGTGATCCGCACCCCCTTGGTCAAGAGGCGAAACTAACCAAATTTACACAATCTAAAATACAAAAACTAAGTATAACGACAAAATACAAACAAAAATCAAGTGAGAAATATTTACAAAATTCACAAATATGTACAAGTATTTATATACAAATATTTACATCACGCATGCGCAAATTTTACCAATATTTACATTTTTAATTTTAATATTACCGTTACTGGTGGTACTTGACTAGCCTATTATAGTGCACCACCTTCGGTTTTGATGAAGGTGTTTTAGTGATCCGCACCCCTACATCATTCAGCCTTTTTAAGACTGTGTACGGTCCGTCCCAGTTGCACTGTAACTTGGGAGAGAGTCCTTTGCGTCGAACAGGATTCCACAACCAGACCTTCTCTCCTTCCTGGAACTCATGTTGCGTAGCCTTTAGATCGTACCTTGTCTTCATCTTCTCCGTTGCAATGTGAATTCGCTCCCGAGAAAAGTTGTGTACGTCCTCAAATCGTGCCCGGAGATCTTGGATGTACTCCTCAGGCGATGAAGGCGCATCGGGTGGACAACCAAACAGGAGATCACATGGGAGACGAAGTTCACGTCCAAAGAGCATCTGGGCTGGAGTATAGCCGGTGGTTTCATGGACAGCACTTCGATAAGCGAGCAGGAACAATGGCAACTTCAAGTCCCAATCTTGCTGGTTCCTTGATACTAGAAGAGAGAGGTTATTCAGGATGGTAAGATTGAACCTCTCGACCATGCCGTCCGACTGGGGATGTAAGGCTGTTGTCCGGGTTTTGTCTATGCCGAGTAGTTGACACAGTCCTTTGAAAACATCAGAGGTAAAGTTCCTACCTTGGTCGGTATGAAGTTGTAGGGGCGTGCCGTACCTTGACACCCATTGCTGCACTAGGACCTCTGCGACTGTGCATGCCTCTTGATTGGGAATGGGATATGCCTCAGGCCACTTGGTGAAATAGTCCATCACGACGAGGATGTATTTATTTCCACTGGAGGTCCGTGGCAAAGGACCCAAGATGTCGATTGCAATCCGTTCAAATGGTGCTCCCACGTTATACCGTTGCAGCCTTCCTCGACTTCGTTTCTGCGGGCCTTTACGTGCCGCACAAGCATCACAGGATTTACACCATTTCTCCACATCTTCCTTTGCCTTGCACCAGTAGAAGCGTTCCCGAACTTTCTGCAGAGTCTTCATTACCCCAAAATGGCCTCCGGTAGAGCTACTATGCAGTTGTTCTAAAACAGCTGGAATTTTTGATCTTGGTAATAAAGTCTGCCATCTGAAGCTTTTCCCATCATCAGATTCCCACTTTCTGTATAATACGCCGTTTCGGATATGAATAGAGTCCCAAAGTGCCCAATAACTTTTCGTAATGGGACTGAATCTGGAAATGTCCTGCCAGGTAGGTCTGTTGCTGGTCGTCTCCTTCAGTTGTAATATAGGCTTTACGTCAGGATCTTCCATCTGGGCTTTCCTAACTTCTTCGTCACTCCATGGGTCGGGATCTTGTTCTGAAGGTGTTGAGACGGTAACTTGGCGAGCAACTGGCTGTATTCTTTGGGGTCTATCATCGGCTTTACAGCTGTATTTATGATCTTCAGATGGAGGCTTCCGCAAGAAGGCATCTGAATTTTCCCGAAGAGCTCCTCCTGGGTGGCATACTTCAGAGACATTCTTGGTTGCGCCTCTATGTGTTCTTACTGGGCAGCTTCGTTTGATATGCCCGTCTTTTCCACAGCCCAAGCATTTAGTTGTCGGAGTCTTCCCTTCTTTCCTACTCTCAAGAATGCGTAGCCTTCTATTAATTTCTGCAATCATTTCCTGAATCTCTTTAAGATCATCTTGAGAGCCGTTCACCTTGCTGCTGTGCTGTTCTGGCGATGTTTATAGGAGGCTTGTTGGGCTGTTTCGAGCTTTAGGGCATACACTAAGGCTGACTCCACATCCTTCACGCCGGAGAGTCTGAGGGCTTTTTGAATATCTGGATCTCCGACAGCATCGATGAAATATTCTAGAGCCAGATCATTACGTGTTTCAGGATGACAGTCTGAGAAAGCCAAATGTGAAAGCCTCTGGATGTTTGATGCCAGTTCTTGTAATCTTTCCCCTGGTCTCTGACGACGGGACCTGAGCTGGAGTCGACTATATTCTTTGGACCATTTCGCTCCAAAACGTAGCTCTAGTGCTTTGGTTACAGCTTCGAAGTCATATCGCTGTTCCTTCGAAAGGGTCTCCAGAATATCTGCGGCGTCCCCCCGCAACGACCCTACCAGATGAGCCGTCTTTGCAACAGAGTCCCAGCCGTTAGCTTCAGCTACGATGGAAAACTGCGTCTTATATACATGCCAGGAGGAACTGCCGTCGTAGGTGGATAGCTTAATAAATTCGTGATTCTGGCTTCTTCTCTCTTTCTTTTCAGTTTCCTGGGTCATGGATTCTAACTTTTCTTCCACTTTTCTCTCCAGATCCTCTTCTATTCTCTTCAATTTTCCTTCTATCTCTGAAAACCTTCCTTTCAGTTCCTGATCAAAATTTTCTTTAACTTTCTCCTCGAAACTCCGTTCTATCCTCGTAACACTCTCTTCAACCTTCATAACATTTTCTTCTATCCTCATAGCTTTCTTTTCAAAATTTTCTTCTATTTTCAAAACTTTCTCTTCAAAATTTTCTTCTATCTTTATAACTTTCTCTTCTATTCCATCCATTCTATTTTCCATCACCGTTAATTTACCCTCGATTGATTCTTTCACCGTTGAAAGCTCTCTCTTCATCTCATCTTGATTAGATTTAATTTCTTCCTGAACTTCACCCATAGTATCTTTCATTTCCTTCATTTCTTCAGTCAAGCCGTCTTTCATTTCTCTTTGCGATGTTTCCATTTTTCTCTTGTGCTGCCTTCATTTCCTTCATCTCTTGACTCAGGCTATCTTTCATCTCTCTTTGCGATGCTTCCATCTTTTCCTGTCCTGTTTCCATTTGTCTATCAATCCAGATCTTAACTCATTCATCTGAGCAGTGAGACCTTCTAGAAATTTCTTCATTTCTTGCTCCATAGCCCTCGTTATCACCATTCACAGACAATCCCGCTTCTGACACCAGAAATGTTGCGTACTTGAGGGTTCGTGAGTTGTCCGGGAATGAAAGGCCAAACTTACAAAAATTCAGTAATTTATTCACAGAAAGTTCCAGAAAAATACAGGTCAATAAACCAATTATCAGCTTCAATTCAAGCAGTAACCACAGCTTAAACAACAGCTGTCAATAGCAAATCCACAGTACAAACTGTATAGCAATAACACTTGAAGCAACTCTCTCTCAAAGAGGCTCAAGAGCAATGCAAGCACTAGCGAAGCTGGCTGAGATCTGAACTGAACTGACCCACTGCCTTGGCGAGAAGCGCTCCTTATGTAGTGTTCCATGGAACCCAGATTTTTCGAGAAAACTCTAGAAAGTGGTCAACCAATCAACTTACAGCTTCCATATTTGGTATATCCCATATAAGGATTTTCTCGCCAAGGTCGCCAAAAAAATCGCCAAGGTGGGAAAAAGTCGCCAAATTTGGCGCCAAATCCATTACCTGCCTTATTGGGGCTTTTTAATGCGTTTTTAAGGGAAAATAAGGTTATTTTAACGCTAAAACGACTAGAAATGCACAAAATTATCACTTTATCAATTTACTGAGCCTCTTTGAGAGAATTTATACAAAAATAAACAAAATTTTTTACAATTTTGTAACAATATTTTAGGTTTAACATTATCAAGATTCACTAATTTAATAACTAACTATTTAAATGTTGCCACATATTCCTTTAACGCATGAACTTAAAACTCCTTAATAATTTAATTGACTTATTGTTTACCTAGCTACACGCTAAATGGCGTTTGCTCACTGCTGTCTTAAAGTTTTTCTATCGTTAATTTTCTTTCTATGAAAGTTTTAATGTTCATTGATTTACGTACGATTTAAGTTACAATTTAACTTAAAATTATAATTTAACTAACTCAATAAATAATTACTCAGTGAATTTTGTCGTTAATGAAAATGCTCAGACGTTATTTCTTTATCGATTAATCGTTGTTTGCAAAGCTTTTAGTTTTGATTTCTTTAATTTGTTGGCATCTTCCTATTCTTCAGTGTGTGTAAAAGTTTTACATGTGGCTACTCTGCTTTTTTCTAGTTTTATCTCGGAATTCCTTGATGATATGAATTAATAAATTATTTAATTTCTCATTCAGAATGGTTTTGCTGCCTCTATCGGGGCTAAAACAATATAAATTGCTATGGTTATCTATATTGTTTTACGAAATCGATGCAGCTCTCACAGCTTTATGAAGTACATGCCCCCTGAAGGGTTTATACTTGAATTTTTAAGCATTTTTATCCAATTATTATTTCTGTGGTTCTTTATTTCTCCATTATTAAGTTTATTGCTTACTTTTTCCATCATTAAGTTTAATGGTCCTTTTTTATTATTATTATTCATGTCGGCGGAAGTAATTTAAATTGTTTTTGTCTCTTATTGGTTCTTAATCTGTATCGCAATATTTTTGTGTCAGTCTTACCTACATGTTACAATCAGTTCTATATTTGTTGTGTTGGTATTGTTTTGTATCTATTAATTGCTAAATTTTAAGGTTAAATTTTATTACGATAACTATCATTTATTTACATATATACATATATATTATGCGCTCCTACTCAAAAGTTTAGCAAAATTTGCAAACAAGTAGCTTTTTTCAATTTAAAAACTTATCTCTCAATATAATATTTTTAAACATTGGGTATTTAAAGAACTGGGTCTTTCTCATGTTTTTCAGTGAAGATTGGTTTAAGACAACATTTAGGGGCCGGTATCAAATTGAGCAAAACCAATAATGTTTGTGATCACCATCGTTATGTGCACTAAATGAACTGTAACTTTAGGGTATGTTAATATATACTCAGTAGAATTTGTGAATGAATTTGCGTGACGATAGCATATTAAATAATGGAGGTATAACATTTATTTTAAAACTCCAAAAAAAATCAACATGTTTTTTATTTATTATATACAGAGTTTTTAACGAAAATTATTCCCACTTTCAGATATGATAGAAAAAGACTTTTAAAACAATATACTGAAATCTGAATACAAATATCTTAAATATCTCATGAAATATGAGCATTTTTACGAAAATGTTTTCATTGCGCATGTACGAAATATAGAATTAGATTTTAGATATTTTCCAAGAGTTGAAACTTCTTAAGGGGTTTTCACATGACGCAAAATTAATTTGAAGATCCAATTATTTCAACCCCGTTCCAAATATACTTTTTCGTGAAAAAACCCTGCGTTATCTTCCAAATCTTACTAAATAAACAAAAACATGTTAGAGTTACAAGCTTAGAGGTGTTTTTTTTTTTTTTTTTTTTTTTTTTTTTTTTTTTCACAAAATAGTACATTTGGAACGTGGTTGAAATAATTCGATCTTCAAATTAATTTCGCGGCCTGTGAAAAACCCCTTAAGAAATTTCAACTCTTGGAAAATATCTAAAATCTAGCTCGTTCTTTTTCGTATAATTTGCTTAATTTTTACTCTATTCAAATGCACTTTTGATAAAAGTTGTCCAGTACATCTAGCTTTCAACCTATGCAAGAATAAAAAAAAAATCTTTCGCACATGCGCAGTGAACGTTTTTCATAGAAATGGTCATATTTCATGAGATATTTGAGATATTTGTATTACGATTTCAGTATATTGTTTTAAAAGTATTTTTCCAACTTATTTGAAAGTGCGAAAAATTTTCGTTAAAAACTCTGTATATTATCAAACATGTTGATTTTTTTGTTGTATTAAAAAAAATGTTTTTTTTTTTTTTTTTTTGAGTTTTAAAGTAAATGCTTATATCTCAGTTATTTAATATGTTATCGTACACAAATTGTATTGTATATATTTTAAGATGTCCTAAAGTTACAGACCATTGCGTTCACTTAGCGATACAAGGTGATCACAAACATTATTGATTTTGCTCAATTTGTTACTGGCTTCCTAAATGTTGTCCTAAACCAGTCTTCACTGAAAAACATGAGGAAGACCCTGTCCTTTAAATATCCAATATTTGAAGACACTTCATACAGAGAGAAATTTTTAAATTGAAAAAAACTGATCGTTTACAAATCTTGCTAAACTTTTGAGCAGGAGTGTGTAATTATATTAACTTATTTAAATAATAATAATAATAAAAGAAAGAAAGAAAGTTTTTAAATTGTCTTTTAATAAAGAAAATTGGAAGAAAGTTTTTTATTTAATTTTTGAAAGTATGGGCATCTTCTTTTATCTGTATTGCATTCTTAACATAATCTCCTATTTAACATTAACATCATCCATCATTTCAGCTTTCTTTTAAAATTCTTTTTTTTTTTTTTCTCTTGAAGATTGTATATTGTGAGAAAGTAAACTAATAACATAATTTTACAAATAATTGCTGCGTTCAAAGTAAAATAAAATATGATATGATAACGAACATATCATCCATATATCACAGATTCATACATTTATTTGGTTAAGGCTGCTCACTTCCTCTGACGACTTCCACGTCTCGAGTAACTAAATCCCATGTAACTTTATGCCAAAATTTGTTTATAGAATTACTCATTCCTTATTGATATTTTTGAATTCCGTTTTCACATTCAGAAAATTCGCAACTGTTGAATAAAAACCCCTTTCCCAAATATTGAATTTTTTTTTAATTTTAATATTTCATTTTACAGCTAAAAAAAAAAAAAAAAAAAAAAAAAAAAAGAGAGAGAGAGAGAGAGAGAGAGATGCATTTAATGAAAATTCACATTTTTAAACTCAAAATTCAAATTTTAAAACTAGTATGTTGTGGCCACCACAAGACTTTCTTCTATATTTTCCTATACATATTCAATCAGTAACAATATTTAAAAAAAAAAAAAGATTTTTTTTTCCTTTTTTTTTTGTGAAAATTAATACATATTCAATCACTAACAATATTTAAAAAAAAAAAAAAAAAAAAAAAAAAAGAATTTTTTTCTAAGTTTTTTTTTTTTTTTGGTTAAAAGTAAAAAAAATCGATAACTTTGTTTTAAATTATCACAGATTTATAGTTCAACCATTCGTTTTAAAGGTATTGACGAGACCTTTCGAATGATACCCATCTTCAAAATTTACCCCCCCCCCGGGGGGTACTTCCCCCCCAGGGGGGGAAGCGATGCCCCCCCATGCACAAAATTTTTTTCCTAGTTACGTACTACTATTATCAATAATTCATATTAATTTTACAAACACAAGTGTAAAATAACTCTTATTATGCACATTTATACGAATTTTTGTCCTATGCTGCCATGTTAAAAATTTAGATAAAATGCTATCACAGCGCCACCTGTTGAGCTATTGATCCCCAAATATAATCAGCAACAGTTTATGTCGGGGACCAACTAAATACCAAGTTTGGTAAAATTTCGTTAAAAAAAAAAAAAAAAAAAAAAAAAAAAAAAAAATACGATTATTTTTCTAAGTTTTTTTTTTGTTAAAAGTAAAAAAAATCGATAACTTTGTTTTAAATTATCACAGATTTATGGTTCAACCATTCGTTTTAAAGGTATTGACGAGATCTTTCGAATGATACCCATCTTCAAAATTTAACCCCCCCGGGGGGGTACTTCCCCCCCAGGGGGGGAACCGATGCCCCCCCATGCACAATTTTTTTTTCCTAGTTAACTACTACTATCATCAATAATTCAAATTCATTTTACAATCACAAGTTTAAAATAACTCTCATTATGCCCATTTATACGGAATTTTGTCCTATGCTGCCATGTTAAAAATTTGCATAAAATGCGATTACAGCGCCACCTGTTGAGCTATTGATCCCCAAATCTAATGGGCACCAGTTCATGTCAGGGTGCAACTAAATACCAAGTTTGGTTAAATTTCATTCATATGTTCGTGAGATACAGCGTCCACAAAAAAATGATACAGACACACAGACAGACAGACAGACACACAGACAGACAGACAGACAGACAGACAGACACACAGACAGACATTTTCTAAAAACTATCAATTCGTGTTCAGGACATCCCAAAACGTGTAGATCCGTCAAAAAACGGAGGTCGAAAATTTTCGCGAATCCAATACTTTCTCTATATTACATATAGAAGAAAGTAAAAATGTAAAGATTTTTTTGGAAAACGAGTACTAATTTAACTGTTGCGTATTTTCTGAATATGAAAACAGAATTCGAATTTAACAATTAGGTAATGTGTAATTCTATAAACAAATTTTGCCATAGAATAACATGGGCTTTGAATGACCTTGACCATCCCCAGTGTTGCCAGATTTTGCCTTTTTTTAACTCAATAGTCACCTATTGAATTAAAAAAAGGCCACATCTGGCAACGCTGATGCACCCCCTTTACGAATGATTGCAGAAAAAGGAAGCTATAAACATGTCGTTTGAATTGAGTGAACTAGTGTATATAAACCTATACTGCGCACGGACACACTGCCGCGTCTCATGATATGAGATTACAAAATGTCTCATTCATATCTATGTAAATACGCAAAGCAGAAAAAGGAAGGGATAAAACATGTTATTTAGCTTATGTAAATCCGTGTATAAACCATATGAGAATCTAAAATTTTTCATTTATATCCATGTAAATCGAGCATCAATAATAATAATAATAATAATTCAATTAAAAAATCTATATAGTGTTTCTTTAACGCGAACTAGTTAAGATTAAATTCTATCGAAACGATACGTTAGTGACGTAAGTTATTATCTAATTAAACCAGATCGGATTCACGAAATAATAGAATAAGCAGCTAGATTTTGGCTGCAAAAATTTAATCTAACAATCTTGAAATGCACACTTTCTAGAGACATTAAAAATTTATTAACTTTTTGTGCTTTCGTAAAGAAATTAAAAAAATATTAATTTATGTGCACTACATGTGGACATAATCTCGTATTTGGAAGTATATTTAAACGAATTTAAAGCCAGTTAAGCCTTGTATTTCCTCATTGGTTAATCGGCAGGACGGTGGTTTTTAACTTAGCAATGGAAAAAAATATTTTTTCCTTTTATTATTTTTTTTTTTAGATATATACAGTCGGTAACAAAAGTATCCGAACACTAGCAAAAATTCCTATATAAAGAAGTAGAGTTAATACTGTTTTGTTCGATAAATCCTTGTCGAATCATGTTCTTAGACTGACTAAAGAACATGATTCGACAAGGACTTATTTAACAAAACAGTATTAACTCTACTTTTTTATATAGGAATTTTTGCTAGTGTGCGGATACTTTTGTTACCGACTGCATCTCTAACGAATGGTCACAGAGATAGAGCCCTCCTTAGTACTTTGCTTTGCACCTTGTGTGCACACATTAGTTTGCACAAAATGTGGCCCCAGCTATGTGACTTCCGTTTGTATCAATGACCTAGTTTGTGGACTTTACCGTTTTTAAAAAGCACATCATAATATAGACTATTTTTAGGCTATAATTATTTCTAATCAGATCACTTGAACTGCACAGGTTCTGTAGTACTCGATATTTTCTTTTTCCTTTATAATAAGTAATGTTTTTTAAACTTTTGCTTTTGTTCACATCGAAATTAAGATCGTTTAAAAGATAAATTGTAACAATCGATAAACCGACATTCGCAACAATCCATTGTTCTAAACACTAATTTTACGCTCATTAAGTGCATCATTCACAAAGAATCTGAATTATATTTATTTTTACTCTCTTCCGTATATATGAGAAGAAAGTATTGGATTCATGAAAATTTTCGAACTCCAGTTATCGACGGACTTACACATTTTGATATGATTTGACTGTTTTTAGAAAATGTCAGTCTGTGTTTGTGTGTACCACAAATTTTCTGGGTGCTATATTTAACGAACCAATGAACGAAATTTAACCAAACTTGGTATTTAATTGGACCCTGACTTAAACTGGAGCTGATTTGATTTGGGAATCAATCACCCAACAGGCTGCACTGTGATCCCATTATTTCTAAATTTTTAACTTGGCAGTATAGGACTAAATTTCTTATAAATGTACATAATGAGAGTTATTTTTAATATGTGATTGTAAAATTAATAGGAATTATTGATAATAGTAGTAGTGAACTAGGAAAAAAAGTTTGTGCACGTGGAAGCATCTGGGGAGGGGGGGAGATCTCCTCGAGGTGCGTAAATTTTTAATATGGGTATCTTTCGAAAGATATCGTCAATACCTTTAAAACGAATGGTTAAACAATAGATTTGTGAAAATTTAAAACAAAGTTATCGATTTATTTTAACATTTTAACGAAAAAATAAAATAAATAAATAAAATCCTATTTCTTTTGATATTTTCAAAAGAAATGACTTTCATTCAGCATTTAGTGATATAATTCTGAAAACTGATCGTTTGCAAATCTTGTTAAACTTTTGAGCAGGAGTGTATATATAAAGTATTGGATTCATGAAAATTTTTAACTCCAGTTTTCGATGGATTTACACATTTTCGGGTGTCCTGAACATGATTCGACAGTTTTTAGAAAATATCTGTCTGTGTGTGTGTATCACAAATTTTGTGGACGCTGTCTCTCGCGAACCAATGAAGGAAATTTAACCAAACTTCGTATTTAGTTGGACCCTGACATAAACTGGAACTTACTAGATTTTGGGATCAATTGCTTAAAAGGTGGCGCTGTGATCCTATTTTTTTTCTAAATTATTAACACGGCAGTATAGGACAAAATTTTGTATAAAAACACATAATGAGTTTTATTTTTAACGCATGATTCAAAAAATTATATGAATTATTGATAACAGTAGTAGTAAACTGGGAAAAAAAAGTGTGCGCATGTAAGAGGACTATTTCCCCCCTGGGGTGTGTACATTATAAATATAGGTACTTTTCAAAAGAATTCATCGATACTTTTAAAACGAATATTTGAAGCATGGATCTGTGATAATTTAAAACAAAGTTATTGATTTTTTTTTTAACGAATATTTTTTTTTTTTCCATGTCTGCACAAAATTGACTTTCTTTCGGCATTTTCTACCATACTACTCTGAGATAAAAATCTTCATTCTTCTTGGAAAACAATTTTAATAAATTGTGATTTAATAAGTAATTTGTATTGCGTAAATTTGTGTAGGATTATACATAGAAAAATGTCTTGTGGTAGCCACAACTGTGGTGGCTAGTTTTTAATATTGTACTAAAATTAATTATATGAAATAACTTTAAAACTCCCTTCAGTTTCTTGAAATCTGTTTTCACTGTCTTATTTAATTTAAATTATTTTTCCTAATTTGTATTAAAATATTTTTTATTTGTAACAATTTAATTTGTTGTTTTTTTAGAATTCAGTTTGTTGTTTTACATTCAATAATTAATTCCTATCTTTTTATTTTTCCTTTATAGTCTCGCCAAATTTGAGTACAGAAGAAACAATTGGTTGTGCAAGTGAGTAACTTTTAAATGATTTAATCATTGTGTCTGCCATATAAAATTCTTTACCCGTTTTTGAAAAACGGTACTTGTATTAAAATGTAAGTTGTACTCTCAACCTAAAGTGTAATTATGAAACTTATGATGTCAGAGTTAGTGTTAATCTTAAATTTTAGTAATCTTATAGTTTAGACTAGCAGGCTTTGCCCGCTTCGCTGGGTACTATACTTAAAGGAGTTGTCGAAATCCCATATTTTATTAATAACCTAAGTTAAAGTTCCCACTGTGTTCGGTAGAGGTTTTTCCTGCTCGCAATGTGAGGAGTCCGGATCCTCATTGCCATCGGCAGCAACTTACCCGCTTCTTACTTCCCCTTCCCCAGCAGGTAAGTTCGAAATTTTGCGAAATCCCACCAAAGAACAAAATGGGCACACTTAATCAACACCCACACACCAAAATTCGCCATTCTAAGATAATTTAAAGCGAATTCAAACGGGAAAACGTATTTTTACACGTGTCTATTGCCTCCGACCTCGGGGTAAATTTTGTAAAATCCCGTTACAATAAGTGTCGGTTACATATAAAAATTTTACGCACCACATTTCGTGACCACAGATCCCATAGATTTCTCAAGACAAATTTAGCGCTTAAAGAGGAGATCACGAATTTGCTCCTTCATAACGCCCCCCCCCCCCAAAAAAAAAAACAAAAAAAACAATATATATATGTAATATTAATGTTAGGGTACTGGGGTTGCACAGTCGTGGCTCTTCAAGAAAACGAAAACAGACTTGATTTATGGAACTTCGCTTTATTTAAATTATAGGGAGTAGGGACTTGGAAGGCGATGGAGAGAGAGGACATTATATCCAGTCGCAGTACTTTAATGTTGCAGTTTTGGATCGCGGCACGGAATCACATTGGGGTTTCATGGTTTGATGCGGTTACCGGGCGTACGGGCCGCAGAGCCCGGAGGTCCGCGGCCGATGAATATTCTTTAAACCTTTCTAGCCGATGATAGTTCAAATATCTCTAAAACTCTCTCTAATTTTTTCAAGTTTCGTGTTTTATACCCGTAATTTTTGGTGTAATTTGGCGAAGTTCTAATTCCATCCCCTTTTCTATAATCTTTCTTGTCTGTGTGCCCGGACACCTACACAATATCCATGATAGATCCAAATAAAATGGAATTTTAGCCCGAGTTTTACTTGTATATTTACATACCATAAGATTATAGAAAGAAATCAATCATAAACATTTTATTTGCAATGCAAGATTTTTAATTGGCTACAGTCTTTTCTGGTATTAATTCTACACAGGGACGTGTTTAAAAATATGAGTTAAAATCTCATATGACTTTATGGAGAAGATTTTGAGGAGTACTTAATTTGTTTTTCTATATATGAGTTTTAACTTAAGGTTATTTATACTATGATCAAGGTTCTGCAATAATCAAAGTATTTTATCCCAATTAGTCATTTTACCTCAGAAAAATTAAAGTACTCATAATTTCTCCGAGATTAAGGGTAGTGCACTACGATTATTTTATTTTATTGTGGGGTAAAGCCACATTTTAATTTTATTTTTTATTTAGTGGGGTAAGACCACTCTTTAGTTTTTCTTTTTTACTTAGTGGGGTAAGACCACTCTTTTTCTTTTTTATTTAGTGGGATAAGACCACTCTTTAATTTTTCCCTGTGAGAATGATGAGTATTAATTGAATGTAGGTAGCCTCTTCACTAGTGATGCCTAGTGACATAAAATTATATAAGCAATATAATATAAGTGAAATTAAAAAGATAAATATTCAAAATAAAAAGTTTATCGAAAATATACTGAGAATAACCACATAGAAAAAATCAATCTAAAAAATATATAACTCAGTAAACACAAATAAATATAAATATGTAAATGTACTAAATATTTGGAAATATATTGAGTACTTAACACATAATTCAGCAAAATAAAAAGAGCACACTAAAAAATATTTTTCCATAAGGGTTAAGATTTAACTTGATCTGATTGTTAAAAATTTAAACCAGAAGTTCTCTAATTGACTAGGGCGGACTCATCATAATTTTAGGGAGTTGAAGTATAAATGATTAAGTATTTGAAATTAAGGACAACTGGAAGAATAACTATAATTATATAAGCATTGGAATTAATGAAAAATGATCATTATTCGGTAAACAAATTAAAATGTGAGATGTACTGTCCGTTTTCGTAAACCATGTCTACCTCTCGCGGAACGATCCTACTCGGAAAAGGGGTGATGCGTTGAATGAGATGGGCACTTAGCCAAATGCGCTTTTCGTTCTACACGTGTTCGTTTTCTTTTTATGAGTCTTAAATTTTAATTAACAATATTTTATTTAATGTAATTTATATGACAATATGCGCGAAAAATAAAAGGTGTAAAATAATCATGATAAAAAAATCTAATGATTTGATTTAAATACGATTTTCTGTAAATTTCTGTAAAATAGAGATCCAAAAATATGGTATTTTTATTTTAGCAGTATAATTTAAAAGAAAAAAATATATTACTTTTACTACAGGTAAAGTCTACTGTAAACGTTGTTCTTTTTCTCTTCTTTTATTAATGAATTATGTAAATTTTACCTAATTTAAGTCATTTTTAATTAATTTACTACTATAATCAGTCATGAAACAAGTGTTCAGGTATGACAGATATAGTACGAATTTAGAGATCAAGTAAGCAAATAAAAATAATTTTAACTGAAAAAAAAAAAAGAAGAAGAAGAAAGAAAACAGGCATTTACTTTTAAGTTTACGGATTTTATTTTGCATCGAAGAATAAAACTGATCTTCTACACTTATTTAAAAATTACAAGGGGGAAAAATCAGCATTTTGCCTTTATACGAATATAACGAAGAAGTATCGCCTCAAAATTCAATAATGTCCTGAAAAGAAAAAAAAAGAAAAAAGAAACCGCAACTTATCTCTCACTCGTAAAATGTAAACATTCTCTCATCTTCTACGCTTCTACCCTATTTTAACAAAATCAATGCAGACCTCACGCATGCGCATAGGTGAGCAGGGTCACAGCTAACGAAAACAAACAATAGGTAAGGTTACTACATTAAAAGGAATTAACTCCAAAATGAATTTAAAATTAAACATTAATTCTTTTTACTTCATAGATTCAATGAAGGCTATTTCGAAATCTACCACCTCATACTCTTTCTTATAATTCGGTGCACCATATTCATGCCTCTGAAGTACTAGATCCCTTAACAGCCCAAAAATTAAATTTAAAAAAATTATAATTTAACCTAACGTACTAGGAACTATATTACTACTCATTTTATTTATCATTATTTGTAAACAAAATGAAGTTTTAGTTCATTTTTATTTATTTTATTTTATTTTATTAGTTATTGCTTTTAACTAAGTAATTTCAAAATTCTGTAACCTTAGAATATCAAATACATCCCATTATAAACAACAATAATAATACTTTCAAAATTATTTTTAAAAAAATCATAATAATTGTGGATAATTATTCACTTTTTTCTCTAGAAATGTCTGAAAACTACAGTCGGCTGCAAAATTATTCGAGCACTAGCCAATAATTCCTATATTTAAAAAGTACACTTAAGACTGTTTTGCTAAGTAAATCCTTGTCGAATCATGTTCTTAGTCTGATTAAGAACATGACTCGACAAGGATTTATTTAACAAAGCTGTATTAAGTGTACTTTTTTTTGGAAAGGATTATTGCTAGTGCTCGAATAATTTTGCAGCCGACTGTATGTACTCAAATATAAAATAATTCTTGTAATTAACGAAGGTAAATAATAAAATCACTCTTTTGCTACACACAAATGAAGAATATATGAAAATAAATTGTTTAATAACGTCTAAAACAAAAATATTTAGAAGGAAAATAATCCGAAACCTATCATTTTTATCATATTTAAATAGTAAAAATATGTAAAATATTATAAGAAAATAGAAACCAAAGTAAATAAATAAAGTAATCCATTAGCCCCACCAAACTTCTTCGCACTCACAATAGGGGTTAAAAGGTTGCTTCCGGTATTCCCTCTTCCGTCAATATTTCGCCAACAGACTTTCTTCGCGAAACAATACCTTCACATAAAATTTATGCTTATCTATTATGAAAAATACCTTGTGTTAACATAAGTACGTTTAGTTTAAATAAACAATCATTTTTCAGTTTACCGGAATAAAAAGAATCGAGTAAAAGTTTATTACACTTAAATATAGTAAAGAACTATTTTCTTTCGCGGAAGTACATTTTCTACAGGCTTCCACACACTGTCAACTTATGCTTTCCTCGAGTATAGAAGTTATTATTACTTATCCATTACTTATAAACCGGAAATGCACGATTGATATGGAAATATAAACATTTCACAGCTGATGAATGAGGAGTCAGTAGACACCGCAGAGAACATAAACAGCTTAATTGCGGCGCTTTTCGGGAGAGCGAAGATTGGGAAGTCAATTTCATTCATCCTTGCACTCTAGATGGGAAAGCAGGTGGTGTGAGAAAAAAGGGGGAAATGAACCGCAGTTTTCGATGAGTAATCCATTATTTCCTTAGGCATAAAAGTTGGTCAGCTGATTTCTCTTTGAAGATGAAGTTCAATAAAAGAATATTTCTGTTGAACTATAAATGAGATAAACCGCCATATTGAAACGGCAGTTGGATAATTTTTCGGCAATCAAATTAGTTGAAAAATAATATTATAGTTTTAAAAAATTAAAGAACACGCTTTTATAGAAATGTGAACTAAAAAGCACAAAATATCTATCTCAGTATTAAAATGCAGGGTAAGAGAAAATCGTGTGAGTGACACACCATAATATTTGCATACATTTAAATCTTTAATTAAAATAATTTAGAATTAAACAAAAACCATTTTTAAAAATCTCCCCTGTCTGGGATCGAACGCTAGACCTTCAGGTTCGTAGCGCGGAGCTATACCTCAATGCCACGAAAGTCTTTTTTAACAATATAAATTTTTTGTTTGCTCCCAGAGCGGTTACAAACATACATACATACAGGTGAAGCTAATAAAAGCATGTTAAAAAAAGCAAAACAGCGTTCAACTCGATCTTTATTTATTGTCCCGCGAGATAATCCAATACCGGCTTCTGTAATGTTAAATTAGGATACTGGGGTTGCACAGTCGTGGCTCTTCAAGAAAACAGACTTGATTTATTTAAATTATAGAGAGTATGGACTTGGAAGGCGATGGAGAGTGAGGACATTATAGCCAGTCGCAGTACTTTAATGTTGCAGTCTCGGATCGCGGCACGGAATCACATTGGGGTTTCATGGTTTGATGCGGTTACCGGGCGTACGGGCCGCAGAGCCCAGTGGCCCGTGGCCGCCGATGATAGTTCAAATATCTCTAAAACTCTCACTAATTTTTTCGAGTTTCGTGTATTATACCCGTAATTTTTGGTGTAATTTGGCGTAGTTCTAATTCCATCCCCTTTTCTATAATTGGCTATCCTTTTAATAATAACAATTCTTATTGGCTGTACTTTCGTTTTTCCCAGACAGTCTGGAGCCTTAACCCGCCAAAGTTGCCAATTCGCGAAGTCATTAAAACAATTATTTATTGCTTTATTTCTACATAAGTAATCAACCCTTAATTTACCATCATAAATCTTTTATTCTTTTAAATTGAATCTTTCCGGCGCCCAGATATTTTTTATTGCTCATTAACACTTTCCAACAAGGTTGAAAAGTGTTTATGACTTCGGTTTGTCTGTCTGTCTGTCCGTCTGTCTGTCTGTCTGTCTGTCCGCACTCTAACTCCCGTAAATATTTATGGAATTTCTTGAAACTGACATATGTTATTCAAGTTCATTGTCGGACGGTCCCTATTGAAAATGGAGTTTATACCTCGACTGGTTTGTGTACAGGGACACCCGAAAGTATTTCAAAGCATTGTGTTCTATGAGAGGTATTTCTATAAACCATATTTTCATACCTTTACTCTAGACATATCTTAATGAAATTGAAATATGTTATTCAAGTTCACTATCGGACGTTCCCTATTGAAAATGGAGTTTGTACCTCTACTGGTTTCTGTACAGGGACAACCGAAAGTATTTCAAAGCATTGTGTTCTATGAGAGGTATATCTATAAACCCTATTTTCATACCTTTAGTGTAGACATATCTTAATGAAATTGAAATATGTTATTCAAGTTCACTATTGGATGTTTCCTGCATAAAATGGAGGCAATGCCACCATTGGGTTATACACAGGGACACTCAAAAGTATTCCAAAGCATTGCGTTCTATGAGAGATATTTCTATAAATGAAATTTTGAGAACTTTAGTTTCCACGAAATTTTAGGAAATTGAAATATGTTATTTATATGCAAAAAAGAATGCTTTGAGTAGAATATAGCCTAATTAGCATTATATTTACAGGGTGCCACAAAAATATCCAGTTAAATTAAGAGCTATTATTAAAAAAATTGCTAGATATGTACTCTCGTTTACGTTAAGCGTTTTTAACACTTTCTAACATTTTTAACACTTTCCAACAAGATTGAAAAGTATTTATGACTTCGTTTTGTCTGTCTGTCTGCCTGTCTGTCTGTCCGCGCTCTAACTCCCGTAAATATTTATGGAATTTCTTGAAACTGATTCATGTTATTCAAGTTCACTATCGTATCTTCCCTATTGAAAATGGAGTTTATACCTGTGCTAGTTTGTATACAGGGTCACCCGAAAGTATCTCAAAGCATTGTGTTCTATGAGAGGTATTTCTATAAACCATATTTTCCTACCTTTACTGTAGACATATCTGAATGAAATTGAAATATGTTATTCAACTTCACTATTGGATGTTTCCTGTATAAAATGGAAGAATTACCACCATCGGTTTATGTACAGGGATACTCAAAAGTATTCCAAAGTATTGTGTTCTATGAGAAATATTCTATAAATCAAATTTTAATAACTTTACTTTCCACGAAGTTTTTGGAAATTGAAGTATGTTATTTATATGCACAAAAGAATGCTTTGCACATAATATAGTATGATTAGCATTAGATTTACAGGTGGCACAAAAATATCCAGTTACATTAAGAGCTATTAATAAACAATTGCTAGAATTGTACTTTCGTTTACGTTAAGCCTTTTTAACACTTTCTAACATTTTTTTAAGTGTGAATATGATTTCAGTTTTGTGTATCGGCCTGTCCGTCTGTCTGTCTGCCTGTCTGTTTGTCTGTTTGTCCGAGCTCTAACTCCCGTAAATATTTATGGAATTTCTTGAAACTGATATATGTTATTCAGGTTTACGATTGGATGTTCCCTATTGAAAATGGAGTTTGTACCTCTACTGGTTTGTGTACAGGTACACCCGAAAGTATTTCAAAGCATTATGTTCTATGAGAGGTATTTCTATAAACCATATTTTCATACCTTTACTGTAGACATATCTTAATGAAATTGAAATATGTTATTCAAATTTCCTATTGGATGTTTCCTGTATAAAATGGAGGAAATTCCACCACCGATTTATATACAGGGACACTCAAAAGTATTCCAAAGCATTGCATTCTATGAGAGATATTTCTATAAATTAAATTTTAATAACTTTACTTTCCACGAAGTTTTAGGAAATTGAAATATATTATTTATATGCACAAAAAAATGCTTTGCATGGAATATAGCATGATTAGCATTATGTTTACAGTTTGACACAAAAATATCCATTTATACTAAGTGCTATTAATAAAAAATTGCTAGAATTGTACTTTCGTTTACATTAAGCGTTTTTAACACTTCCTAACATTTTTAAATGCGAATATCATTTCAGTGTTTGTATCTGTCCATCTGCCTGTCTGTCTTTCTGCCCGCGCTCTAACTCCTGTAAATATTTATTGAATTTCTCGAAACTGATATGTTTTATTGAAGTTCACTATCGGATGTTCAATATTCAAAATTGAGTGAATATCTCTTCTGGTTTGTGTACAGGGTCACCCAAAAGCATTTGAAAGCATTGTGTTCTATGAGTGTTATTTTTATAAATATTTTGCCTATAGAATGTTCCCCATTTAAAATGACATTAATAGGTCCTGTATAACTAGTTTGTTTACAGGGACAAAAAAAAAAAAAAAAAAAAAAAAACACTGCATTACGTTTTAGGACAGAATTTTTTGAAAATTATATTTAAAAATCTTTCTACTGTAAAAATCATAAAAATATTGAAACATATTGTTAATAATCTAAAATAATGCTTTGTATGGAATATGATATGATTACATCTCTGATTTACAGGGCTACACTAAATCATTCAGAGAGATCAAAAGCTGCAATCATAATGTAACGTCTGCATTTTCTTTTGCGTTAATCCTATTTAACTCTTTCCAAAATGCCTAAGAGTAATTTTAAAATGAATTAGTCTATCTGTATATTTTTCAGTCCTTCTGTCTGTTGTGTGATAACGTAGGCAAAGAATATTAAAAGTTATTCGATACAACAATTACGTACAGTTGGAAAGTGTTACTAATCAATGCGTACTGCATGATTTTTCTTTCTTGTTAAATATTATTTATAGGTTATTTCCAGATATCAAAATACTTAATGATTACTTTGTTTATTTTCAAATAATGATCGCGATTGTAAATTCCTATTCGTTATTTTTTATGCTTTTAATCTTGCAGCCTAATATGAAATTTCCTTTAATTTATTTTGCAATATTACTTTGAAGTATAAACCTTGAAAATATGAAAACAATAATTTAAAATATAAAATATTAATTCTTACTTCTTTTTATCTCTTATATTTCATATACATTTATATATAAAGCGAAAAATAAAAAAAAAATAAATAAAAAAAAACGAAAATATGTTTTTGAAAATATACTAAAGAAGACACATGGTTGTGTCTTCTTTACCACAGATACTTTTGTACCATTTTTAGTAGAGCTCTACTCAAAAATCCGGAATTTCTGAAATTTCCCCCGGAAAAATGATTTTCCCCCTCCCTCCTGTTAGAATCAAGAATTCCAAAATCGTACATATTGTTTTATTTATACTCAAGTCTAGTCTCCTCATGTGCAATTTCTTCACCGTGAAGTAATTTGTGGCCAAGTTATGCTTATAGACTTTTTTGATTCTTCCCCCCAGAGAGAAAACTGTTGGAAATTTTGATAAATTCCGTTACTTTAGGGGTCGGATACGTATAAACAATCCGATCAACAAACTTTGTGACAGCAGCTCTCATAAATTTCCCAGGACAAATTTAGCGCTAAAAGCGGAGTTTCGATTTTGCCCCCTCGTAACATCCCTCCCACAAAAAAAAAAAAAAAAAAAAAAAAAAAAATTCGCAATTTACAAAATATTATAAGATATATATATTGGAATATAATAAGATATATATATTGGAAATATCCTGAGGAAGTCGCATAGTTTTTTTCAACATTTTTGTTCCATTTTTGGTAGAGTTCTACTCAAAAATCTGAAATTTGCGAAAATTCCCGGCAAAAAATCGATTTTAGGGCTGGGTGGATCTAATGTAAAACTTCCATGCTCAAAGGAGTTAAACACCTTGGAAATTTTCTTCTGGGTGCACATGAGATCATTGCTGTAAGAAATAACAATTCCAGACTCTGAGCCAAATCGCGCCCAGATCAATAAAACAATAGAACTCTACAATAGAGTGCTCAAGTCTTCATTCGCCGTTAACAGTACACTATTTTGAAAAAAAAAAAAAAAGAAGAAGAAGAATTTTGAAGTCATCCTACGATACATTCTGCCAGACATTCATCGATTTTTCCTCCAAATCTGCGACATTTTGGGTTGTCCGAATCTGGCGGTCTACCATGTCCCGGATATTTTCGAAGTGTCTGGTGATCTTACTGTTCAAGGAAGTGTATTAACTGCACGCAGTCCATAGACGTGCGAGTCGTATGGGGATTGGAATTATCTTGCTGGAAACTGCCCCCAGAATGACGTACCAACAAGGGCAATGCTACTGGCCACAGGATGGAATCAAGATAACGTTGCGTTCTTAAATTTGTATGCAGGATGACTTGAGGAGACCTGCTGTCATTGATAAATTCCTTGCAGCAACCATTGCTGCCAGCACCTATGCACAGTTGTGTCCGTACGATGCAGGTGTCGGCCTATCGACGGTTTCTCCATCCAGCTTCACGCATTCCGATTATGCGAAAGCGATAATATTCGAAGCCGTCTAGTTTTCTATACGGTATTCGAAACGTCGTAATGAGATTATTCATTGTGTCTGCAGGGAGTCTCTTCGTTGAATATCTAACATAGTGAGAAGGGTTACATTTTCCGTAACTGTTATCGTTTTTATACCATGCGAGTGGCGCAATAGAAAGGCACGCTATGACCAGGAAATGAATAGTCCTTAGTTTAAAAAAATTAATTACTTGAATACTTCGTATACAGAAATTTGCATGCTAAATTTGGAGATGATTGAATTAATTTTTAGTGTTGCTTCGACATATTTTTTTTTTTCTTCAAAAGATTATATGATTGGTTTTAATGAGATTTTGAAAATTTAGGTTTCATTTTGTTGTTATTATTATTATTATTATTATTTAATTATTTAAAGTTTAACAACGATAGTTCACTTTTTGGTTTCCAAGCACTCTGAGTGAATTATAACAATACGTTTCTTTCTAAATACTAATCATACTTACAGTGAATACACGCAATTATTTCTCTCTAAAATGTTTAGGAATACCTTGTGAATCAATGTACAAAGAAATGTATTAAAATACAGAGGCATATATACAAGTAGTAGTTTGATTTCTATTGGTTATCTCTTTGCTAATACTGTAAAATTCGGTATGCTTTATTCACAATATTTGACAATGAATGAAAAAACTTTCTTTGAGAAAATAAATTATTTTTTCGTACAGAGACTTCCTTTCAAATATTTCAGTGCAGGAAGTTTCCTATATTATTATTATTATCATTATTATTATTGTTATTATTATTATTATTATTTAATTAACAAACCTAATCGCGTGCAACCAATTCATTGTAGTATCTTTTCCTTTCCTCCTGAGAGTACAGCTTTAGGCTATACATGGTGAAGGAATATACTAATTATATCATTAGCTACTTTTCCGTATCATTAATTATGTAGAAAGGTATTAGAATCCCATTAATTTATATTCATTATGATAAATATTGAAGGAGTAATCATATTTTTACATCAAAACGAACAAAATGTTCTATATTAATAATTCGAATTCATTTTAGAAAATTTTATGGTTATTTGTAAACAATCCTTGAATTTCTTTGGATTTATGTAATATTAATTTTATTTTTGATATCTTTCTCTTTCTCTTTTTTAAAGGTTTTTGTATAGATTTGTCGTCGTATCTGTATGGAGCAATAATTCAGTGTCCAGAAGCCAAACAAATATCATGTAGAACGTACTAATAAGCATGATTTATCGGATTTCTAAGAAAAGGCGCCAATATATAAATGAAATAAGAAAGATTGGAGATGCAATTTGAAGAAATCAAACAAACGAAATTATTTTGACGTCAAGTTTTAAAATGGATAGACTTTTACTATTCATCTAAAAGAAGAAAATTAAAAGAAAATTCTAATTAATTTTCTTCGTGTAGTTTTCTTTTCAAAACTACCAAATACATTTATTTATTTAATCACGTACAGTATTTTGATGTATTATTTTAAGATATTTAAGTGATTTTTAAATACACAAAATAACGTTTATTTATAGCTTTTGAAATAAAATTATGTGACCGTCATTCCTATTATTTTATTTATTTATTTTAGAATAAATGAACAATACAAATCTGTGTAAAATTTTATTCATTTTTTCTTACTTTTACACAAAAAAGTTTGCATGAAAATCTTCGTACATGCATTATATATCATTTCTCGTACTTACTATCGGAGTTAAGGAACGTTATCAGTTAAAAGACAGCACTGGAGTACCTTTAAATACCAAAATAACAATATATAATGCAGGGTAATTTGTTATTTTTTCTCTAATAACAATGTAACCTTAGTTTCAGAATTTGGAGATATTCACTTGCACGAACAAACTGACACTAGCTAGCTGACAATGACACTAGCTTAGTCAAGCCAGTTTTTGTCCAAAACCTCTTGACTAATAAATTTATCTCTGATAGGCCTATTCTTGCACATGAAGGTACTATAACTAGAAACAGATACTTTCTTTACTATCAAAAGAATGATGCGTTACGTTCCATGAAAGTAGGCGAATCAAAATTACTTTTTTTATTTTTGCAATCATTAAAACGAAAGACCGGAAATCCCATACCCTACCTGCAGAGTTTTTCTTTAAACTTGTCTTATGAGTTATGCAATTTTTTAATGCTGATTAAAATATTTAATCAAGATAGTTTTACTTATTATGGTGATGAATCGTTTATCGTCACTGACAGTCAAACATATACAAGGTACATGGGATTGAGTAGATTAAGGACGATTGACCTTTCTAGGAATCTAGGTCTAGGATAATATCCTATTTTAACGATGCTTTCATGCTTATAAAATTTACATGCTCATTTCATTTTGTTAGTGCAGTGTAAACGTGTTTAACTATAACTGACAGAAATTTCCCCCACAGACTCAATGTATTATATATATATATATATATATATATATATTTGTTTTTTATATTCCTGTACACGAATGATTTGTTCGATAGCAGTAAACAGTTTATGGTACATTAGGCAGCAAAATTATTGAAGCACTAGTAATAATTCGCATGCTGTTTTGTTATGTAAATATTTGTCGAGTCATGATCTTAGTCTTATGCTGCTGTTTATAAAAAAAGTAAATTGATGATAAAAATTAGCGATTAAAGTGAAAAAAAAAAAAAAAAAAAAATTAACTTTAAAAAGATTCCTTTTCGGCAAGCTTAACGGCAAAGGTTGTATGGAATTACAATTTCAACTTGCAATTATAACATTAACATTTGTTAACATTGGACCATTTGGGCATCACTAAATTTCAATGTTAATTGTTACGAATTTAGTAAATTGTATGATTTGGCAGCAAAATTTGATAGCTGATGACGAAATTTTTGACTTGGCAACAAAATTTGTTGTTTGACAAAATTTGGCGGAATTGGCGATGAAGAAGGGCAGCTTTCGCATCATTATATTTTCTTCCCACTCAAAAAACCTCTTATCTCTTCACTGACCAATATCTTGTTTCCACAAGATAAAAAGACAAAGGAAGCTGTAACGAATTGCTCTCAATTTCAATCGTAAATTTTAAATTCTTGCCTAAACTGGTGTTCTACACTATTCACCACAAACGATATTTGTATTAAGACTAACACATTGTTTAATTTTATACTAGCAAACCCGTGCAAAACTTTCGCACTTTATTTCTTTTCTTATTTACCAAAGTTTGAAACTTATACCAATTTCACAACATAAATTAAAGTTTTAATTTACCAGAACCAAATAATTATGTGCAATAGTGAAATAAAAATCATTCAAAGAAAGGTTTCAAAATAAAATTCATGATTGACGACCCAATTTTCATACTTCCACAGGCAATACAGTTTTAGCATATGATCCCCGTGACACCATTTAAATTTTTGTCGCCATGTTGGCGATGACTTTATTTATTATGGTATAATTTTTTTTAAAAAAATAAATAATAATAATTTCTATTTTGATTATACTTTTTATGATTGCACTTTTTAGTCAGTTCATAATAATTCATATTCTGTATATGTCTTTAAAGTATTGGTTGGTTTAAAATGACGTTTGCAAAGATTCTGAAGAAGAAACTTTTAAAAATACATTTTTCCATAAAATAATTTCATCAAACAAGTGCCGTCATTTTTTCTTATTGGATCATTGAGCTGAGTCCACGTTCTTAAATATTGTTCATTTATATATATTATTTTTTATCCTCGCGTATTTTATTAATGACATCACTATCGTATCGTTTCGACAAAATGTAATCGTAACTGGACCAAGTTAGAGAAATATTATATAGATTTTTAAATGATTAATTAAAGCAGTTAACATGTTTTTTATTTTTCACTGATCTTTTTCATTACAGTTTGCACGTGGCGTAAGTATCAGATTATAAATTTAAGCAATTAAAACTATAGAAAAAGTGGACTTCATCAGAATTGACGAAAAATCACTTTTTAACTTGTAACTTTAAGCAATTGAAGCTATCGAAAAAGTTTAAATACAAAAATTGTTCTTTAGGGTAAGGCGGTAATTCGCCTGATTTTAAGTTTTTTCCTATTTTCAATATTAAAAAAATTATGGGCAATTGAAAATTTCCATCCCCTTTGAGCTGGACACCCCATCTACGAACTTGACCGAGATTTTTGCTGTCCTGACAACATATTCCGAGCTGGTTAAATTTAAATAAAAATTACTCCAGTTATCGTGTTCACAACTTAACAACGAAAAAGCATTATATATATATATATATATATTGTTGCGTACTTGGGGGTTCGTGAGTTGTCCGAGAATGAAAGGCCAAACGTACAAAAATTCAGTATTTTATTCACAGAAAGTTCCAGAAAAATGCAGGTCTACAAACCAAGTATCAGCTTCAATTCAACTAGTAAACACAGTTTAAACAACAGCTGTCAATAGCAAATCCACAGTACAAACTGTATAGCAATAACACATAAAGCAAGTCTCTTCCAAAGAGGCTCTCAAAGCAATGCAACATTGACAGAAGCTGATCTTAGACTGAACTGAACTGACTGCCTTGGCGAGGAAGCGCTCCTGAATGTGGTCAACCAATCAACTTACAGCTTCCATATTTGGTATATCCCATGTAAGGATTTTCTCGGCAAGGTCACCAAAAAATCGCCAAGGTTGGAGAAAGTCGCCAAATTTGGCGCCAAACCCATTACCTGCCTTATTGGGGCTTTTTAATGCGTTTGTTATGAACCCACGTTCTGTATTTTATTATTATACTTAAAATTGTAATATTGGTTTGTGAATCTGGCAACAAGTCAGTTTCTCTAGTTTTAAGTTTTGTTCTGGTTTAAGTACGTTACGTTTGATTAAGTTCTTTTCCATTTACGTATAAATATTTCATATCATCTGTAAATAAACATAGTTTTAATTAGTACGATATGCGTATTCTTTGAATGCTGATAAGTAACATTTGGCGTCCGCGATATTTAACTCGAATATGTTTGTTTTCATAACTGAAATAAGTAACTAGTACTTTCTTTGCTTTTGAAATATTCTTTTGTTTGCATTTACGTAACTGAAATTTATAATGAATCAAAAGAATAACGATGGTGCAAATACGAACCAAACAAATAATGATGGTGTGAATACAAATGTTTTGGATAATTTGAAAAGAGAAAGAACAAATTTACGACGTCAGTTTACGACTGCTTGTAACCAGTTCAATGAGTTAATAGCTGACACGACGATAGAAAGTAAGCAAATTTCTGTGATATTTAATAAGATTTTGGATAAGTCAGAACGTTTATTTAAGATTGATTCTGAATTGTGTGAACTTTTAGAATTAAATGATGATGAATATGATCAGATTGAATCATATAGAGATCGTTTTATAGAAATCAAAACTATATATGAAAAAAATGAACAATCATCTCACGATGAAGTTTCTAGTACAAATTCGATTTCTGGTCTTAATTTAAAACTTCCTAAGCTAAATTTAAAAGAATATGATTTGGTTCCTAGAACATGGGTTGCTTTTTGGGGGCAATTTTCCCGCATCCATGTTGATGATAGCATACAAGAAGAAGATAAATTTCAATATTTACTTTCTTCATTGAAGTCAAAAACCAAAGCCAGAGATATTGTAGAAAGTTATCCATCTTCCAAGGATAATTATATTAAAGTTATTGAGCATCTTAAGTCGAGATTTGGAAGAACGGATCTTCTGATAGAAGTTTATGTACGTGATCTTTTAGCTTTAGTAAGTAATAGATCATCCGTCAAATTATCGGAACTTTATGATAAATTAGGATCATATTTAAGAGGATTAGAAACCCTTGGCGTTACTACTCAAAATTATGCTGCTATGCTTTATCCGGTAGTAGAATCTTGCTTACCTGCTGAAGTTTTGAGAGCCTGGGATAGATATAGGCTTAATAGGGAAACTAATGTTGAGGATTCTTTTTTGACTAAAGAAAAATTATTAGAAAATTTAATGTCATTTTTGCAACATGAAGTTGAGGGTGAGGAGCATCGAGTTTTAGCAGAAAGTGCCTTTGGCAATGCCATGAAAAATAAGAAAGAGCATAATTCGCCAATTTCAAGGAACGAGCCAACAGCATCCGCTTTAATAAACTCCTCACCACCTAAGAGAAGCTTAATTGTATTTTCTGTGATTATAATCACTCCAGCCAAAACTGTAACAGAGCTGTGACTTTAAGCAATGAAGAAAGAAAATCAATAGTTATAAAGAAAAAATGTTGCCTAGTTTGCCTAAAACCTAATCATTTGGCGAAAAACTGTCGAAGTAATGTAAAATGCATTGTATGCAGCAGACGGCATTATCCACTGCTTTGTCCAGATTTGAAAACAAAATCAACTGATATGCCAAGCAATCAAAATAGAATAGAGGGGGAAAGTTCTGCTACACTATTTGCTTCATCGTTACATGAAATTTATTTGAAAACATTAATTGTACGCTTACGTCATAAGAACAAGTGCCTGAATGTTAGAGCCCTGCTTGATGATGGATCTCATAGATCATATATAGAAAAGAGTTTGGTGCAAGAACATAAGTTAACTCCAGTAGGGACAGAAACCTTATGCCAAGGACTATTTGGTGGCAGTACTACACCGTAGAAGTTGTTGCGTACTTGGGGGTTCGTGAGTTGTCTGAGGATGAAAGGCCAAACGTACAAAAATTCAGTAATTTATTCACAGAAAATTCCAGAAAAATGTAGGTCTATAAACCAAGTATCAGCTTCAATTCAAACAGAAACCACAGCTTAAACAACAGCTGTCAACAGCAAATCCACAGTACAAACTGTATAGAAATAACACATAAAGCAAGTCTCTCTCAAAGAGGCTTAAGAGCAATGCAAGCACTAGCGAAGCTGGCTGAGATCTGAACTGAACTGACTGCCTTGGCGAGGAAGCGCTCCTTATATGCTGTTCCATGGAGCCCAGATTTTTCGAGAAAACTCTAGAAAGTGGTCAACCAATCAAATTACAGCTTCCATATTTGGTATATCCCATATAAGGATTTTCTCGCCAAGGTCGCCAAAAAAAATCGCCAAGGTGGGAAAAAGTCGCCAAATTTGGCGCCAAATCCATTACGTGCATTACTGGGGCTTTTTAATGCGTTTTTAAGAGAAAATAAGGCTATTTCAACGCTAAAACGACTAGAAATGCACAAAATTAGCACTTTATCAACTTACTAAGCCTCTTTGAAAGAATTTATACAAAAATAAACACAATTATTTACAATTTCGTAACAATATATAGAAAAGAGTTTGGTGCAAGAACTTAAGTTAACTCCAGTAGGGACAGAAACCTTATGCCAAGGACTATTTGGTGGCAGTACTACACCGTTGAAAGAACATGGGCGTTTTAATGTGGTTATAGAAAGTACTGATGGAAAATATTCAACCAAACTTTCATTTTTAGATCAATCTAAGATTTGTTCAAATTTGCCCAGAATAAAAGATAAAAATTTAATATCACAACTTTCATCAAAGGGGATTAGGTTATCTGATGTTGGCAATGATATACCTCCAATTAGGTTACTCATCGGCGCAGACATTATTGGTTCACTTCTAACTGGAAGAATTGAAGTGTTGAAAGGAGGATTATCAGTAGTCGAAACTAAACTAGGATGGACTGTACTAGGACTTGGTCGAAAGCGTGAAGTATTGAATACAGTATCTTTATGTTTACAAAGTGTCGAATTAGAAAAATTATGGGATTTAGAAACATTGGGCATAAATGATCCCCTTCAAGAAAAAGCTAGGAAAATTTTAGACGAAGAAACACTTCTTCATTTTACTGAGACTGTTAAGATCAATGAGAAAAATAGATATGAGATTTCACTACCCTGGTTGGCAGGACATCCTCAGTTATTCAATAACTATGATAAAGCAGCATTAAGACTTATGCAAACAACTAAACGCTTGCTTAAAGAAAATTACTTTGAGGAATACAATGACATTTTTCTTCGTTGGGAGAGTGAAGGCATAATAGAAGAAGTGGAACCAGCTCAAACTACTGAAGCTTTATATTATTTACCGCACAGACCAGTGATTAAATTATCAAGTGTTACTACAAAAATTCGTCCAGTGTTTGACGCTTCATCAAAGACTTCTGGTGGTGCATCATTAAATGACTGTCTAAGTACTGGACCAAGTCTAATTCAACAAATTCCTCTACTTCTTAACAAGTTCAGAATAGATGCTTTAGGAGTCACAGCAGATATCAAACAAGCATTTCTGCAAATTAGTGTTCGTCCAGAAGACAGAAATGTGTTAAGATTTCTCTGGTGGAAAGATAAAGATCGATCAGCAATCAAAGAATACCGACATACCCGTGTTGTATTTGGAGTTACTTCAAGTCCATTTTTATTAAATGCTACTATTGATTATCATTTGCAATATCAACAATTCCAAACCATAGAATTACAAACAACAATGGAAATACTTAAGAAAGGATTTTATGTCGACAATTTAATCACAAGAGTCCAAAATGAAGATGAATATATGAAATTGCAGGTTCAATCTAAAGAAGTTATGAAAATCGGTGGTTTTGATTTACGCTGCTGGACATGCACAGGAGATGAGAATCAGGAAGATCATTCAGTTCTTGGCTTAAAGTGGAATACGGAGTCTGACGAGCTTAAGTATCATTTTCCCAAAGCAATAGAAAATTTAGAAGATATAGGTACTAAAAGAAAATTACTTTCAATAGTTAACAGTGTTTATGACCCAATTGGTTTTACGTTACCTGCCATGCTGTTTCCTAAGTTACTCCTGCAAGAGGCTTGGAAGAGAAAATAAGTTGGGATGATCCACTTCCCAATGATCTCCAGTCACAATATAAAAACTGGGTGAAACATTTTCATTGTATACAACAATGTTCTATTCCAAGAAGAATGCTTTATGGATCTAAAGAAGATGCCACTCTACACTTGTTTTCAGATGCATCAGGTAATGCTTATGCTTGTTGTGCGTATCTTCGTTGTAAAGAGAATTCAGAAGTATTTGTCAATTTAGTTGCTGCTAAGTCAAGAGTCTCACCAATTAATCGGCTAACTATTCCACGATTAGAGCTGTTGGGGGCTTTACTGGCTGCTCGTTTAGCCAAAACTATAAAATCTGCAATGAATTTTCCTCTTAAAACTTTCTTTTGGACTGATTCTATGGTAGCATTAGCCTGGATTTTAAAAAGGGAACCCTGGAATAATTTTGTTGGAAACAGAGTAAAGGAAATTAGAGAACTAACAGACACGGAAAGTTGGAAATACGTTCCAGGAGAGCAGAACCCTGCTGACCTCCCATCTCGATCATGTACTTGTAAGGAACTTGAGAAAAAAAAACTGGTGGGAAGGACCCTCGTGGCTGAAGAATTCTACCGAATTATGGCCAAATGAATGCATAACTTTTCCAGAAGAAGCACTAACTGAAAGAAGAAAAGTTGTAATAAGTGCAGCGAACATTCAAGATGCTGAAAAATTTAGCCAAAGACTTTTGTATTTTTCTGAATATCCTAAGCTGCTGCGTATGATGGCCTGGATATTAAGATTTTGCCGACTTTCTAAGAATAAAGAAATGAATATATCAATCAATTTAAGTACCGAAGAAATTATTGGGAGTACAAATTAATTCGGTCCGTTTTCAATAGATGGCTCTGGCTGATTTGTTTACTGAATAATGATAGATGTTTTTGGCATTGTTAGAAAGGTTTGACCTTTGTCAACCATATTCAGTCAACGAAGCTTCGAGTTTTATACAACAACATTGGTTTTTTGAGCATTCAATATGTCGAGTTTTGTGCTAAAGAAACAACATTTGCGGGAAGTTTTGATTTTCTTTTTTAATTGGAAGAAAAGTGCCGCTGAAGCGCATCGATTGCTTGTGGAAGTTTATGGTGAATCTGCGCCATCTGATAAATCATGTAGAGAGTGGTTTCGACGCTTCAAAAATGGTGATTTTAGTGTCGAAGACAATGAGCGCCCGGGCCAGCCGAAAAAGTTCGAAGACGCCGAATTGGAGGAATTGCTCGATCAAGATCCGTGCCAAACGCAACAAGAGCTTGCAGGATCGTTGGGAGTCACTCAGCAAGCAATTTCCGTGCGCTTTAAAAAATGGGAATGGTTCAAAAGCAAGGAAATTGGGTCCCATACGAGTTGAAACCGCGCGACGTTGAAAAGCGATTTTTCATTTGTCGTTAAAAATTACTTGGAAACGTTGAAATGGGAGGTCCTACCCCACCCGCCGTATTCGCCAGACCTTGCTCCTTCTGATTATTGGTTGTTCCGACGGATGCATCACGATTTGGCTGGACACCGCTTCACTTCTTTCGAAGAAATTCAAGAATGGCTCGATTCATGGTTTGCGTCCAGAGAGGACTCATTTTTCAGAGATGGAATCCGAAAATTGCCAGAAAGGTGGACAAAAGTTGTGGCTACCGATGGACAATACTTTGAATAACATGTTTTTTCATTTTGATAATAAATAAAATGTTTTTTTAACGAAAAAAAACGGACCGAATTAATTTGTACTCCCAATAATGAAGCTGGAATTGTCCTTACAAAAATAATTCAACGTGAATGGTGTACTGAAAATAGAAAAAGATATGAAGGAACAATGAAGTTTTATGAAGAAAATGGTTTATTGAAAGTGAAGACTCGACTCATACTTGGAGAAGACAATGATGATTTTAAGTACCCGATTGTTTTACCAGATCACTTGATAGTCAGGCATTACATCGAGTACATACACAAAAGCTTAAATCATGCTGGGGTCCAAACTGTTTTATCTCATATAAGAGAAAGATTTTGGATTCCTCGTGGTCGAAGAGTAATTAGAGAAGTTATTTCTCGGTGCATACCTTGTAAGAGACATTCAGTCAAAGCCATAGTCACAGAACCAGCTCCACTTCCAGCGAATAGAATAAACAGAGTAGCAGTCTTTCAAGTAAGCGGTACAGATTTGGCTGGTCCCATTTTTCTTCGAGAAGGTATTAAAGCGTGGATAGTTTTATTTACGTGTGCTGTATTTCGTGCTGTACATTTAAAACTAATTAGTTCCTTATCAACTGAAGCATTTATGCAAGCCTTACGTCGATTCTTTGCGCGCAGAGGTAGAATTTCTATTATGTATACTGACAATGGAACTAATTTTGTTGGAACTTCCAGATGTTTTGAGAATTTAGACTGGGAAGCAATTCAAGCTGAATGTGGAATGAGAAAAATCAAATGGAACTTCCCACCAAGCGCACCATGGTACGGAGGATGGTGGGAGCGAATAATTCGCTTAATAAAAGATCTATTAAAAAGAAATCTTGGAAAGGCCTGCTTAAGTTTCGAAGAAATGCAAACAGTTCTATGTGACTGTGAGGATACTATCAATAAACGTCCACTAACATATGTATGTGAAGATCCAAATGAGCCATTGCCATTAACCCCTGCTCATTTCTTACATGATGTACGAAATCCTTTAGAGCTCAATACAATTGATTCGGATATAATTGATGGAAATCATCTAAGGAAAAGATTAAGTTATGTTCAAAGGGTAAGAGAGCATTTCAGGAGACGCTTCCAGAGAGAGTATATTTCAGAATTAGTAAGAAATCCTGATGTCAAGAGACTTAAAGATAAAATTCAAATTGGAGATATAGTACTTGTGGGATCAGAAAATCTTAAAAGAATAAACTGGCCCTTAGGAAAGGTCATAGAATTGTTTGTAGGAAAAGATGGAAAACAGCGAGTAGCTCGATTAAAGGTAGCAAAGGGTGAAATTATACGACCACTTCAGAGATTATATCCCTTGGAAATTTCTTCGAAGGATATTATCATGCCCACAAAAAATGAAGAGTCCTTACCTGAAGTTGCTGAACAACCAAAGTGTGCTATTGACAGTGACAAAATGGCAGACGAAATTAAATTTTCTAGAAAGGGTAGACCTATAGTCAAACCCAAAAAACTGGATTTGTAAAGTACTTATTTTTCGTTTCCTATGTCAAAATTTAAGTTTGATATAATTTCAAAACTCACTGTTTCTCCTTTAAAGTAAACTTTGTGGTTATGTTAATAAGTTTTGTCTTTCAAATATATATCTTTCAAGACAAAAGGTGGGAGAATGTTATGAACCCACGTTCTGTATTTTATTATTATACTTAAAATTGTAATATTGGTTTGTGAATCTGGCAACAAGTCAGTTTCTCTAGTTTTAAGTTTTGTTCTGGTTTAAGTAAGTTACGTTTGATTAAGTTCTTTTCCATTTACGTATAAATATTTCATATCATCTGTAAATAAACATAGTTTTAATTAGTACGATATGCGTATTCTTTGAATGCTGATAAGTAACAGCGTTTTTAAGGGAAAATAAGGCTATTTCAACGCTAAAACGACTAGAAATGCACAAAATTATCACTTTATAAACTTACATAGCCTCTTTGAAAGAATTTATACGAAAATAAACACAATTATTTACAATTTTGTAACAATATATATATACTTTCGAACGGAGGGTGGTTTGGGGTTCTACGGGTCATGATCGGTGAAAATATGAAGAAATTTTCAGAAGTCGTGTCATGAGGACCATTGCAATAGGTAGATTTCCTATAAGGAATCTACCTAAAAAAAAAAAAAAAAAAAAAAATGAAAGATGTGGAGGTGTGCTTCAATAATTTTTGTTACCGACTGCAGCATACCCATGCATATTTGAATAGCTGAGTTTGGACTTATGCTGATAGCAGACACTAAAAAAAAAACACAAATTATCCGCTAATAATCTGATTTTCGCATTCAAGGATCTGAAAACTTGTAAATATAGCAAAAGCTCAATTAATAAAATTTTGCCCCAAAACAATACTATCTCTATCAATATATCTATGTAAGAGAAAGTAAAAAAGTCTAGAACGATTAAATGTAAATTACAAAATTATTCAATCAAAAATCAATCAGATATTCATATCGCTTCCAGCAACCCCAATCTCTCACAATATTTCTCCATTTATTTTATCTAAATTAACGATTTCTTACTAAAATAGAATTATAAAACTCTTTGTTTCAGGTCACGTGCCTCTCAACGCTTTGATTGGCGTAGCTGTTTGTATAATTCTGCTGATAATGTTCCAGGGCGTTGTGATGTACTACTTCAGGCCTTGCAGTACCATTTATCGAAAAAACTCAACAGCAACTTCCCCGGTACCTCCATCACCTTCGACAATCAGCTCAATATACAAATACATGTCATCCAAAGAACTTACTTTGGAAGATAATAATCAGTATGAAATAATGACTTAGAGTTTTTGTATCAAGATAACTTTCTGTAGTGAATTATCATATTTAATTTCAGACATCACCAGAGAAATGTTTTCTTTAGTAAAATAAAAGTTCAAACTCATGATTAAATTGTAAATACCAGTATGAATAAAATATTAACATTATGAAATTATAACATTACATACTACATTAAAGAAATTATAAAATACTAGTATATAACCCCGTCAAAAATGACGGAATGTGAACGATAAATCCTGAAAACAATATTTAGATCATGAAGATTACCACGTGATCATTTAAATGTATTTTTAATTTTTGTTTATAAATCAAATGTGTTTCGATATTTTATAATTTTCGTTCTGAAATTAAAAAAATTCTACCCGATCAATAAATATGAATGATAATAAAAAACTGCTGGTTGACAAAAAATATAGGCCCGACAACACAACAGCAACAACACATCCCAGTGTTCCGTTAAAATCTCTATTTAAAGTCCTCATAATAAGAATAATCTGGTGTGTCACTCACACGACTTTCTCTTACCCAGAAATTTAATACTATAAATACAGGTTGGAGATTAAGAGGTAAGATAATGATGATATGTAAACCTATGTTAAACAATTCAAATTAGGCTTCGGAAGAGTTTTATATGATAATTAGTTCTGTGTGAAGGGGGCTACCGCCCCACTCAATCCCTCGTTTCATTAATGCACCTAGATTTTTATAAAATGTAATTCGGTTATTTAAAAATAATTCTGTTTTTAAAAAATAATTTATTAAAATTAAAATTATCTTTTATGATAATGTAGACGATTTCCATATTAGAGAAGTAGTATAACACTAAATATAAAAAAAAAAAAAAAAAAGTTGCATTTATTCTCAATATTAAAGTAAAAAAAAAAAAAAAAAAAAAATTTAACAATGAAAAAAATCGATAAATTTATTATAAATTATCGCAGATCGATGGTTCAACCATTCGTTTTAAGGGTATTGGCGAGCTCTTTTGAAAGATACGCATCATGAAAATTTACTCCCCTCGAGGGGGGCGGCGAGGCTTCTACATACACAAAAAAAAAAATTCCCCGTTGACTACCACTATTACAAAAAATATATATTCGTTTCATTTGGTTTAGTGCAGTCTATAGATGTTGCTGGAGTCATTCGCTCCTACCTTTCAAAAAGGAAAATCATCATTAACTGGGGCGAGGGAAACACAGAATTTCCCCAAACTAAAGGCTGCCCCCAGGGCTCGTGCCTCGGCCCGATTCTCTGGAATCTCATAGCTGACGGCGTGCTAAAGCGCATGAACTCTGAGGGCTTTACGACATTCGCTTATGCGGACGACTTCACTCTGATTCTCACGGGCCGTATCAGGAAGGATCTGGAGGACCAGGCCCAGGAAGCACTCTCCTTATTTAGCAGGCTCCTTAAAGAGTTTGACCTCAAACTCTCACTATCTAAAACCAAGGCCCTAACTTTGGCTTTCCCCAGATCCCTAAAAAAGAGAAATCCCAAGATGCGGATTGATGGTATCAGTGTCCAGCATGTTGATCACATGAAGCTTCTGGGAATAACCTTCGACAGACACCTCAACTGGCTGCCCCATGTAAAGGACCTTAAACTCAAAACACTAAGTCATTACCACAACTCAACTAAGATGGTAGGAAAGAGGTGGGGTATCTCCACCTCTCTCCTTAAAATATGGTATCAAACAATAATTGAAAAAATAATAACTTATGGAGCAGGCATCTGGGGAGGTCACTTAAGATCTGACGCCAGAGCTTCGCTTGACTCCGCTCAACGCCCTTTCCTCCTGCAAATTGCAAGAGGGTATAAAACCATCTCCACGGATGCCCTCACCGTTATCACTGGGATTCCCCATGCCCACTTGCAGGTTGCCCAAACCTATACTAAAATTAAAATCCTACAACTAAACGACCAAGAGTTCACTAACATAGTCTTTCCCCAAACTCCCATCCAGCCCCTGACCTGCAGTTGGGCAATTCACCCAGGTTTGGATATAGCTCCTCTAATAACAAACTGTTCAAAAAATAGCTTCTCGCCTTCTGTCCCGGTGGCGATCTACACGGATGGCTCTAAGACCGAGGCTGGAGTTGCCTCAGCTTTCTGTGTTCTTGAAGGCGACAGCGAAGCCTATCGGTGGGCGGGTAGGCTCGAGGACTACAACTCAGTATTCCAAGCAGAACTCTACGCAATTAAAAAAGCCCTAGACTGGGCGGTCGTAAATCATAATCAACAACAACAACTAAGTGTTTATAGTGATAGTCTTTCGAGCCTGCTCGCCATTGCTCGCCATCGGAACAGACACCCACAAGTCCTGGAAATAAAAGAAATTCTAATGAACCCTAACCTTAACTGTACCCTGGCACACGTTTCTGCCCACAGGGGAGTAGTCGGTAATGAACTTGCTGATTCCCTGGCCAAAGAAGCCACAGAATTCTCAGTAAAAGAACCATCTCCACCTGCCCCTCCCTCCTACGTAAAATTAAAACTGAAACAAATCTTCATTTTAAAATGGCAAGACCTGTGGCGAAATTCCGAGAAGGGTAGATATACCTTCTCCCTAATCCCACAGGTTTCAACAAATTCATGGACTCTAACTCCTCCCATAACGGCTTTCTTAACAGGCCATGGCCCCTTTCAATCCTACCTCATCAAGTTTCATCGCCGACGCTCTCCTCAGTGTCCCTGCGGTGAGGAGGGAACTCCCGAACATTATTATTTCTCTTGCCCCCTAACTCAACAGTTCCATTTCAGAAATCCCTCTCCAAGACCAAATAATTGGCTTGAAAATATCTTAACCAGAAAACTGTTAATTAAAAAACTAAACAATATTTACTCCCTCTTAATGGACATAACCAATTTGACTGATTAATAACTATTCCCACTGGCAGCTAATGTTCTTCCCAAATGAAGCTACTTATCCTCCCACCCTTTTTCAAAATACCCTTCACCAAAACAAAAATCTGTTTGCAAGGAAGCCTCTTACTAAAACCTCTCTTAAAAACTAAATAAACTCTATAGTTTAAATTATCAACAATCCTAACTCTCTCATTCTCTCCTCTGTTACCCAAATTACCCTGCAAAATCAGTTTTCTGCACAGTTGTTCTGCAATACTGTCACCCATGTTGTCATCCAATTGTATCATCTGGACTATTCTAGTCAAACTTGAACTCTCTAGTACACATCAAGAGTTGTGAAAACTTATCTAGTGCCATCTGTCGCGAGAGGCCTAAAGGGCCTGGCACAATCCATCTAAAATTATCATCGCCCAATGTCGCGAGGTGGCTTTCAGCCAAGCGATGACCATGTACTCTTTCTATGTTGTTTTCCATCGCCCCTTGTCGCGGTAAGGCTTCATGCCTGGCGATGCCTATTTAAAACCCTCTTGCTTTTTAAATAAACGTCAGGCAGGTCTATAGGGGTTCTTCTCGGGACAGCCCACGTGAACCTCGGTTCTGGAAGCGCTCAACACCGCTCTTCGAGCGGTGACCGTGGGCTGCTCCCCTGTTCAGTCTATAGATGTTAAATTCTACTTACCTGCAACTTCTCCCATATACGTAATGTATTTGAATACTTTTGAATGCCCCTGTTCACGAACAATTTGCTTCATCTTAACGAAAAGCTTACTGTAGCATCCCTATATGATACACATTTGGAATACCGAGTTTGGAATTTCTGCTACAATTTGTTCTTGAGATATGCTGATAACAGACACACAGACAGACAGACTCAGAGACCATTCGCTAAAAACATGATTTTCGTATTCAGGGTACCTCAGAACATGTAAGTATAACAAAAACTCGCTTTCGAAAATTTGACCATTAAACAATACTCTCTCGACCCTATGGGTAAGAGAAAGTAAAAAACGATTCACTTCATTTTACCAAAATACTTTTTTTTAAAGACTATCGAAGATCCTGTTTTCAAATACGCAAGCGAAGTGCGACGTCACTGACCGTCCGTGGATGCAAGAAAAAGATTCCCTTTGTTAATCGTCCATTGGATTTTTTATAAAAAACTATTAAAAATCGAGGAAAATTATTTCTCGATTTTAATACCCGTATTTGGGTATAGATATGCTATCGTATCGATGTGTTAGATTGAGTTATTTTGCTGTCAAACTGACAAAATTTTAAATTTCAAAACTATGTCATCTTTGGCGTTTTATGTATTTGGCGATTAAAAACATAATACGAAAATATACATGCCAGATGTTTATTTTCGTAATATATATTGTACGCAATATTGTTTCATATAATTCATTGCTCTCTTAATATAAGTTGTTAAAATAACCATGATTTTTGAAAGCAATAAATTTGTTCGCCAGATAATTTGGCGATATTTTTTTTTTCCACCAAGGATCAGTGGCGACGCGTGAGTGACGTTTCGGTCATCTTCATGTGTGTGGTTAGAAACAGTCCGTTATCATGGAAAGTTCATTCATCTGATTGACTGTTGGAATGCCGTCATACCTACGTTGCTGTATAAAAAAGACGAATCAACCAATAAGATAAATACACATTCTATTACAATGTACTGTTTCCAGCCACTCGCGTAACGATGACCAAAAACGTCATTCACGCCTCGCCACTGCCAAGGATGACAGATATATTAAATCTATTCTGCTGCAACATATGGGTATGTTATATCAGACACTTTATTTAGACATTTGAAAACAGATTTGACTTCAAATTATGATGGAATATTTATCATTTTCTTTTAATTAGTATATTAGTTGGATATTTATTGTGTAAATATCATCCTTTGAAATGAAATGTTTATGTTTTGAATCGAATATGGAAGTTAGTCATTTTATTTTTCTTTAGTTTTGAAATTTAAAATTTAAATTTTATCAATCTTACAGCAAAAACAACTTAATCTAACGCATGCACACGATAACTAATACATATCTATACCGAAATATGGGGATTAAAATCGGGAAATAATTTTCCTCAATTTTTAATAATTTTTTACGAAAAATCCAATGGGCGATTAACATAGGAAATCTTTTTCTTCCATCCACTGACGTCCAGTGACGTCATCACTTTGCTTGCGTATTTTCTAACTAATTATCCAATAATTACAGATAATCCATGCTAACCCAAATTCACCTCTACTCGATACTTCCAACCAGCTATCTCACCCACATCATCGCCAAAATATCCAAGATCCAGCTAGGGACTGTCTCATTCTCAACCGAACATTTTATCTTGACTGGACATTATCACCTTAGACTACTCTACTTTCAATACTCATTTCAACTGGTGACCTTTATTTGCCTAACCGAATATTCTATCCCAACTATAACTTTACACTAATTTCAAAACTAAAATCAACTGGTGACATTTACGTACTGAACTCGACGCCAATCTTACCTTACAATGTAAACAAACAATGAAGCTTGATAAAAATATTTAACGACTTTAATATGTTTTTACAATATTTTAAGAGTTTTAAGGCTTTAATATGTTTTAGAAATACGTTAAGCGTTTTTTTTTTAAGAAACAGTCAAAGAGTCGTTCATTCGGAATTAAAGAGTTGTCCATTTGGAATTTGTATTTTCTGAATGGCAACAGTTTTGGTTTGTTTTTATTTGGTATTGCGTTGCTTACAATTATGAAGTTATATATATTTATATTTATAGGTTCATGTTTATAATAGCCAATATCCAGTGATCCGTTATATTTAATTTAGACCTTTAAACATTACAATTTAATAGTTTTTCAAGGTTTTAGAGGAAATAATTAAGAATACGTGCGATACAAAAAATATTATATGTATGTTTCCTTAAGTTGAACCAGCTCAGTGAGTTGATCAAACGGAAAAAAAAATGGCTGCCAAATGTTTCTCTTTTGAAGCGGTCTAACCGGAATCGTTCATGACAGATGAGGGTCATTATTATTATTAATTAGCAAACCCATGTGAAATTTTCGCACTTTATTTCTTTTCTCATTTATCTTTAAAATTTGAAACTCATAAATCTTAAACCAATTTTTCAACCTAAATTTAATTTTAATTCAACAGAAGCCAAGTTATTGTGAAAATCAAATTAATATTTTGCAATGAAACACTAGTGATGTTAAACCAAAATCATACTAAGAAAGGTTTCAAAATAAAATTCATGTTTAACCACCCATGTCATACTTTGGCAGGCAGTACAGCTTTAGAATATAATCCCCATAACAACTTTTAAATTTCTGTCGCAATGTTGGCAATGCATTTTTATTAAATAATTTATTTATTTTGGCATAAAGTTTTTGTTTAAAAAAAAAAGAAAAAAAAAAACTTTAGTACCTTACCTATTTGGATTATATTTTTAACCGACTTCAAAAAGAAGGAAGGTTCTCAATTCAAACCGTATGTTTTTACTTTCCGAACACTATAGTGAGAAAAGTATTGTAATCATGTCAAAAATCTGAATTTGAGATTTTGTTGTTTCTATACGTTTCAAGGTCCCCTGAGTCCGTTTTCACTATTTTTACGATGATGTATGTATGTGTGTGTGTATGTCTGTGAGTGAACACGCTAGCGTCTAAACGCTTTGTTCGAATAAGCTGAAAGTTGGTACGCATATTGTAAGTCACCATAGAACGAACCCTATAGATTTTGGTGAATCTAGCACTTATAGTTTTTTACAACGGCACAAAGAAAAATTCTTTATCATTATGGCCTATGGGGCCCAATTTTTAAAAGTGTGATAGCGTCTAAACGCCTAATTAATATGAGCAAAAGATTTGTACACCTGTTATAGGTCACAGTTGCACCAACTGTATAGATTTTGGTGAATCTAGCACATGCAGTTTTTTACAGGGACACAAGGAAAAATTCTTTACCATTATGGCCTATGGGACCAAATTTTTAAAAGTGCGATAGCATCTAAACGCCTTATTCAATTGAGCTGAAAATTTATATGAATCTTATAAATCACTGTTGCACTAACTACATTTTGCACTACTAAGCATTTTGGTGAATCTAGCATTTATAGGTTTTTACAGGGAAACAACGAAAAATTCTTTATCATTATGATCTATGGGCTAGTAGCTTTATGGGCTAGTTCAGTAGCTTTAAACAAAACATCGTGTAATAGATGGTGAAAAATACTCAACCACTCTATTATGGTTTTCTCTCTTTTGTTTGCTTAACAACTCCTCTTTCTTTACTTTATCTACAAGACTGTTAATGACTCAATGATCGGAAAGTCGAGTGGAGTCACTCCAGATTTTTTTTATGTTTGTTAGCTCAAAACTTCTGAATGGATGCTCCGATTTTGATACTTTTTTTAACCGACTTCAAAAAAAAAGGAAGGTTCTCAATTCAAACCGTATGTTTTTTTTATGATTGTTAGCTCATAACTTCTGAACGGATGCTCTGATTTTGATACTTTTTGTTTTGTTGAAAACGCCTTGATCTAAAATAGGTCCCATTGTAATATCTTTACGATCTAAAGAAAATACAGGATGCCCAAAAAAATCAGTCCCAACTCTTTTAACTGCTAAACGGCTGCAGCTATAGTGATAAAAATGGTATGTAAGTATAGCAAAGTGACCATGCAGTACAAGGTTAAACCGCTTGTAGTGCCACCTGGTGGAAAATAGTGGAGTTAGTGTTCCTACCTCGAAAACGGTTCTAAAGAAAAAGGAAATTACAAAGCTGAAGAGTATCAACGATTTAGTACAAAAAGATAGTTTATACATTCATTCTAACTATTTCATTATGATTTCATTAAGATATAAACAAATTAGAGGATACTCACAAATGTCTGTTCTCACTTTAACTGCTGAACGCATGCAGCTACACTGGTAAAAGCAGTATGTAAGTATCGATGTTGAAACTTCTGTCCGTCAGCTTCAATGCATATTTTGCTCTTTGTTTGAACTTTACGCTGCGCAATTTCCAGCGCAGCGGGTGACACGTATTCACTGTAAAGTTCAATATACACTAAGCGACAAAAAAAAAAGCCGCACTTGGATATTTTCCTTTTCGCTTTCTACAACCGCCAAATTTATCGTTTAAAAAGCAAATTTTCGAACAGATTTAATTATGTTGTCCACCACATACACATTAGTACTCAGTCCAGTGTTAAAAACAAATTACAATAGTCAGGAAAATTGTAATTTTAGAAATTATTTCAAAAATGATAAGAATAAGGCAGTTAACGATGCCATAAAAAGTATTAATTTTTGAATGAAAATCAAAAAATATTTTAATACGTGAGATTTTAAAATAATTAAATGCTAACGAAATATTGGTAAAACGGTTTTTAGTAAGTTATAACGTTTTTTGGTCGTTTAAACTGGAAATTTGGTTTATGGCGGCTGTCAAGGCCATGGTGCTTTTTATAATTCATTTGTTTACTTTTGAGTGGCAACAGAGGTTTTTTTGTTTTTAGGTTTTGTGTTCGAATGTAAAAAATGGTCCGATGCAAAAAGTTTGAATTCTGTGATGTTTTTCCCTTTTGAATAAACCTTTTTTTCTGAGTTTGCATTTACAGTCCTTTGATATGCTGATAGCATAATAGATATTCTTTATTAAAAAAGGAATAACGTACAATTTTTGGTACCCTCGGCGGGACTGTAAATGCACAGTTAATTGTGAATATGGCTAATTTAGAAAATTTGAAAAAGGCTAAAAAAGCTGAAAGAGCCGCTTTCTCGAAAGCATATAATAAAGTTGAAGAATTGATAGCCTCACAAGATGTTGACCTTGCGGAACTGGAATCCGAATTAAGTGTTTTTAAATCGAAAGTTGATCGCCTGGAAGTAACGCATGCAAGTATTCTTGAAGTTCTCTCTGAAAAAGAATTTGACACAGAATTTGAAATAATTGAGGATTATCGAGATAAAGCAATAAGAATTGAAACAAAAGTAAGAAGAATAATTGATACTCATCAAACTGTAAGTACTGCTTTTAGTCCAATTCAGAGTGAATCTGTTATTGTTAATTCTGTAGAAAATATTAATGAGAAAAGAAGGTTTAAATTACCTAGAATAGAATTACGACGGTCTGATGGTAATGTTAAAGAATGGCTTTATTTTTGGAGCCAATTTGAAAAAATTCATAACGATTCTACTATAGTTAATTCTGATAAATTTCAGTATCTATTACAAGCTACTGTTGAAGAATCACGAGCTAGAGAGGTTATTGAAAGTTTTCCGCCAACTGGCGATAATTATATAAAAGCAATTGACTGTTTGAAAACCCGTTTCGGTCGTGATGAATTACAAATTGAAATTTATATTAGAGAATTGTTAAAATTAGTTTTGAAGAATGCCAATTCAAAATTTTGTTCAAACAATTTATGTGTACTGTATGATAATCTCGAACAGCAAATTCGTGCACTGGAAACACTTGGTGTTACAACTGATAAATGTGCAGCATTACTTTATCCGTTGGTTGAATCATGTATGCCTGAAGATTTCCTTAGAGCTTGGCAGAGAAGCTTACATTTTGATCATGGTAATGATCCAAAAAAAAAAGGCTTGACAGTTTGTTAGCCTTTTTAAAAACGGAAGTAGAATCTGAGGAAAGAATTAACTTAGCTATGGCTGGTTTTGATTTGAATGATTCTTCTTGTAAAGGGAATAAAGAGATCAGAGGGAAAATTTGTACTGCTGCTAGTTTGTTAACTACTAATGCACGTGCAGAGAAGTTGTGCACTTTCTGCAACGGAAAACATGAATCGACGAATTGCTTTAAAGCACGAAAAATGTCATATAATGAAAAAATAAAAATTTTAAAGGATAAAGGTTATTGTTTTAGATGTTTAAATGCTGGCCATAAGGCAGAAAAATGCCGATGTTTTGTGAAATGTACTCTTTGTAACCGAACACATTTTGCTATTATGTGTACAGAATCAAACAAAAGTGTAAATAAGTCTACATCAAATAATCCGGAAAAGGAAATTAAAGAGCAGAATAAATCTGTGAATTTGGCAACCATATCCAAATCTCCCCAAGTTTTGCTGCAAACTTTGAAAGTTAATTTAAAATATAAGAACAGTACTTTAGTCGTGAGAGCACTGTATGATTCCGGATCTCAAAAATCGTACGTTAGAAGAGAAATAGCATCTAAATTAAATTTGAAACATCTGCGTCAGCAACGTTTGTCTCATTCACTTTTTGGAGGTGAAAAGAGCAACAACGAACTTCATAATGTATATAAAATTGAACTTGGAAGCTTAAATGGAAATTTTTACTGCAATTTTGATGTAGTTGATCAAGAAACTATTTGCAATGATGTTCCATCTGTTTCGTGTGGCCCATGGATTGATGAATTAAGATCTATGAATATACACATTTTTGATACAGATGATAATTCGGGTCCAATTGATGTTCTCATTGGAGCAGATGTTGCTGGTAGACTTTTTACTGGAAAGAGAAAAGTTCTATCTAGTGGGCTAGTAGCTGTGGAATCCTATCTAGGATGGACACTTATGGGGAAAACCAATTCACCTTCTGTAAAAGAAGATACTACCATGATGGTAATTTCCTTGTTTGTTAGAGAAGCAACTATTTCCGATCTTTTTAGTTTGGAAGTTTTAGGAATCAGGGATCCTGTCGAAATGAAGAGCAAAAAAGAAAACGAGCATTTGACCAAGCTATATTTTGAAGAAACATTAAGAATTAATGAAGATGGAAGATATGAAATTGCTCTTCCATGGAAAGAGGATCATCTTCCCCTACCCACCAATAAAGAACTAGCCATGAAAAGATTAATAACATCAACTAGAAAATTACATCAAGAAAATTTGTATATAGCTTATGATAATGTGTTTAAGGAATGGGCTTCATTAGGTATAATTGAAGATGACCCAATCCAATCCTCATCTCACCCTTTTGAACAACATTTCTGGACAGATTCAACTACTGTATTGAGCTGGATTCAGCGTGAAGAAAATTGGGCTGTTTTTGTCAAGAATAGAATACGAGAGATCAGAAAATTAACTGATTCTACCCTTTGGAAACATCTTCCTGGAGCTCAAAATCCAGCCGACTTGCCTTCAAGGGGGTGCTCTGCCCAACAACTCTCAGACAGTAAATGGTGGGAGGGACCTACTTGGCTTCGAGAAACTAAAGATAAATGGCCTGTCACCAAACCCATTTTCGATGAACAAGCTATTCTAAAAGAAAGAAGAAAAACGAGCCCAACATCCAATAGCTTGCCTATCATCTTACCATCACGTCACCAAGTCGTCGAGAGGCTCATAATTACTGAACATAAAAAGAATTCGCATGCAGGATCACAAGAAACAAGGGCGAGAAATTCAACTTGGAGAAGTTGTTCTCATTGGCAGTGATAATTCAAAATGCACTGACTGGCTTTTAGGTTTAATTATTGAATTGTTACCTGGGAAAGATTCTGTTACTCGACTAGTGCGTGTGCGCACATCTAAAGGTGAATTATTACGGCCAATACAAAGAATTTTCCCACTTGAAGTTTCCTCATCTTGGTTCAAAGATCGCTGCAGGGAAACAAAACATAAAATTGTGAACAATGAAGGTTTTTGTGGAACTCAAAACAATGAGACAGCATCTGTTACTTTAAAAACTAGAAGTGGGAGAGTGGTTAAACCTCCTCTAAAATTGGACTTATAAAACTTTATTTATCTTCTGAACTTTAAAATTGTTGTGAAAGTCCTTGAAATATCAAGTAGAAATGTGTTGTTTTATTGTATTTTGAAATTTTCATTTTATTATTTGTTTTGTTTAGTTAAGTTGCCTTCCGCCAACTTAAGGTGGGAGGATGTCAAGGCCATGGTGCTTTTTATAATTCATTTGTTTACTTTTGAGTGGCAACAGAGGTTTTTTTGTTGTTAGGTTTTGTATTCGAATGTAAAAAATGGTCCGATGCAAAAAGTTTGAATTCTGTGATGTTTTTCCCTTTTGAATAAACCTTTTTTTCTGAGTTTGCATTTACAGTCCTTTGATATGCTGATAGCATAATAGATATTCTTTATTAAAAAAGGAATAACGTAAAAGCGGCCATGTTGCTCATCCAAGCGAGATGACCGTAAGTTAAAAAGCCATTTCTCATAAAATCGGTTTGTATTACATTTAGAACATAAAAGAGATTCAGAAAATGTGTTTAGCAGCATAATTTCTTTAATTACAGTACAGCAACTATTAAACAAAGCAGGTTTAAATGACAGAAAATTTGAAAAAATTCCATTCTTAGTGAAGAAAATTCGGAAACCATGACCTCAGATGGCTAAAAAAATATAAAATGATTAGTTAATTATTGGGCTGAACTGTTTCTTTTTGATGAGTCAAGTTTAACTTATTTCGAGCTAAAGAAAACAAGCGGAACTGACAACGAAAATATGACCGATTTAATGAAAATCACACTTTTAAAACAGTGACACAATCTCCGTACATTATGGTACGGAGGTGCATAACTTTGCAAACAGTCGGACAAATTATTATGCTCAAGGGATCAATTAACTCGAAATAAAACACAATCTTCATAAAAGTGTTGCCTGACCGACTAATTTGGAGGTATCTTGGACATTTCCGTAAACAGCATTTTACGCTGAAAATGCGCCTTACTACGTGGCGTCTGTGGTCAGTTTATTACTTCAAATTGTCAAAATTTCCTATCCATTCCAATGAGAACCTATAATTCTGTAAGTAATCATATCTTTTTTCACTTTAAGTTAAATCCCACAAAAGATATAGTAAAATTTCTTCTTTACCAGACATGATAATAGTCCTAATCGCGATCCTCTCGAAAATGTTTCGTCAATAAAAAAGACGGGGAGAGGGGAGAGGATTCGAAATTTGCAGCTTATAACTCTGCCTGAACTAGAAAAAAATATTTGTGATATTTTGCACGTTGAAATTTCTGAGATTTATATTAAAACACTGTAAAATACTATGCCATTGCGCATTAAAGCACTAATTCCATATAAAGGTGGAATTAATCCAATGCAGAATACATATTTTTAATAAAAAATTGCTTAGATCTAACAAAAAAAAAAAACAGTTTTATTTCATATATTAAAATATAACTTGTTTATTTCATTTAATAAATCATAACAGAATACAAAGTGTATGGTTATTGCATTATGTTCAAAAAGAAAGTTTTATGCTCATTTTTAAAAATTACTTCGTAGTGTGCAATAGTACAAATTATTAAATCGAAAATGTACATAGGTATCATTTCATCCCTTTGGTATTACGCAAATAAGAGAGTTTCATTTCTTTCAAACATTAATTTTAAAGTTATTACGAATAAAAAAGGTATAAATCATTTTTTCTGCAGTGCGGCTTTTTTTTTTTTTTTTTTTGTCGCTTAGTGTATATACCTAACAGAATTTTGGGTTACGAATACAGCGTGTCCGTTCTTTAAATTTCTAAAGACTTTTTAATTTAACGTATGTTCGTTCAATAGATAGTTTTTTGCTCATATACGATAAAGGCAAGAAAAGTGACACAACTTAAAAATGCAGCATTTGAGAAAAATCAACTTAAAAATAACTTGACTAGAATAAAACTGGCACAACTGTCTCTCGAGTGGATAACTTTCTAGATGGAGATGTAACGTTTTTGTTCACATTGGGTGCATTTCCTGTGTTTCTCAGTGACATAAACCATTTTTTGAGTAATGTCATTTTTCTTGGAAGTTGTGATTGGTGAAACTTCCGTCGAACGTCTTTTGATGCTCTGCTATATAAATAAGTTTTCACTGAAAAGAGAAAAATAAAATATTTTGTAAAAAAATAGAACCGACTCCAAAAAGGAACTACTATTCAAACAACTAAAAATAAAAGAAAATTGGCAGAAAATTGAACTGTATATTGCGCCTAAAAGTATAAAATAATTTCCTTAGCCAAACAACCTATAACACTACAATTAATCATAACTTTTGAAGTCGGCGCAAAATTAAATAAAAATTGATACCTTTATTCAATACAAAAATCAAATCCTATGCAAAATACACATCTCACATATTGTTACCTGCAAAACGCAGACGAAAACTACTTTGATTCAAGAAAACAAATAAGATTTCTTAAGCAGCAAAAGTTGGCGAAGATGCTGGTATCTGATGTCCTTAGAGAAAGAAAAATCGCAAAATTATCTGGCAAACATATTTAATTTCTTTGGGATATCATGATCATTTTGATGAGGTATATCAAGAGAGTAATCGAGAATATGAAACAACACATCGTACAATACATATTATGAAAATATACATCTTGCGTGTATATTTTTGCCTTACGTTTTCATCACCAAATCCAAAAGCCATCAAGGATGATAGTTATCAAAGTTATATCAAACTTGCAAAGAAAACTCTAACTTCGTAGAAACCTAAATACCGCATTGTGAAGAATGTTCACTGTTTTATGTAGATGCTACTAATGGACCAATTGTATACAGTGATAAAATAATAAAGAAAACGTGAAAATGGATCATTCGAGACAACAGCATTTGTTGCTACCGATGTAAAGACAAACCTTTAAAAACTAATTAAATTTTTATTTATTTTGCGCCGACTTCAAAAGTTATGAGTAATTGTAGTGCTATAGGTTGTTTGGCGTAGGAAATTATTTTATACTTTTAGGCGCAATTTACAGTTCCATTTTCTGCCAATTTTCTGTCATTTTTAGTTGTTTGAATAGTAGTTCCTTTTTGGAGTCGGTTCTATTTTATTACAAAAAGATTTTATTTATTATTGCGTTTTTTAGTCAATTTATGACAATAGTTCATATTCTGTTCATATTTTTAAAACATTGCTACGTTTAAAATGATGGTTGGAAAAATTGTAAAGGTACAACTTTTAATAACACATTTTTCTGTAAAATAATGAAATGCAGAATGAGCTAAGTGCTTGTACTTAAATATTACCCATGGTTATATTTTATCATAACGTATTTTACTTATTATTTCTTTAACTATCGTATCGATTAATCATAGCTGGTCAACGTTAGAGAAATATTTATGTAGATATTTCGACTGGCGACTATTTTTGGAATAACTTTGGCGATTTCATGGACCTATTGTTACAGTGTACGGAGGAGCATTCCTTTATTACGGGAATATAAAAAAGTGTGGCAAAGATAAAATAGCTAATTATAGGTAAAAGTTTAATTTCTTTAGATTTATCACGCTATTGGTGATTTTTTGTTTTGAATATATATATATATATATATATATATATTTAATTAAAAGATACAGAGGTAACAGAACTTGTGTAAAACATTACATGTTATGCTTTTAAATTATAAATAATAGGTTTTAAAAAATAAATACTTACAAACTAATAAAATATAAAAATTCTTACAAGTGAAATGTTATAGCTTCTCCTTTTACAAACATTCTCTACATCTTTTTACCCAACACCTAAGAATCATTGATTGCGATAAAAATTAGTTTTATATTCAAAACTAGCAGGCTACGCCCGCTTCGCTGGTCACTATTTTTAAATGAATCATTATAATTAATGAATTTTTTATCATGTGAAAAAAAAAAAAAAAAAAGAAAAAAAAACTCTGATCGGGAAAAATGTCGCACCGGGTCCCCACTGCCTTCGGCAGCGTAGACCCGTGCGCGATGCGCACGCGCGAATGCATATATATGAGCGCCCTAATAATTTTACAAATTCGAATATATCCGCAATCGATTTGTAAGTATCGAAAACCTCTATATACCAATTTTGAACGATCTAACTGTATTCTTATTTTTTTGCCCCCCCTCTCCCAACCCCCCTCCTAATAACTTCACACTTTCGAAAATATCCCCATTCGACATGCATGCCTCTTCAACCTATCTGTACCAATTTTGAATGGCCTAACTGTATTTCTATTTGTTTTTGCCCCATAGCCCCCCTTACCGCCCCACCCCCTACCCGCCCCCCTAATAATTTTACAAATTCAAAATCATCCGCAATCGATTTGTAAGTATCGAAAACCTCTATGTACCAATTTTGAACGATCTGACACTATTTTTATTTTTTTGCCCCCCCCCCTCCCCTCCCCCCTACTCGCCCCTCCTAATAACTTTACACAATCGAAAATATCCCCATTCGACTTGCAGGCCTCTTAAACCTATCTGTACCAATTTTGAACGGCCTAACTGTATTTCTATTTGTTTTTGCCCCATAGCCCCCCCTTACCGCCCCACCCCCCTACCCGCCCCTCCTAATAATTTTACAAATTCAAAATCATCCGCAATCGATTTTTAAGTATCGGAAACCTCTATGTACCAATTTTCAACGATCTGACACTATTTTTATTTTTTTGCCCCCTCCCCCCTTCTCGCCCCTCCAAATAACTTTACACAATCGAAAATATCCCCATTCGACTTGTAGGCCTCTTAAACCTATCTGTACCAATTTTGAATGGCCTAACTGTATTTCTATTTGTTTATGCCCCATAGCCCCCCCTTACGCATGTGAAATCACGTTCTGCCCCCCCCCGCCCCCCTTGGGGACCGAATTTCAAAAATTCCAGAAACCGATTTTTAGACATTTGTATCAGCTATATTTTAAAGCAAAAATTTTACGGATATCTGTTTTTTTGTTTGAGATATGAAGGATTTTGTGAAATTACGTTTTGCCCCCCCTCCCCCCCCCTTGGGGGGCGGATTTTGTAAAATCGCTTGCGGCGTTGTCTTTCTCGGGTCGTAAGCATTAATCGTGCCAAATTTGGTCCCGCTCGGTGAAACGGCCTAGGATTCTATAGCGGACAGACACACACACACACACACACACACACAGACTCTGCTCTTTTATATATATAGATAATCTAACTTTTAAAGGAAAATAAAAAATTTAAAATATTTTTCAAAAATAAACTAGTTGGCATAGGTGGACTCTGCTCAGTTCCCCATCATATGTATGTTCTTATAAATTTCTTGTACAGGACATATTATATACGTGTTAAGAGAAATGAATTTGACCAAACGCTTGACACAGTGACAGAACGAAATCCTCGCCTAAAAGGCTACCCACCATTCACTTCGATATCTTATTCTAATCTATTAATTTATTTTAATGGGGTCAATTTCGTAGTTTATTTTCATGCTACTATTTCCAATGCAACTTTCCCAAAAATGCGTATTTATATGAAATATCGCCCCATTTTGCTATGTTGATAAAATCTTAAATTGCGAATAACTTACGAAATTTTCCTATTAGAATATTTGTAGTCAATCATGTTCATACAAGTATCATAAATGTTATTTTCAAATTGTCTGATATATTTTTGATCCTAAAAATGGACGTTTATGCTCGATTTCGCCTTATTCTGCCATTTTAAGTAAATCGTAAATTCCACATAACATACGAATTTTTTAAATTGGAAAATTCATACTCTATGGTATTCATTTCAGTATCCTAAATAATATTTCAAAAGTGGTCTGACATCTTTATGATGAAAATATCCCTCAAGACTGATGTTTGTGTAAAATTTTGCCCTATACTGTTATGATAAGAAATTCGTAAAATTCTAATAACTTTTTATATTGGAAAATTCATAGTGAATAATATTCATGCCAGTATCCTAAATAATATTTCTAAAAAAATAGTCCGACATCTTTACGAAGAAAATATCCCTAAAAATTGACGTTTATGTGAAATTTTGTCCTACTCTGCCATGTTAAGAAATTCGTAAATATTCAATAACTTGCGAAATTTTTAAAGTAGCATGTTTATAGTAACTAATGTTCATTCCGGCATCAAAACTGATATTTTAAAACTGGTCTGATATTTTTACAGTAAAACGTTTCTATGTAATGCACGTTTAAGTGAATTTTTGTCCTATTCTCCCATGTTAGGAAAATCGTAAATTTCGAATAACTTACGAAGTTTTATAATTCGAATGTTGCAAATAAATAGGGTTCTTGCCAGTGTCTAAAGTAATATTTTAAAACTGGTCTGACCTCTTTGCGATCATTCGTTCGTGAGATATCGTGTAAACAGACTGACAAGCTAACGGACTAACGGATTGACCCACTCACGGACTGACCCACTAAGAGACACCCTACAGACAGACACCATACATATTTTGTCATTTTCGGATTCCTCACACCTGAAAACGTGTAAAAAAGTCAAAAAACCGAAGTGGAAAATTTTCATGATGACCTAAGTTCCCCATACCTATAGTATGATGGGGAACTAAACTAGTATGTTGTGGCCACCACAAGACTTTCTTCTATATTTTCCTATACATATTCAATCAGTAACAATATTTAAAAAAAAAAAAAAAAAAAAAAAAAAAAAAAAGATTTTTTTTTCCTTTTTTTTTTTTTGTGAAAATTAATACATATTCAATCACTAACAATAAAAAAAAAAAAAAAAAAAAAAAATATCGAATTTTTTTCTTTTTTTTTTTTTTTTTTTTTGGTTAAAAGTAAAAAAATCGATAACTTTGTTTTAAATTATCACAGATTTATAGTTCAACCATTCGTTTTAAAGGTATTGACGAGACCTTTCGAATGATACCCATCTTCAAAATTTACCCCCCCGGGGGGGTACTTCCCCCCCAGGGGGGGAAGCGATGTCCCCCATGCACAAAATTTTTTTCCTAGTTACGTACTACTATTATCAATAATTCATATTAATTTTACAATCACAAGAGTAAAGTAACTCTTATTATGCACATTTATACGAATTTTTGTCCTATGCTGCCATGTTAAAAATTTAGATAAAATGCTATCACAGCGCCACCTGTTGAGCTATTGATCCCCAAATATAATCAGCAACAGTTTATGTCGGGGACCAACTAAATACCAAGTTTGGTAAAATTTCGTTAAAAAAAAAAAAAAAAAAAAAAAAAAAAAAAATACGATTTTTTTTTCTAAGTTTTTTTTTTTATTAAAAGTAAAAAAAATCGATAACTTTGTTTTAAATTATCGCAGATTTATGGTTCAACCATTCGTTTTAAAGGTATTGACGAGATCTTTCGAATGATACCCATCTTCAAAATTTAACCCCCCGGGGGGGTACTTCCCCCCCAGGGGGGAACCCATGCCCCCCCCCCATGCACAAATTTTTTTTCCTAGTTAACTACTACTATCATCAATAATTCAAATTAATTTTACAATCACAAGTTTAAAATAACTCTCATTATGCCCATTTATACGGAATTTTGTCCTATGCTGCCATGTTAAAAATTTGCATAAAATGCGATTACAGCGCCACCTGTTGAGCTATTGATCCCCAAATCTAATGGGCACCAGTTCATGTCAGGGTGCAACTAAATACCAAGTTTGGTTAAATTTCATTCATATGTTCGTGAGATACAGCGTCCACAAAAAAATGATACAGACACACAGACAGACACACAGACAGACAGACAGACACACAGACAGACATTTTCTAAAAACTATCAATTCGTGTTCAGGACATCCCAAAACGTGTAGATCCGTCAAAAAACGGAGGTCGAAAATTTTCGCGAATCCAATACTTTCTCTATATTACATATAGAAGAAAGTAAAAAGATGTCGTGTGTGTAAGAGAAAGCAGAGTTTAGAGCTTGGAGAGAAAATTTCAATGTTTTCCCGTTTGGTTTACTGTAGTCAGTGCAGTGACTTGTGTCACCTGACATTTTTATGAGTGTTTTTTGCCACACAAAAATGTTGCCATTGTTCCACCCACTATAATAATAGGTCTATGTGCTATTTCAAATATTTTTTGTCATTTTTTGCGGTGAATTTAAATTGCTATCGCATATGTGTAAGAGCTTGGCGAGAAACTTCCGAGCTCTTAAATTTTTAAATTTCGCCAAGGGTGTCCCATACTGAAGCCGTGCCCTATTTTCAGCAAATCAAAGAAATCCGTAAATCAATGCCATGGCAAAGTACCGTGATATACAGCCGTTAAGGAAATATAAACGGCATTCAATTATTTGAGGTGCATTACGTTCTTTAGAAACACTATTAGTTTAAAATAAGCTAAATATGCATTCACATTAAGAAGCTGCTTTAGTATAGAACCCCTTGACGAAATTTGAAAATTGATTCCGGAGTAGCTCGGGCGATTTTTAACATGCTTTTATTAGCTTCACCTGTATGTATGTATGTTTGTAACTGCTCTGGGAGCAAACAAAAAATTTATATTGTAAAAAAAGACTTTCCCTACGTGAACGATGTGGCGTTGAGGTAAAACTCTGCGCTACGAACCTAAAGGTCCAGCGTTCTATCCCAGTCAGAGGAGATTTTTTAAAAATGTTTTTTGTTTAATTCTAAGTTATTTTACTGAAAGATTTAAATGTATGTAAATATTATGGTGTGTCACTCACACGATTTTCTCTTACCCTGCATTTTAATACTAAGATAGATATTTTGTGCTTTTTTAGTTCACATTTCTATAAAAGTGTGTTCTTTAATTTTTTAAGACTATAATATTATTATAAAGGTCTTTTCGTACGCAATTGCGATTGCCATTTTAATTGATTGCCAAACAGGCAAAAAGTAGTAAAAGTCGCCAAGGGGTTCTATACTAAAACTGTACCCAGTTTACTTTGTGGACGATAAAATCAAGGGAAAAAACCTATAACACTATACGATTAATTTAATATTTTAAAAATAAATAAATCTAAATAAAAATATTACAAGGAAACTTAGCGCTGGATTATTAAAACCAAGTAAATAATTACAACGTTTAGAACGCCAAACAGAAAAAATTGGAAAGCAGACAGCTGTTTCGGTAGCATTTAGCGTACCGCCTTGAAGACAGTAGATGCACTGGAAACGGTGCGCTAAATACTGCCGAAACAGCTGCTTGCTTCCCAATTTTTCTGTTTGGCGTTCTAGACGTTGTAGTTTTTACTTGGTTTAAAAAAAATTTTTAAAGCTATTTTGACGTCAGTTTAATCAGATATTTTTGTTGATACAGGTAGAATCTTTAAATTTAACATTCATGTATAATGAAAGGTTTATTTTTATACTAAAAAAAGGAATGAAAAATTGTAAGCATTTCATAATATTGGTCTCAGCTTGAAATTACAACTCCAAGAAAAACGTCGGGAAAAACGCAAAAAATCGCATTTTTAAAAATCTGATAGAAACATCGAAATTTCAAAAGTATATTGCGAATCTGCTCACATTCCTTTATCTAAAAAAAAAAAAATAATAAGAAGAAGAAGAAGAAGAAGAAGAAGAAGGATAACTGTACGTGCCATAGTTATAATTATAATTATAATTATTATTTTTCTTTTTAATCTACATCGTACACAGACAAATACTTTCTTTTAATAGTATGGAAACAGGCTTTCCCCGCCTTTCCGGCAGAAAAAAAAAAAAAAAAACTATTGTATGCTGTGGACGCTACAAGACTTTTTTCTATATTTTCCTATACAAAATCACTAAGTGCAAATAGTATATTAAAATTATCTAACATGATGAATGCAAATGATTTTCATCTTAGAGAAAACTGATACTAAATATTCAAAGAAAGACAGATTTATTGTTTATAAATGAAATCTTAAAAAATGCATTTTAATAATGGTTATCTCACATATCACGTTTTGTACCGTCATGTGCCATAGAAGTTGTTGTCTTCCCATTATCGAGGAAAATTTGCAATACAGAAGCGCCACCTATTGGTTGATAATCATCCAAAATAAATCAACCTTATGTCTCAACATAAACTTCTTACATATCAAGTTTTGTTTGAAGATACGCATTGGAACTTAAAATACTGCAGCCTTCCCTTATATTGCAGAAATCACTGTGTAGCACCGCCACTTGTTCAGCGGTAAACACCAAAAGTTGATGGGCACTAATTTAGGTCAGGTGCATCTACACATAAATTTATATGCAATTCTCTGCAGTAGTTCCGGATATATAGCCTTTCCTTAAATTGTGAAAATCGCTGTATAGCAGTGCCACCTGTTTGCCGATACGCATTTAAATTGAATCAGCTTAATGTCTCATAAGGGCCTTCTCATATATCAAATTTTGAAATTTCACAATAGAACCTGAGATATAGCCTCCACTTAAATTGCGTAAATCGCTGTATAGCAGCGCCACCTGTTGAGTGGTTGACACCAAAAGTTGACAGGCTTTAAATTAGATCAAGGTACATCTACATATAAATTTATATACAATTCTGAGCAGTAGTTCTGGAGATACAATTGCCACAAAATTTTTGTCACACACGCACACGCAGACATTTTCTAAAAATGGTCAAATCATGTTTTATACCTCTCAAAACGTGTAAAAACCGTCGAAAACCGGAAGTCAAATATTTTTACGAATCCAATACTTTCTTCTATTGAATACAGAAGAAAGTAAAAACGTATTTGTTGAAATTCTGGCAAAAGCAGAATTTAGTTTAGTACATAGGACTATTAGTTTTTTTTTAGGACTGAGGGCCTATTAGTCTCAGACAGCGATTTTTGCGTTGTCGTTTTCGATAGTTGGACATTTGTCGAAATCATTTTTCGATAGTTGGACATTTATCGAAATCTAAAATTTATCGAAAATATAATTGAATAATTTGAAAGCAATGTTATAATTGGGAAGAAAAAAAAAACTAATAGTCCTCCGTCCTAAACTAAATTCTGCTTTTGCCAGAATTTCATCAAAATATTTTCAAAATGACATTGACATGAGACCCCCAAGGCACAACTATGACATGAGTCCCCCCCAAGGCACAACTTTGACATGAGTCCCCCACAAGGCACAACTTTGACATGAGTCCCCCCCCAGGCTCAACTTTGACATGAGTCCCCCACAAGGCACAACTTTGACATGAGTCCCCCCCCAAGGCACAACTTTGACATGACTCCCCCGCAAGGCACATGAGTCCCCCAAAGGCAGAACTTTGACATGAGTCCCCCCAAAGGCACAACTTTGACATGAGTCTCCCCCAAGGTACAACTTTGACATGAGTCCCCCCTTAGGCCCAACTTTGACATGAGTCCCCCCAGGGCCCAACTTTGACATGAGTCCCCTCCCCAAGGCACAACTTTGACATGAGTCCCCTCCTCAAGGCACAACTTTGACATGTCCCCCCCCAAGGCACATGAGTCCCCCAAGGCACAACTTTGACATGAGTCCTTCCTCCAAGGCACAACTTTGACATGAGTCCCCCCCAAGGACCAACTTTGACATGAGTCCCCCCCCCCAAGGTACAACTTTGACATGAGTCCAAGTTTTTATTATTTTTTTTTTAATATAGAAACTTTATAAACTGGTTTAAATGTAAATCTAAATTCATTTATTTTTTTATATACCAATCACTACGCTAATTTAACATACAAATAAATAAGCTGCTGTGTGTGACTGCACTTGCACGCTGTCGGGCAGAAATATTTGATTAATTCAAATTAATATTTAAATAACTAAATAAAGATATGTTTAATAGAAAGCATAGTCTTGGCGACAAACTTGGCTAGTGGGTTACCAAATTTGGTGAAAATTGGTAGTTTAGGGTTCCCGATGTTTCGAAGCTCTCTGACACACGGGAACATAGACCTTGAGTTTACCAAGGGATTCTCGATGAAGTCATCTCCAAGCCCCATCGCCAAAAGTTATAAGTAGGTGTGAGTTGATTTTTGGGAAAGAGTATGTAGTCACTGCGATCCAAAGTTATTCAGAGACCTATTCTGAGTCATTGCACTTTAGGGATTGAGCTCTAAGCGACTGGACATTTTTCGTGAGTGAGCGAAAATTTTTGCGCGGGTGTAGTTGATGTTATTTGCTTTACTCCTGTGGAACAAGTGACTATTTTTGGACTGTCCCAGAACATTCATCGAATAATGACTTATATTGTACAAGTAACAGCTTCAACTGTTTCCAGAATATTCGAAGAATTAACACCAGCTATTGGACTGTTTTCGAAAATATTTGTTTTAATAATAGTTTTGTTGTACAGATTTGAAAAGTTCAAAAAATGTTTGATATTGCCAAGGAGGTCCATACTAAAGCTGTGACGAAAATAGTCGCCAATCGAAATGTATTCAGTTACAAAGAAATCATTTAAATATAGTGTCCAGCTAAGCGGGCACAGCCTACTAGTATGTACATATGCAAAATCAACTTTTTTTTTTTTTTTTTTTTAGGACTGAGGGCCTATTAGTCTCAATCTGGGATTTTTGTGTTGCCGATTTCGATAGTTGGACATTTGTCGAAATCTAAAATTTATCGAAAATATATAATTGAATAATTTGAAAGCAATGTTATAATTTGAGAAAAGAAAAAAAAAAAAAAAAAAAAAAACTAATAGTCCTCCGTCCTAAACTAAATTCTGCTTTTGCCAGAATTTTATCAAAATCTTTTTTATTATTATTATTATTGAAAGAATAAGAAAAGAAAATTAATAATAATCAGTATCGTTACAAGCGATATCGAAAAAGTTTTAGGACTGAGGGCCTATTAGTCTCAATCTGAGATATTTGCGTTGTCGTTTTCGATAGTTGGACATTTGTCGAAATCATTTTTCGATAGTTGGACATTTATCGAAATCTAAAATTTATCGAAAATATAATTTAATAATTTGAAAGCAATGTTATAATTGGGAAGAAAAAAAAAACTAATAGTCCTCCATCTTAAACTAAATTCTGCTTTTGCCAGAATTTCATCAAAATCTTTTTTATTATTATTATTATTATTGAAAGAAAAAGAAAAGAAAATTAATAATAATCAGTGTCGTTACAAGCGATATCGAAAAAGTTTTAGGACTGAGGGCCTATTAGTCTCAATCTGGGATATTTGCGTTGCCGTTTTCGATAGTTGGACATTTGTCGAAATCATTTTTCGATAGTTGGACATTAATTGAAATCTAAAATTTATCGAAAATACGAGGGTTGATCCAAAAAAAAGTTTACAAGCAGAAACATTTGAAACGTAATAATTGTGGAGCGAATATTTCCACCCAGGGTGGTTGACAGATGGTGCTAGTTGTCCTACAGCGGTTCTACGAGTAAGTAGCGTCAGTACGCAGACACTTAAGAGCGACAGTAATGGCACGACGTCTAGAAAAGTGGTCTTGCACAGAGGTGCGAGCCGTAATTCGATTCTTATGGGCCAAGAATGTGGCTGCATCCGAAATTCACAGACAAATCGTTGAGGTATACGGGGACAAAGCAATGAGCTTCTGCATGGCAATGCCAGGCCCCATACAGCTCGCCAGACTCAGGAATTGCTGCAAAGGTTCAAGTGGGAGGTCTGGAATCACCACCCATACAGCCCCGATTTGGCTCCAAGTGACTATTTCCTTTGTCCGGCGTTGAAGCGAAACTTATCCGGAACACGGTTCACCTCAGACGATGCAGTGAAAACAGCTGCCGAGAAATGGCTCAATGAGCAGGGCCCTGATTACTACCAGGACGGGATAAACAAGTTGGTCGAACGTTCTGACAAATGCCTAAACAGGTTTGGCGACTCTGTGGAAAAGTATAGGCCAGATGTGTCCCTTGATTCCCATTTGTATCTTGTTTCTATTGTTAATAAATACTTTTTCATTTGCCTTGTAAACTTTTTTTTGGATCACCCCTCGTATAATTGAATAAATATTGATAAAACCCCTTTATCATTTTCCTAAATTTTGAGAAGAACTGAATTTCAGAAATTCAGTTCATTCTATCGCGGACAACTTTTTGAATTTGCATGATATTTGTTTGGGGTTTTCATGTTAGTAGCGCAATACTATCGGCTGTTATATTATGCAAATGAAATTTTGCTGAAATTTGCGCATGCGCAGTTAAAAATTATTTGGTAAAAATGCTCATATTTCAATAAATATTCAATATGTTTTGCATTCTGATTGCAGCATGCTGTGTCTAATGTCGCGTGTCAAGTTTCCTGAAAATGGCTTTGCACTGAATTAAATACCTTGTGTGTCATAGTTAAAAAAGTGACAGTTTTTTTTTTTTTGCAATTTTTAAAGAAACCGTTATATCTATATCTCCATAAATATATGCTGTAATAGCTTCATAAAAATTTATACGGAGAATGAGCAGGAGCCTCATAATCACATACTACAGCCAGATTGCATTTCATGCATTAATTTTTTACAAGGTGATCCCAAACATTTTCATTTTTATTTAATTTTTTGCTAGTCCCCCTTTTATTTTCGTGTCAAAACTTTCACTGAAAGAGGTGTAACAAGTTATTCACATCCTTGAAGTTTCAAGATGATTAGTCAAATACTTTTTGAGATATTTGAAAAAAAAAAAAAAAAAAACCTCTTATTATGCACATTTATACGAATTTTTGTCCTATTCTGCCATGTTAAAAATTTAGATAAAATACTATCACAGCGCCTCCTGTTGAGCTATTGATCCCCAAATATAATCAGCACCAGTTTATGTCGGGAACCAACTAAATACCAAGTTTGGTAAAATTTCGTTTAAAAAAAATAAAAAAAAAACGATTTTTTTTCTAAGTTTTTTTTTTTTTTTTTGTTAAAAGTAAAAAAAATCGATAACTTTGTTTTAAATTATCACAGATTTATGATTCAACCATTCCTTTTAAAGGTATTGACGAGATCTTTCGAATGATACCCATCTTCAAAATTTAACCCCCCCCCCCGGGGGGTACTTCCTCCTCGGGGGGGGGGGGAACCGATGCCCCCCATGCACAATTTTTTTTCTTAGTCAACTATTACTATTATCAATAATTCATATTAATTTTACAATCACAAGTTTAAAATAACTCTCATTATTCCCATTTATACGGAATTTTGTCCTATGCTGCCATATTAAAAGATTTTTGAACAAAGATTTTTGATGCCGAAAAAATAAATAAATAAATAAATAAAAGCTTTGGAAACAGCCATTAAGTGGTATTGGAAAAAAGAAAAGAAAAGAAAGAAAGAAATATGAATTTGAAACTGTATCTGGAGTCTTCCATTCCCCTTTAGCAAATAAATTATTCATAAATTTTATTTGCTAAAATATTAGTATGTATTCCCGTGTGTATTCACTCGGGGAAAGACGGCCATATTTTGGTAAAAACGTCGTCTTTTCCCAAATGAAAAGGAATAACTTTTTTCTCCCAATGATCACTCTATTCTATATATGCTATACTATATCTATGAGTTCTATACGCAAGCGAAGTGTGACTCACTGACCGTCTGTGCAGCCAAGAAAAAGATTTCCTATGTTAATTGCCCACTGGATTTTTTGTAAGAAATTATTAAAAATCGGTGAAATTTATTTCCCGATTTTAATCCTTATATTTGGGTATAGATATATATTAGTTATCGCGGGTGTTAGATTGAATTATTTTGCTGTCAAATTGACAAAATTTTAATTTTAAATTTCAAAACTCTGTCGCCCTAGGCATTTTTTATTATTATTATTATTATTTGGCGATCAAAAGCGTAACACGAAAATATACATGCCAGATGTATGCATTGTACGAAATGTAATATGTATTATTCATTGTACGTATGTATGACATGTAATATGTATTGTACGTAATATTGTTTCATATTATTCATTACTTTTTTAATATAAGTTGTTAAAATAACCATGATTTTTGAAAAGAATTAAATATTTTCGCCAGATAATTTGGCGATATTCTTTTTTTTTCGCCAAGGATGACAGAAATGAAATCTATTCCGCTGCAAAATATTAGTATCTTACATCAGATATTTTATTTAGACATTTGAAAACAAATTTGACTACAAACTATGATAGAATATTTATCATTTTCCTTTTAATTAGTATATTATTAGTATATTAAAAATTAAAAGCATGGTATATAAAAAGTTTTTTTTTTTTTTTTTTTTTTTTTTTATCTTATATTTATTCTTATCTTAATCCTCAATGTTTCCCATCTTTATTAACTTGAATTTACTATTAAAATTTTAACATACTCAAAAACTTCTCATCACTTCGTTAAAATACACTAAACTTTTCCAAAATCTTTTTCTATTTAAAATGATACATGTATTTACTTTAAATGTCCAATATTTCATAAGATTTCCAATTTTAAAGTTTTAAAATATTTATCAAATTTACTTATTTTTCTCGATCGTTCGTAAGATTTCCAATTTTAAAGTTTTAAAATATTTATCAAATTTACTTATTTTTCTCGATATCGTTTGTAACGATACTGTATAAATTTTCTTTTCTTTTTCTTAAAAAAAAAAAAAAAGATTTTGATGAAATTCTGGCAAAAGCAGAATTTAGTTTAGGACGGAGGTCTATTAGTTTTTTTTTCTTCCCAATTATAATATCGCTTTCAAATTATTCAATTATATTTTCGATAAATTTTAGATTTCGATAAATGTCCAACTATCGAAAATGATTTCGACAAATGTCCAACTATCGAAAACGACAACGCAAAAATCGCTGTCTGAGACTAATGGGCCCTCAGTCCTAATAATTTGAAAGCGATGTTATAATTGGGAAGAAAAAAAAAACTAATAGTCCTCCGTCTTAAACTAATTTCTGCTTTTGCCAGAATTTCATCAAAATCTTTTTTATTATTATTACTAGCAGGCTACGCCCGCTTCGCTGGTCACTATATTTAAATGAATTTTCGAAAGAATTGAATTAATATTTATTTTTTTACACCACATTAAAAAAAAAAAAAAAAAAAAAAAACTAAAGGAAAAGAAAAGATACTGAAATTGCTCCAAACCTCGCTTCGGGTACCCGCTGTCTACGGCAGCTCTTTTCCCGCCCGCACTGTATCAGGTCTAGGTTTCCCATGCCTGCAGAAAGATTTTTCCGGGCACTTCAATCTGGATATTTATCGACGACAGGGGGGATCTGCTACGATTTAAGAACTACGATTTTAAAGATGACTGTATCTCAGCATCTATTAAATATTTTAGTTTTGAACCATGTATTTTATAGCCCATGCTATTTACACATTATTACGATTTGATTCCGACCAATGTAACAATAATTAAAAAATAAATAAATAAGTAAAATGTGATTAAAAAATAAATATAATATATAAACAAATAAATTTTAATCAATTTAATCCTTTTTACTACGTATATACAACCATTTTTCCCGATAAATACTGCAAATAAAAAAAATTAATAATAGTTTTTTCTTTTAAAGGAATTAATTACAAAATGAAAAATAAGAAGTTGTTCTACTATAAATAATTAAACATAACTGTTATAAATACGTTTTTAAATTTAAAACTAATTATACTTAATTTTTTCTGCTACATTACGATTTTATTTTCAATAAATATAACAAATAAAAAAAAAAATCGCCTTCAAATGAATGTATTAAATAAAAATAAGTTGCGTAATAGCCGTTGCTAAGATACGCAGGCGATTAAAGCAAAAGAAGAAATCCGTGAAAAATGAAGCATTAAAACCAATATTTAAAATCGAAAAAATGTTAATTTAAAAAATTCAAATTAGAAATTCGAAAAAATCTCGATGAGGAGCACACCTTCAGGGTCCCAGGTACCTATATGCCAAATTTGTAAGCTCTGCGATCAGTAGTGTGATCCCCAGAGCGCAGATACACACACAGACACACAGATACACAGACACAGACACTTCTCTTTATTTATATAGATTATTGAAAGAAAAAGAAAAGAAAATTAATAATAATCAGTATCGTTACAAGCGATATCGAAAAAGTTTTAGGACTGAGGGCCTATTAGTCTCAATCTGGGATATTTGCGTTGTCGTTTTCGATAGTTGGACATTTGTCAAAATCATTTTTCGATAGTTGGACATTTATCGAAATCTAAAATTTATCGAAAATATAATTGCATAATTTGAATGCGATGTTATAATTGGGAAGAAAAAAAAAACTAGTAAGTAGTCCTCCGTCTTAAACTAAATTCTGCTTTTGCCAGAATTTCATCAAAATCTTTTTTATTATTATTATTATTGAAAGAAAAAGAAAAGAAAATTAATAATAATCAGTATCGTTACAAGCGATATCGAAAAAGTTTTAGGACTGAGGCTCTATTAGTCTCAATCTGGGATATTGCGTTGTCGTTTTCGATAGTTGGACATTTGTCGAAATCATTTTTTGATAGTTGGACATTTGTGGAAATCATTTTTCGATAGTTGGACATTTATCGAAATTTAAAATTTATCGAAAATATAATTGAATAATTTGAAAGCGATGTTATAATTGGGATGAAAAAAAAAAAAACTAATAGTCCTCCGTCTTAAACTAAATTCTGCTTTTGCCAGAATTTCATCAAAATCTTTTTATTATTATTATTATTACTAGCAAGCAACGCCTGTTATTTAAGCGTACAAAAAAGAGTTATTTTAACTCTCTAGCTTACAAGATATAATTGCGGACGCCAAATAAACTTAAAGCATAGAAAATAAGTTATTTTAAACTTCTAAGCTTTCTAAAAAACTAAATAAATTTTAATGACAACAAAATCTATTTGCTGCTTTTATTCCACTTTAAAATTTGAATACTTAGAAAAAAAAAAAAAACTAGATGCACGCGCACGAGCATCATCTCAATAATCTTTCTCTTTTTTTACAATAACAAAAATACATCACCTGTCTGGCATTTTAATTAGTCTTCCAGATCTAGTCTTCCTAATTTCCCTGCAGAACTTATCCTCCAAAGGCTTTTCAATTTTTGCTTCCTTCACAGCTGGATTAGGAAACATATTTTCAGCACCGTCACTAGATACTTCTAGAGGATAGATTCTTTGTATTGGTCGAAGTATCTCTGTATGAGATATTTGTAACTTTACGAGGCGCACTTTTCCATCTTTGCCATGAATAAGCTCTATGATGCGTCCTAATGGCCAGTGCATCCTTTTTTTATTGTCCGCTCCCACCAACACAATGTCTCCTACAGAAACTGTCTGTTGGATTCTTCTCACATTCGGTCGCTGAATAAGTAAACCCAAATACTCTGATCTAAATCGATTTCTTAAACTTTTCCGCAGTGCTTGTCTGTATTTAAGCCTTCGTTTGAAAGAGTTTCCCTCGACTGCATCAATGTCTGGTACAGTATATTCATGAATATCTTTCAAAAACATGGCAGGAGAAATTGGTTTAATAGATTCTTGCTCTGACATGTAAATCAAAGGTCCAGAATTTATAATGCTTTCGCAATCAGCCAATACCGTAATCATTTCTTCATAATTTAAGCACGCTTGCCCAAGGACTCTTTTTAATAGATCTTTCATCAGTCTGATGAGCCTCTCCCACCACCCGCCCCACCACGCTGCAGTTGGCGGATTGAATTTCCATTCAATTGAATTGGTTGCTCCATCCTTTTGTATATCATTCCAGTTCAGTCGTTTCAAATAGTTGGCTGCACCAACAAAATTAGAGCCATTGTCGCAATATATAATGGAACATCTTCCTCTACGAGATATAAATCTTCTTAAAGACATCAAAAAAACCTCTGTAGATGCTGATGTAAGAAGTTCAAAATGTACTGCCCGATAGATAGCAGATGTGAACAAGATAACCCAACTCTTTTGATTGTCTTTCAGAAACAAAGGACCTGCCATATCAATACCAATGATCTGAAACACAGCTGCATCTTTTACTCGATTTTCTGGTAGAGAAATAGGCGAAGATTCCACGTTCTTAGAGTTGAATCTTTTACAAGTATTGGGAGTACAAATTAATTCGGTCCGTTTTCAATAGATGGCTCTGGCTGATTTGTTTACTGAATAATGATAGATGTTTTTGGCATTGTTAGAAAGGTTTGACCTTTGTCAACCATATTCAGTCAACGAACCTTCGAGTTTTATACAACAACATTGGTTTTTTGAGCATTCAATATGTCGAGTTTTGTGCTAAAGAAACAACATTTGCGGGAAGTTTTGATTTTCTTTTTTAATTGGAAGAAAAGTGCCGCTGAAGCGCATCGATCGCTTGTGGAAGTTTATGGTGAATCTGCGCCATCTGATAAATCATGTAGAGAGTGGTTTCGACGCTTCAAAAATGGTGATTTTAGTGTCGAAGACAATGAGCGCCCGGGCCAGCCGAAAAAGTTCGAAGACGCCGAATTGGAGGAATTGCTCGATCAAGATCCGTGCCAAACGCAACAAGAGCTTGCAGGATCGTTGGGAGTCACTCAGCAAGCAATTTCCGTGCGCTTAAAAAAATGGGAATGGTTCAAAAGCAAGGAAATTGGGTCCCATACGAGTTGATACCGCGCGACGTTGAAAAGCGATTTTTCATTTGTCGTTAAAAAATAATTGGAAACGTTGAAATGGGAGGTCCTACCCCACCCGCCGTATTCGCCAGACCTTGCTCCTTCTGATTATTGGTTGTTCCGACGGATGCATCACGATTTGGCTGGACACCGCTTCACTTCTTTCGAAGAAATTCAAGAATGGCTCGATTCATGGTTTGCGTCCAGAGAGGACTCATTTTTCAGAGATGGAATCCGAAAATTGCCAGAAAGGTGGACAAAAGTTGTGGCTACCGATGGACAATACTTTGAATAACATGTTTTTTCATTTTGATAATAAATAAAATGTTTTTTTAACGAAAAAAAACGGACCGAATTAATTTGTACTCCCAATAGTACATTTAGATAAAACAGATGTCACAGTTCTTCTTCCATTCAAAATCCAATATTTTTCTCTAATCAAATTTAAAAGAATCTGAGGACCTGCGTAACAATTTTTCAGATGAAAATATGAAATTAGTCTTTTAACAACTTCATGATTTGATGCTAGAACGATAGGTGTGAGAAAATCCTTCTTGTCTTGTCTATACAAAATTTTAGTTTTCACGCGTATTATATCTTCCTCATCTTTGAAAGTCTCAAGAGTTTTTAATTTCTCATAATATTTAGAGGAGAAAGCTTCCTTCTGAATCATCCAAGCTATTTTCATTTCTGCTTTGTGAAATTCCTGACTTGTCAATTCTCCTTTTACTTTATCCTTTGGATTACAAGTATTATGTTTAAAACGGAGAATTCATCCAATAAGGCGCACGTTTTTCTCATAATATGAAAAATATTGATAGTACTGTTCGACCAGCTTTCAAAGGTGGCCCAAGTGGGAACAGGTCTCCGTAAGGTCAATCTATTCTTCAAAATAGGAGAGTTGATAATGACAGGGAAATTTCCTCCTACTTTCGTTTCTGAGTGGGGTGAATGCTGACCGGGCGATGTTTTTGCTTCTTTTACGGTAAAAGTATAAAAAGCTGTAGTTTCCTGTTAAATGGAAAGTACAGTTTCAGACTAGTGTTAGTGTAGCTCGTCTGTTAATAATGTTGAGGTTTTAAATTTGTATTTTTTTTATTTAAAATTTACATTATTAAACATCTTAAATGGCACAGAAAATAAATAACGCAAAAAGCTTTAATTTTTCCTTCAACAGAATTTTTTCCGAAAAGACGCCGCTGCGTTTACAGAAAATTTCATTCTAAATTTGAATTTTCCTAATTATGAAAATAGCTTTTTCATGACGAAAGTCAAGAGGGTTATATGTCCTTTGTTTGGTAAAAGTTACGAAAATGTTAATTCTAATTTTTTTTCGTTGCACGATATTTAGATATCAACAGTATTTAACCTATGAAAAGCAATATAGATTTGATTATTAAAAATATACGAAAAAGACGTTTTATTATACCTATTTCCCTAAAATTATTCAAGAATTTAGGCCCACCAGTGGCGGAGCGGCTTAGACCACTGAACACTGGGAGACGGTGAAGTGATAGGACGTGAGTTCGATTCCACGCGCCGTCAGTCTAGCTGTTCGGAGTTTTGAGTGGTTTTCTCCTAATGTAAAGTAAATACGAGCTAGAACCCCTTAAAAGATTTTCACCCAAGGCCTATATCCCTCGTGTAGATAATCGGATCAACACCATCAAGAATTTAGATTTTTATACATGTAAATGACAGGGTTTTTTCCCCTGTATTTTCTGAAATTGATTTAGCAGCAACAATATTGTGTGAAAACACCATAAGCAGAAATTGTCGCAACAATTGTTTCAGGTCGAAAAAGGCAAAGCACGACCCTTCATCAGGCGAAAAGTTAGTGCAGTTTTCTTTTATATTTTTTGTCACTATATGAATTTATGAAATTCAATATTAAAATTTTATTTAGGGTTTCATGAAAAGGCTGGCAAAAACGAATAAATAATTTTATTTTTAAAGAGAAGGTCTCAGAAAAAAATGCAATAAAATGCTTGTTTTTCATATTATCATCACAGACCTTCTCTCTCAAAAAAAAAAAAAAAAAAAAAAAAAAAAGAGAGAGAGAGAGAGAGGAGGGGAAAAATATATGTTCATCTTTAATGAGAAGTGAAAATTATTCACTTTCATCATCTGAATCATCAACTGAAACATCATCATCATCATGGCTGTCATCATCTAAAGAGATAACTAATGGATCACATAATTCTTCCATTACGCCATCTTTTTCCCAGTATTCATTTTCTAAACTTTCAATGTGCGTGCAATAGTGCTTCCATCTCTCAACATCAATGTTCTCTAATGCAAGTTGAGTCAGGTTGAAAAGTTGATCCATTTTTAAATCAGCCGTTACATTTCTCTGCCTAATAAAGTCCTTTATATCCGCCCATACATATTCTATGGCATTTATGTCGCAGTGATATGGAGGCAATCTTAATGCATGATGTCCATGTTCAGCTAACATCTTATCAAATTTATATTCCTTCGCCTTCGAGTTGGCCTTTACAAGTTCCATAAGTTCAACTTTACGCAAATTTTCAGAATATGGCACTTTGTTTAGTGTTAGCCAATCCATTATTTCTCTTTTATTTTGTGAAGAGTTTGGAGGCTTGTTTAACTGAACCGAATGGTACGGGGCATTATCTATAATAACAACAGAATTTTTCGGCAAGTTTGGGATCAGTTTTTCAATTGCCCATTTTTCAAATATTTTTGAATTCATTTGTCCATGATAATCGCCGGTGGTGGTGTTAGCTTTATAAGTCAATGAGGAATTCGGAATAAACCCCATTTCTCCTCCTGCGCATAATGCAATAATGCGTCTCGATGCCGCCCCTGTCTGAACGACACCGAAAACATCTTCCGATTGCCAGCATTTCCCGACAGTTAAATTACTGTCAATCCAGGTTTCATCTACAAAAATAAGAGGTCTTTTTTCTCTTCGGAACTGGTGAATATTCCGTAAATATTTTGTACGAGACAGAATGATATCACTTCGTTCTGTTATCAGTTTCCTCTTATTCTGACTTTTTTTCCAGCGGAAACCCATTTCATGTAGAATTTTACGTAAAGTTTCTTTTGATTTTGAAAACTGTATCCTTTCTTGTAATCTTGTTAATAACTTTGGGATAGTAGGCACTATTTTATCTATTGTATAGAAGTCCTGGATAGTTCTTCGAATTACATCCAAGTCAAAATTATCCAAATTGACACTCTCAATAGTAGTTTTCACCTTTTTCTTTTTGGGAGAAGGCAAATTACTTGGAGTATTGCGAATTCTTCGTATAGAACCCTTTGAAACATTGGCAATTTTGCTAGCCCTTTTAGTTGCGTGTGCCAACGGAATAGTTATACAACCTTTATCTGCTTCATTATCACAGAACTTCACAACGCTGCTTAAAACCGCTTTCGTTTCAGCACTAAAATGTTTGCCTTGAGAACTTCTACGTTCTTTTGAATTCATTTTATCGATCCAAATGGAAGTACAAAACGAACGAAAATGTTATTTTCTTAGAGAAAATAATAAAATATTAGATCCGCTAACAAAGAATAAATCGTAGTAGTCAAACAGCAGCCAAAGGAAGAATGACAATCGGTCATCGGTCAGTTACGTTAAGGAGAAACATGTATCTCTCCCCTCTTTATTCACCCTTCTCTCCCTACGGAATGGGTCACTGCTTTGGCAGCATGCCAAAAGCAACATTTGAAAACTTGTCGAGCAGTACCAAGTATTCTGTGAATTTACATCTACATTTATCAGTAATTTTGTTGATTTTAACTTTTCTCTTTCAACATCTTCTTCATTTATATTCTGGCAGATGAAATTAATATGTTTGTTGGACTCATATGGATTCTTAAGCCACGATGGACCCTCCCACCATTTGAGAGAGACAAGTTGTTTGGCTTTACAACCTCTAGAGGGTAGATCCGATGGGTTAATTTCACTGGGAATATATTTCCATAAAGAAGGATCAGTCAAACTCCTGATTTCTTGAACTCGGTTCCTGACGAAAACTGACCAGTTCTCTTCTCTGATTATCCATGCAAGAACTGTCGTGGAATCACTCCAAAAATATCTTTCCATATTTTCCCAACTGAATGCATCTGTTACTGATTTCGATAATCTAGCACCAATCAAAGCCGCTAAAAGCTCCATTCGAGGTATAGTTGGGCACTTTAAAGGACTGATGCGGGATTTGGCAGCCAGAAGGAATAATTTCGCTTGATCAGCTTTTCTATTCTCAAAAATACAACAGCAGCATAAGCCTGATTACTAGCATCACAAAATGTATGAAGAGTACATTTTTTTAAATTATCTGGAGTGACTTGAATGTATCGCGGAATCTCAATTTCTTCCAATATATTTAATTCACGAAACCATCCGATAAACTTGTTTTTTAGATCCCCGGTAATTTCTTCATCCCAGGTTAAACCAATTTTCCAGGTTTTCTGTAACATCATCTTGGGGCAAATCATGACTGGTGAAGTAAAACCAATTGGATCAAAAACTTTATGTGCCACTGATAGCATAGTACGTTTTGTTATTTTTTCCAGACTTACATCTTTCGTCCAGGATGCATTGACCTTTAAAATGTCCGAAAATCTGTTCCAGTGAAATCCAAGTACAACAGCTTCTTTACCGTGTTCCGTGTCCTTTCTCTCTTCTGTATGTTCCCATCCTCTTAAGTCGAATCCGCCTTTAGACATTAGGTTTTTAGAGCAAGTAATAAATCTCTTTAACTCTTACTCCGTACGGACACTCGTAACAAGATTGTCAACATAGAAGCTTCTCAACAATCTTTGCTTAAGTTCGGTGTCGTATTCTTCATCATTTTTAATATGATATTCTATTAGTAAAGCTAGCAAAAATGGTGAACTCTTGACTCCAAGAACGACTCTAGCATGACGAAATATTCTAAGCTCACTTTGTTCTGGATTGCTCCACCAGAGGAAACGTAAAAAATCCCGATCTTCTTTTCGGATGCTTATTTGCAAAAACGCTTTCTTGATATCAGCCAGGACACCGAATTTATTTTCTCTAAATCGCAAAAGTATGTCTGGGATTAATTCAATGAGATTTGGACCGCAGTGTAGGCATTGATTCAAAGATGGATGGTTTTGGATTCTTGCTGATGCGTCAAATACTGGACGAATTGGAGTAGTGCTATTTTCCTTTATAACTGATCGATGAGGTAAGTAGTGTCCATAAAAGGACCTTTCACATTCTGGAACCTCTTCAATAATTTTGTCGCCAAGCCATCCTAAAAGTACTTCCTTATATTTTTCATAAATATTACTCGCAAGTAGTTTTTATGTGACATTTGTTAACCTTTTCTTGGCTAAACACAAATTATCAGGTAAAGGTGGTTTATCTTCAGCCCATGGCAAGGATATTGCATAACGACCGTCTTTATTCCGTGTTACTGTCTGTAGAAAGTGCTCTTTTTACTTGACGATCTACTTCCATCTTAGATAGCTTTTCGATTGGATCACTTATTCCAAGTAAATCTAATCTCCATAAGTCGGAAATTTATGTTTCTTTTACAAACATGGAAGTAACTGATAGAGCTAAATTTTCTTTAGATGAACTTTCTTGAGGAACTTTTTCCATTAATGTCCAGCCAAAAAGTGTTTCCATTGCAACTAGCCCAGAAGACAACACTTCTCTTCGACCTGTCAATAGTTTACCGATTATATCGGCTCCAATCAGTACTTGAATAGATTCATCTGCATCGCCAACATCTATCAAAACAATGTCTTTCTCGGCCAATTCTTTCAGCCAAGAACCTTTTCCCACAGGTTTAACATTTTCACATATAATATTTTGATCCAAAACCTCAAAATTGCATCTGAATTTCCCTGTCAAATCTCTTAATCTTATTTTATAAAAGTTATGTTCATATTCTTTGGTTGAGACTCCGCCAAAAAGTGAATGTACAACCTTTTCTTTTTTAATGGCTGCATATTGCATTTCTTCTGCTAATTTCTTCAAAATATATGATCTTTGTGAACCAGTATCCAAAATTAGACGAATATCCTTTTCTTTATGGACCATATTCCTCCTTTGGGTTCGAGACTATACAAAATCAGTTGTTTTCGGAAAACAATTCTCAACTCTACCATAGCAAAGCATTGTGGCCTACAAATTTTTATCTTGCAATATTATTTATAAGAGTTACAGATTATATGAAATTGAAGTGAGAGTGATATAGTGATACCTTTGTTTTGTTTTAAATCCATTTTTAGTAATATACTTTAATATTAATCAACATATGTATTATTAAAAGTTGCCATGTGAACTGTGGCGATGTTAACAAATTTAAATGGATGTTCCATTTAATAAATTTCCTTATTAAAGTGATTGAAATTCTAATTATTTAAGCTTTGTTGTCTATATATATGTGTGTGTGTATAAAATGTTCTTATTAATCTTTTATTCATTACATATATATGTGTATACGATGTTCGGAAATGCTTCCTTTTCTCCCATAAAATTAAAGAGATTGAACAAGACTATCTGAACTCCATGGTCTCTTCAAAATTACTAAAAGATCATTTTTGGCAACCAGTTTTTTATGTTTTTAGAACAGAAAGAGTTTGTTGTGAGAAAATGGCAACAGTGTGTTTTTTGTTTTTATTTTTTTATGTGTGAGGAAAATGATAGCTTAGAGTTTTCTTTCGTTTCAAGAGTGATTAAAATACAGAGTAAGAATTGAAATACGAGAAGATTTATGAGTATAAATCCTTTTAGAGTTGTTCTACCGTTATAAACGGATAATTATATATGTATTAAGAGTTATTTTCATCACAGTATGGTGAATTGCATCGGTAAAAGAATAGCCGATGCTCTGTTATACTATTCCAAGTTTTGTACATAGATCCTGTAAATAAACTATATGTGTTTTTTTTTACGAAGTTGATGTCTATTATGGGTTTATCGTAAACATCATAAAATGTTCTGCAATTTTACGATATGGAATAGTCTTAACTTTATCATTCGATTCAGTTGTTTACATTTTTCTTTTGTTCTTGTTTGAACAGATATCTGACTATTAAGTTTCACTGGAGAAATATTTAGGAAAATGTTATGCGTAACAATAAAATGGCATCATGAATCTAATTTGTTTACAAAATATCGGCCACGTGTTCGGCGATTTTACCCACTGTGACGTCACAGGAATATTGTCCATTATCAGAGACGACTTTTGCTTTGAGAGTTTGAAGAAACACCCTTGGATTTTTATTGAAATTGGCAATATTTACTTCACTTTCATTTGACTTTTCTTTCTCTTCCCTTTTATTTGTTTTGCCGTTATCAAGACTTTGGCACATCACGGTGGAATGTTTCCTATCACAGATAAAACACTTCAGGACAGCTTTACACTGTTTGGTAGTGTGACCTAACCCCAAACAGAGGAAACAGCACTTCTTATCCTTTAGGACATTCTGCTTCTCATTAAAACTCATCTTTCGTGCCGTAAAACAGTCTAAACTCATATGCTTTCCATCGCAAAACACGCAATTTTTCTTTAGATCCTGTTTAAAAGAGGTCGTTAATAATGTAGAGGCAGTAGGTATAGGCTTAACAAAATCAGTGTAAGTCCTTCTTTTTCTGTAATTTCGGCCATCATTTTCTTCGCCAGACCAAAACCGGCGACCGCCAAATTTATTCTTTCATCTCCTTCAACTTCACATTTGAGAAATTGCATCAAATTGTCCAACCGTTCTTTCGCATCACAAATAGTAGAAACAATGTTATTTCTATTGCAAGCTTTCAAAATTTCAGCTGGAAAACAGGATTCTACCATAGGATATAATATAGAAGCGCATTTATTAGTAGTGACACCCAACGTTTCAAGAGCCCTTAAATATGATTCAAGTTTATCGTACAATGAAGTAAGAGAAAAAAAAAAATTTGTATGCGCAACTATAATTAATTTTAATAATTCTCTAACGTACACTTCAACTGGAAGATCATCTCTTCCAAAACGAGCTTTTAGACTCTCTATGACTTTGGCACAGTTGGCGCCAGTTGGCGGAAAACTATCTACAACTTCTCGTGCTCTGGAATCAGCGACCGTTGCTTGAATGAGGTACTGGAATTTGTTTTCTGGAGGAATATCTTTATCTTTATCTATCTGCTCAAACTGACTCCAGAATGGTAGCCATTCTTTTAAATCCCCATCAAATTGTCGGAATTGTAATTTAGGTAAGGAAAATTTTCGTCTAGATGCATTATTTTCACTAATAGTTATGATTGCCTTACCCTGAATGTGTGCCTGGGACTGTATTCTAGCCAATTCCAACTGTTGTTCTAATTCCATCTTCTTCATCTCTAATTCTTGATCAAGCTTTTCTAATTCGAGTTTTTCTTCTTGTTCAAGTTTAAGTTTTTGTTGTTCAAGCTTAAGTTTCTCTTCTTGTTCAAATTTAAGTTTTTGTTGCTGAAGATCTTTTTCTTGCTCGACTTTCAATTTTTCTTTTTCTTGTCTCCAAACAACAGCCGTTGATAGAATTTCTTGCACAAAACTGGGATCATTTTTATATTCTTTGCTATTCAAAATAATTTCCTTCAAGGTAGCAATAGTACATTCAGGAGGAATTATTTCGCCAAGCTCTTCCGCTACAAACTTCTGATCGGCTTTTCTAAAACATTTAATTGCTTGAAACAGATTGTTTTACTTCGTCCTGTCGCAAAGACGCCACAAAATGTTATTTAAGCGTACAAAAAAGAATTATTTTAACTCTCTAGCTTACAAGATATAATTGCGGACGCCAAATAAACTAAAAGCTTACAAAAGAAGTTATTTTAAACTCCTAAGCTTTCTAAAAAACTAAATAAATTTTAACGACAACAAAATCTATTTGCTGCTTTTATTCCACTTAAAAATTTGAATACTCAGAAAAAATAAAAATAAAACTAGATGCATTCGCACGAGCATCATCTCAATAATCTTTCTCTTTTTTTTACAATAACAAAAATACAGTCGGCTGCAAAATTATTCGAGCACTAGCCAATAATTCCTATATTTAGAAAGTACAATTAAGACTGTTTTGCTAAGTAAATCCTTGTCGAATCATGTTCTTAGACTGATTAAGAACATGACTCGACAAGGATTTATTTAACAAAGCTGTATTAAGTGTACTTTTTTTTGGCAAGGATTATTGCTAGTGCTCGAATAATTTTGCAGCCGACTGTACATCACGTGAGTTAAAAATATAAAAATGAGAGAATAAATAAAACATGGACAATATCAAATAAAGCCCGGTCCGCTGGTCCCTATTTTTAAAAGAATCACTATCTGCGTTTGTAATGATCGATAGATGGTGCTTTCTCAACTGCAGTTGTTAGTAAATATAATAGCCACGTGCATTAATTATTGTTCTTTCTTGTTATTCTATCATTGTTTCAGCGTGAAAGCTATCAGTGGTATGATAATTTAACCTTAGCCCAGCAGAGCTTCATTACAATCGCGGATAATTACTGAATTCTCAAAATTGTATTAATTTTTATCACGTGAAACAAAAAAAAAAAAAAAAAAAAAAAAAAAAAAGAGAAACAAATTCTGATTAGGAAAAATGTCGCACATGGTTCTCACTGCCTTCGGAAAAAAATCCCAAAATGCTCTAACTCTTATTTCTATTATTTTTCCCCCTTCGCCCCCCCTCCTGTCTATCCTAATAGTTTTACAAATTTTAAAATATCCGCAATCGATTTGTAAGTATCAAAAATATTTATGTACCAATTTTGAATGATCTAACTCTATTTTTTTTTGCCCCTCTGCCCCCCCTTCCCGGCCCTCCTAATAACTTTACACTTTCGAAAATATCCCAATTCGACTTGCAGGCCTCTAAAACCTATCTGTACCAATTTTGAACGGCCTAACTGTATTTCTATTTGTTTTTGCCCATAGCCCCTCCTTACCACCCCACCCCCCTCTTCCCGCCGCACCTAATAATTTTACAAATTCCAAAATATCCTGAATCGATTTGTAAGTATCGAAAACCTCTATATACCAATTTTGAACGATCTAACTCTATTTTTATTTTTTGCCCCCTCTCCCCTCCCCCCCCCCCTTGTTGCCCCTCCTAATAACTTTACGCTATCGAAAATATCCTCAATCGACTTGTAGGCCTCTAAAATCTATCTGTATCAATTTTGAACGGCCTAACTGTATTTCTATTTGTTTTTGCCCCATAGCCCCCACCTGGGGGCTGAATTTCTAAAATTCCAGAAACTGATTTTTAGATATTTGCATTAGCTATATTTTAGAGAAAAAATTTCACGAATATCTATTTATATGTTTGAGATATATAGGATTATGCGAAATCACGTTTTACGCATGTGAAATCACGTTTTGCCCCCCCGCCACCCTTGGGGACCGAATTTTAAAAATTCCAGAAATTGGTTTTTAGACATTTGTATTAGCTATATTTTACAGCCAAAATTTTACGGATATCTGTTTTTTTGTTTGAGATACGAAGGATTTTGTGAAATCACGTTTTGCCCCCCTCCCCCCCCTTGGGGGGCGAATTTTGTAAAATCGCTCCTTAATCGATGCCTACGTCATAGAACAAACATTGTCACAAAATTTCATGCTTCTAGGTCCAGGGGTTTGGTCTGGGTGATGATGAATCACCCCCTCAGTCAGTCAGTCAGGAAGAACGATTATATATAATAGAGATTGAAAGAAAAAGAAAAGAAAATTCATAATAATCAGTATCGTTACAAGCGATATCGAAAGTGTTTTACGACTGAGGGCCTATTAGTCTCAATCTGGGATATTTGCGTTGTCGTTTTCGATAGTTGGACATTTGTCGAAATCATTTTTTGATAGTTGGACATTATCGAAATCTAAAATTTATCTAAAATATAATTGAATAATTTGAAAGCGATGTTATAATTGGGAAGAAAAAAAAAAACTAATAGTCATCCGCCTTAAACTAAATTATGCTTTTGCCAGAATTTTATCAAAATCTTTTTTTTTATTATTATTATTATTGAAAGAAAAAAAAAAAAGAAAAGAAAATTAATAATAATCAGTATCTTTACAAGCGATATCGAAAAAGTTTTTTTTAATAATTTTGAATTAGGAAATAAAAAGTGCGCGTGAAATATTATGAAATATAATAGATGTAATTCTATGTAAGGAAGATCCATTGGCGTTTTGGCGATTTTCTTTCACGGTTACCGGTAAAACCGCCAAATTATTGTCAAAACTTTTGACTAAATTAGAAGGAAACGTATTAAAATAGTTAAAATGATTATGTTTAAAAATAGTTAAACAATAATGTTGTATTATTAAAAATAATGTAAATGATTTTTTTTTTTTTTTTTTTTTTTTTTTCTTCGCTGTTTCCAAAGAACTTATTTAGTTAAAGGAAAATGCTATAAAATAAATTTACTTGAAAGTAGTGGTTTTAAAAATACTGATTTTATGTATTCGTAATTAGATTACTTTAGCATTCAGAAAAAAATGAAATTTGCGAATTATATATTAAGATTTCGAAGAGTTTTCATAATAAATAAGATATTTCTTTTAAGAATTATGTTATTTCACCGCAATACGCAAGCGAAGTGTGACGTCACTTACCGTCCGTGGAGGCAAAAAGAAATATTTCCTATGTTAATCGCCCATTGGATTTTTTTTTAATAATTTTGAATTAGGAAATAAAAAGTGCGCGTGAATTAATATGAAATAAAAATAAGTAAAAAAATGAATTTAATGTTTTTGCTTTTCGGGGGCTGCTCATGCATATAAAAAATGCGTATTAAAACGAGTCGAAGAAGGAAGCGAAATAAGTATTGAGTTATATTACGATAAATATGCTATATAATATGATACGATATATTAGACCTATCGTCCAGGGTTAGTAGGCATTTTCGTTGAAAGAAATAGTTTGTTCGTTCGGTGCAACTTGCACATTAGTTCCGTCAGGTACAATTTTCACATTATTCCCTTGAGGTACAACTTTCACTTTAGTCCCGTCAGGACAACTTGCACATTAGTCCCCTTTAAATATATTTTAATTATAAGTTCGTGAATATACTGAAGTATTTTATAATGAACATTAAAAATTTCAGACAGTTTTTTTTTTTTTTTTTTAACATAATTATTAAAATTGTATTTGCTCTTTTAAGACAAAGAGTTCGTAACAATGACTCAGAGGGGTTCTCTTTTCTAAGCAATGTTAGAATGGAGTTCTCCTGTTCAAACCCAACTCGAGTTCGAGTGTTACACCTTCGGACTTTTCAGTGACATTTTTTTTAATTCCCATGTCTGGATATAATTATAAATTAATTATCGTGCACATGTGTTAGATAAAATTATTTTGCTACCAAATTGGCAAAATTTGAATTTTAATTTTCAAAACTCTAGAAACAAAATTGGAATTTGATATCTGTCGTTCTTGGCATTTTTCGTATTTGGCGATCAAAAAACAAAAACGTAATACGAAAATATACATGTCATATATATATTTTACGAAATATGTTATGCGAAATATTGTTTTATATTATTGAATGTTCTTTTAACATAGTTGACAAAATAATCATAATTTTTGAAAGCAATTAAATATGTTCGAAACATAATTTGCCGATCTTTTTTCACTAAGAACGACAGATATCAAACCTGTTCCTTAACATTAATTAATAATTCCCTTTTTTGTGTGAAAAAAAAAAAAAAAAAAAAAAAAAAATCAGATGTAAAAATTTAAATTATACGTCTGCAAAATATAAAAAATCCCTTATCGGCAAGCTTAAAGGCAAAGGTAGATTCTTTTACGTTAATGTTATAAAAAAAAAGAAATATTACATTCTAGCAGGCTTTGCCCGCTTCGCTGGTCACTAAATTTAAAGGAAACTCTTTTCTATATAGCTTTATAAAAAATAAAATAAAATACTAAAATTGCTCAAAAGCTCGCTTCAGATCCCTGCTACCTTCGGGAGCGATTTAGTTATCCGCTAAAACTCTGACGCTTGTCCCTATTACCTGAGACAATGGTTTACCAATAGGCTTCCATTAAGTCCGTATTAGATAACAGTTTCGAAATAGATAGTATCGAAAAAATTGAAGTATGCCTTTTATATTTGAATCCCAGTTACATATGAACAACACTATACGTGGTGCACATAATATTTGCTTTTACGTTATTTCCTATGTTGGTTTTGTTTATCCGCTCAACCATAAAAATGACAACAATTTCACGCCAAATATTATAAGATTCTATAACCGGCTACGTCTGTCGCATGAGACAATTATATTTTTGTGGTTATATATAATTCATTGTTTCTAAACCTGAATATAGTACAGCCTTAATATAGTTCTCTTTGGCGACTTTTGAATTTTTATCACCATTTTAGATTTAATCCCTTGTAACAATATGCTATGAGCGCTATTTCAGCCATATTTTAGACAACCAACCTTTTTATGGTTATATATATTTCCCATTAAACTTTTTTTTTTTATTATTATTATTATTAAAGGCAAAATATTTCATCAATTGTTAATGCTGATAATATAAGGTACATACCTGAGTACGGGGAAGTGATAACAAATTCAAGAGATCTAAAAATGCAGGTCTAAACTACTCAGAAGCAGAAAAGAAAGTGGGAAACATTTTTCGCGATATGAATTTACTAGCATTGGACATCGCCAAAAATCAATGCCAATTACGACACATAGCAACATATGTTTTTTAAAAGTTAAATATGTGTACATACTGTTTATTTATTTATTTATTTATTTTAAGCTCTAAAATGATATATTGAAATATTAAACATTTTTAAAATCAACTTTTGATAAAGAAAATCTAAATTAAAAATTTACTTTTAACACTTTTAGAATATATATATATATATATATATATATATATATATATATATATATATATATATTATATATTATAAATATACATAGAAAATTGACCTCAAAATATTTTTTTTTTTTTTTTTTTTTCAAATTTTAACATCGTTTTCAAATTATTCAATTAAATTTTCGATTTCGAAAAATGTCCAACTATCGTAAAACTGGCGACAACGTTTTATCTGTAGATTGACACTAATAGTCCTGCGTCCAAAAGAAAAAAAACAGCAGAAATGAAGATTATAAAATAACATGCATACTTACAGCAGAGGACATAAATAAGAAGTCATGTCAAATGTGAATAAACAAACTTATATCATTCATATTATACATTTCAGAAAGCGTTCATGAAGATGACATGCCATTCACATTTCTCTTAATTCGAAGCGTTTATGAAGATGATCATTAAAAATATAGTGTGAGACAACTACACGACTTCAGTTACCCACTATTACATATATTATATGCACTGTTTGGTAATAATGTGATCAGAAGGCATAGAATTGACCTAATGAAATAGACAACTACAAATTTTCGAGTAAGAGAAAGTTAATACACGCGTAAAGACATATAAAACGGAGTTTATATATAGCGAGTTAAAAAATAAAAATAAAATAATAATAATAATAATATATATATATATATATATATATATATATATATATATATATAACCTAATTTAACCTTCTGTATAACTTATGGGAGTTATACAGAAATTTATATTTAAAAATAGTATATTAAATATATGTATATATATATATGCTAAATATCCATCAGCATGTGAACTTTTAGAAAATAATGACGTATTCATGGTAATTCACACACACACACACATAAAAATAAAAAATTATCCGCGATTTTAAATGAATAAAAAAATTAATAGTGAGCATGAATATATATATATAGATAGACAAATAGACAGAAATGTACACTTACTAATTTGTTTACATTTATAAACCGGCAATGCAATTCGTTTTATAAATGAAAAAAAAAAAAAAAAAAAAAAAAAAAAAAAAAAAATCATTCAAACAGTAAATACATGAACACAAAATGCATCTTTAAAAGATACAACATAACATTTCTTATTTCAAATATACCATAAGTTATATTTTAATACCATTTCAAAAATTTAGCAAGAAATGATGCACTCAAAACTTTAAAAAAACTTTTTCGATATCGTTTGTTTCGATAATAATTATTATTAAATTTCTTTTCTTTTTCTTTCAAAAAACGAAATTCTGGCAAAAGTAGAATTTAGTTGAGGACGGAGGACTATTAGTTTTTTTTTTTTTTTTTTTTTTTTATAACATCGCTTTCAAATTATTCAATTATATTTTCGATAAAGTTTAGATTTTGATAAATGTCCAACTATCGAAAAATGATTTCGACAAATGTCCAAATATCGAAAAATGGCGCCGTAAAAATCCCAGATTGAGACTGATAGTCGTCAGTCTTAAAAAAAAAAAAAATTGAAACATAAATTTTTGAGATAGTTTAGGATAACTATTAATTTTTCTGTAATAACCAGGTAAAGAATGAGAAAGGATATTTAAAATGGGTTTATGTAACAACTTTCAAGAAAATCGTAAAAATCGTTGTTGAGATACCGACTTTAACCAAAACTTGGCATATTGAATTGTTGACCGGAAAACAACAATTACGTACAAAAGGATATTTTGAAGTGATTTAATATTGCAAGTTTGAAAAAAAATCCATGCAGCAGTTTTGAAAGGAACGCACTAACATTGACTGAAATTTAGCTATTTATGCAGGACGTCTGTCAATTTTCCTGAACCAACCAACTATATCATTCGAAAGGACATCTAATAGAACATTTATGCAGTAATTTTGAAGAAAATCGTTTGAGCCGTTTTTGAGATACGGCCCTACTTCAGGGTTCGGATGTCCCACTTCCGGCTCATCGATTTTCACCAAAATTTATAAAATTTATCTGTGCACTAGACCTGTATCAATTTTGAAGTTTCTTAAATCAATCTTTATTAGTTTCGAAGATATAATAGTCAAAAGACCCCCCCCCCATACACACACACTGACCAATTGCCGAAAACCGCTTTTTTCGACTCAGGAGACCTTGGTTGGTTGGTTGGTGTCGTGTCCAATTGAAGTCAAATCAAATCATTCCATGTGCCAAAATCACGGCCTTGGCAATGTCCACAATTTTATCGCTATAGAGATTTCCTTGAAAGGGAAATTCGTCAAAGGCCTGATAGCTTCTTGATGGCCGGGCAGTTGAAAATGTGTTCTGGAGTGAGTTCCTCATCCAGGCAGTTTCTACATGATTTGTAAGTTCTGGTGCCATCTGTATTTATTGTCATTCCACCAAAGTGTTAGGTTCTAAGTCTGGAGATAGTCTTGGTAATCATCCTGTCTGCATTGATAACACATAGTTGATGTTCCTTTTTTATGTGTTTTTCTTTCAGTCTGTATCTAGCAACTGCATTAGCATCATCTAAAGTTACGGTGCTGCAAATTTCCAAGTTTTGGTCCCTCGCCTCCTTCGCCAGCTTATCTGCTTCCTCGTTCTCTTCAATACCAACATGTGCATGTGTCCACTGGAAAGTACAGCTTTTCCCAAGGTGGCAAATTTCTTCTAAGTAGTGATGGATATCTTGTGCGAGCCTGGAGTCTCTATTCTCTATTGCTTCCAGGGCAGCCCTGGAATCACAGAAAATGACGAGTCCACTTGCTTTATCAGTATCACCCAGGGAAGTATACATTTGTAAGGCGTCAAGAATTGTTTTTAGTTCGCAAGTAAAATTAGAAGCGATGTTTCCTGCTCCTATAATTTTTTGTATTTTCATGTCATTAGTCAGAGTGATTGATATGCCTTCTCCTCCATTCAAAATAGCCTCATCTGATGATCCATCAGTATACATCTGCACTAGGTCGCGCCCAAAATAAGTTTCGATAGTTTTAATTCCTTTAGCTTTAACTATGGCCTCCGGTTCTTTTTTCAAGCAGTGATCTAGTAGGTTCAAATTGATAACAGTATTTGGGGGAAGGCAGGATGATAGGACAGGTTCCTGAAGCAACGTAAATCTTTGATCCAATTCAAGACTTTCTCGTATTTCTTTATCAAGCTTCATGGTAGATGATCTTTTGAGTCTTGATTTGCAATCAAGTGATCATTCTGGTGCCATCTGTATTTATTGTCATTCCACCAAAAGTCAGGAGACCTTAAAAATATAAATTAGGTGAAATCGCGGTATCGAATTTTTGGACCGAATAAATACCTCCATTACCTTCGGTAGTCGGGTAATGGAAGTAAAAATGATAAAAAGGAATGGAAATTTAGCCGATAAAATGTCACTGAGGCATATGATGGGAAAATACTCACATGTACGCATTAACAGTTTTACAGCCATAAAGAAATGCACAGATTCTGGGGAAAAAAATGTACTTTTAAAAAACTTAGAAAAAATATGCTTATAAATATAGAGTTAAAAATGAAGTGAGAAGAGTTAAATTTCGGGGCTGGTCGTTTCCCCTGATTTAAAGGGGGTGAGAGAAATTTGCTTTTCCCCTTACAGGTTGATTGCGCTGATAAGTTCCCCCACATTATCTTTCACCATCTCCCCCCCCCCCTCTATTTCTTTTTCAAGATAACTAGAAATATCCATACACTTCTCAAAGGGATTAAAGCTATATATCTATAGGAAACACGAGTGCTAAAATTGGCAATTATGGCACCTTAAATTAAATTTTCCATTTTCACGAACTATTTTTTTCTCTAAATCCTTCAGTTTATTATTATTATTATTATTATTATTATTATTATTATTATTAATAAAATTTTATTTTCATACATCAAGTTAAACTTAAAAAGCAAGAACTTTAACTTTTAAGACAAAAATTAGGTTTCGAATAAAAAAATAAATTACTAGTACATTTAACAGTCGTAAACAAGAACACATTTTAAATCTTTAGAGTTATAATTATTACTAATTATATAAATTTGGGAACAACCATACTGCCTTATTATTGCTGTTTAAACTAGAATTGCTCAAGAGAAAAAAATTAACAATAATAATAATACAATGAAAATACAGATTTTGGTAAATATTGAATTTGTGCACATGAAATATTTTCTTTATTTTCAAAGATGTAAAAGATATGGCAAGCACATAGTATAAAATAAGTGCAAGAGTCACAAATTAAAACAAAAATCTTTTTGAATGCGCCATAAAAGATTAATATAGGCAACGTATTTCGGAAGAACAAAATATTCCTTCGTTGGGAAAGAAATGCATTTTATCTTTATGAGATAAAATACGGAGTATGATTTAATGTGCTTCTTTATAGAATAAATAGTACGCATTTCTTGCCTGATGAAAAAGACTTTTCTTCTAAAACGCGTGCCTGTATTATTCATATATAATGCAGAAATTTTTCATCGCAGTTCAGTTTTGTAAAGTTAATGTCAGATATGTCAAACGCAATTGGAAGTTGTAAGACTTTAGTATTTAGGAACACAGAATAAATATATTTTTAAAACTTTCATTTGATATTTAACAAAAATAGGGAATACTTTTTTGTTAATTAAACAATTAACATTAATAAACAACAGATTATAAATTAGCCAGCATTAAAAAAACTGGAAGGCTTGTGAAAATTAAATGCGTAATACATAAGTAAACACCCGGATATAATTATTTTCTTAAATTTCAATAAAACTAAAATAACAAAAATAAAATAATTTTTTGTACCCCACCCATCACCCCCATTAATAAAAAATATATGCCTATTTATTATGCATTATAACTTTAGAATGCAATAGAAACAAATGAACAGTTGCCAAAATTATCTATAAATTTAAAAATATATATTCAGGATTCAAATGAAATATGATTTTATCTATAGTACTCATACCTTAATCATTAAACAGTTATACATGGAAATTAAATTTTATAAAAGCAACAGATATTCAAAAGTTAATGAACTTTTCTGGGAGCCTGATATATAAGATCATACATAACAAATATGAAACAAGTATAACTGACATAAATAAATGATAACTAGAAGAAGGAGCAGCGGCCCCTACGGCTATACATATATAAAGAAAGAAAAAAAATTACTGTACTTCAATTATTTCCTTATTTTTGATCCTATGTATTTCATACTGCAAAGTAATTTCAACTCAAGTATATTACACAATTTTTTTACAAATTATTAACACTGCTATATAACATATAAGGATTTAAATAACTATTTTAGCTTTAATATGAGGGCTATAACTTTATTTAATGCGTAACAAGTTTAAATTATCATCCCAATAATTGTATTTTTTAAAAAGTAAAGTTATTGATGAAGGTGTTTAAGATAATAGTTAAATTATTATACCAAATTAAAATTCATTTTAACGAGTGTCTTTCAATAACATAATATAAAATATTGTTTAACACAACTGTTGAAATCCTATAATTATCTCATTCCCTAAAGCTATCTCGTTAAGTTTTAATTTTCACTTGCTAATTATTATTTTTAAATTTACAGTAATTGTTATCTTCATTTTTGCTACAATAAAGTCTTTCAGAGATTTTGAAAAAGGTTAAGAGCCCATCAAACTGGTTCAACCGTCTCCACTTGTCTGTCGTGGACTCTGCTCCTTATTCTTCTTCCAGTAATTATTATTATTTTTTTTTCCTGTTACAGTTTGTTTGTATTTTTACACATAATTCATAAATCACTTTAGCAGATACAAATCATTAACTTTTTCGATATCTTCTGCCTTGTAAAAGGCTATACGTCTATATGTAACTGTTTATTGATTAACCCAAACTTTCTTTCCTTATGTTTGATTACAGTAATAAAAAAAAAATATATATATATATATATACATATATTTATTCAGACTTTCTCTTTTCTTTCACCACCAGTTGGTTATAAATAATTATTTATTGTGATAATTAATAAACAAAAAGAAAGAAAGAAACACACTTGAAAGATTTTTTTTTCCTCTTCAGCCTAGTTTTGAAATTTTTATCGCAAATTATTACAAACAAAAATTTTATTTTAAAACTTAAAAATAAGAAAATAAAATATTCCCATTGTATTCCTTCCGAAATCTTTACAAAATATCTTATTAATATTGATAATATAAAAATAATAGATTTATATTTTAATATCATGGCCTGATAAATCAGTACTTGAAGTTTTGGTAAAATAAAAGTACAGCACATACATACATAAATAATTACGCTCTACATGAGGGCCAGTTATGCAATATACACAGTCAAATAAAACTACTTACTTCTGCGAGATTATTTATAAATGCTATAAATGTGTTGCAGAATTTTTTCCCCTTGTGTGTGTGTGTGTACTATTTAAGTCACCTGTAAGGGAATGAAGGACCCTCCCCCCCTGTTCATCAGTACATGTCAATGATAAACATGGACACAGGAAGGGGGGATCAGGGCAAACGACCTGTCCCTTCGAAAAAAGGGTGAGGGGAAACGACCCATTTTTTCTGTCAATATATTATACATCGGGGGGAATCTTCCAATGCCGTCACTAAGGGCAGTATTCACCAACTTCTTAAAACTCGGATTAAACTTCGGATAAGCAGTAATCGCTCGATCATACGAAAATCGGTAATCCCCAACGAAAATCTGCAGTTCACCGGCTACTTTAACACTTCGTTTTTGATCCTCGAATATCGAAGGATTAACAGAGATAATTCTCGGATCTTTTCATAACGCATGCGCACTCCGCAGTTCAGCTTCGTAAATATTGAACATGAAAGTAATATAAATTTTGTTTCATTAGCAGAAAATTTCTTTTTAAAATTATTTTGATGATTTTTTTTTTTTTTTTTAATTTTAATCTTTTTCAAAGGAACACAGTCTTTAAATACCTGATTTTGAACAAGAGTTTGATTAAAAAATATGCCTTAATTATATAATGATACACATTTATCATTGTGTTTTTACTTAATTAAAATTGAATTAAGTTAATATAATTTCTGACGACATTATACTATGTTCTGTCGGATGGAGGTCGATTCCCCTGATGTATGATATCTTGACAGAAAAAATGAGTCGTTTCTCCTCACCCTTTTTTTCTCAGGCACAGCTCGTTTGCCCTGACAGGAAAGGTCATGTGCCCATGTTTATGACTGACATGTAGTGATAAGCAAAGGGGGGGGGGTGTAACCTTCATTCTCTTACAGGTAACTTAAATAGTACACACACTCACACACACGCGCAAAAAAAAAAAAAAAAAAAAAAAAAAAAAAAAAAAAAAAGTGACACATTAATATGTAGCTTTTATAAGTAATCTCTCGGAAGAAAACAGTTTTATTTGCCTGTGTATATTGCATAACCGGTCCTCATGTATAGCGGAATTATTTAATGACTATGTGCTGTACTTTTATTTTTATTTTACCAAAAATTCAAGTATTGATTTATCAGGTCATGATATTAGAATCTAAATTTATTATTTTTATATTAACAATATTAATAAGATATTTTGTAAAGATTTCGTAAAGAATACAATGGGATTATTTCATTTTCTTATTTTTAGTTTTAAAATAAAATTTTTGTTTGTAATAATTTGAGATAAAAATTTTAAAACTGGGTTGAAGCAAACTGGATTGAATTAATCAATAAACAGTTACATATACAACTATAGTCTTTTACATGGCAGAAGATATTGAAAAAATTAATGAGTTGAATCTGCTATATTTATTGATGGGTCATGTATAACAAATATAAACAAACTATAACAGAAAATAATAATAATAATAAAAAAAAAATATTATACAGACACGAACCTATTTCATTATTTAAAACATGAAAATCTGACATTGACAGATTTTAATTTAGTGCCAGAGGCCTATTGACAAACTTGTTAATATCGACAAATTCTTCTTTAGTTAATTCGTGACGATCTAAATTCCATGATAAAGTTTTCATTAAATCAAACGATTGTGTTTCAGCTGCAGATATTGTAACAAATAACGTTGGAAGTCCAAACTGTCTTATAGCCGCAAAACAACGTTTTTTCTCTTTTTCCCAATGAGGGGGAGGTGTGCCTTGGGGGGACTCATGTCAAAGGTGTGCCTTGGGGGGGGGGGACTCATGTCAAAGTTGTACCTTGGGGGAGACTCATGTCAAAGTTGGGCCTTGGGGAGACTCATGTCAAAGTTGGGCCTTGGGGGAACTCATGTCAAAGTTGGGCCTGGGGGGGGACTCATGTCAAAGTTGGGCCTTGGGGGACTCATGTCAAAGTTGTACCTTGGGGGGGACTCATGTCAAAGTTGGGCCTGGGGGGGACTCATGTGAAAGTTGGGCCTTGGGGGGGACTTCATTCAATAAATCCCCATTCAATAAACCGACTGAAATAGGCCCTTAGCACTATTAAGAGTGTATTATAAAAATTCGACAACGCTGTACCGACTGAAATAGGGGTACCTTTGGGGGGACTCATGTCAAAGTTGTGCCTTGGGGAGACTTCATTCAATAAATCTCCATTCAATAAACCGACTGAAATAGGCCCTTAGCACTATTAAGAGTGTATTATAAAAATTCGACAACGCTGTACCGACTGAAATAGGGGTACCTTGGGGGGGACTCATGTCAAAGTTGGGCCTGGGGGGGGGACTCATGTCAAAGTTGTGCCTTGGGGGACTTCATTCAATAAATCCCCATTCAATAAACCGACTGAAATAGGCCCTTAGCACTATTAAGAGTGTATTATAAAAATTCGACAACGCTGTACCGACTGAAATAGGGGTACCTTTGGGGGGACTCATGTCAAAGTTGTGCCTTGGGGAGACTTCATTCAATAAATCTCCATTCAATAAACCGACTGAAATAGGCCCTTAGCACTATTAAGAGTGTATTATAAAAATTCGACAACGCTGTACCGACTGAAATAGGGGTATCTTGGGGGGGACTCATGTCAAAGTTGGGCCTGGGGGGGGGACTCATGTCAAAGTTGTGCCTTGGGGGGGGACTTCATTCAATAAATCCCCATTCAATAAACCGACTGAAATAGGCCCTTAGCACTAATTAAGAGTGACGTATAAAAATTCAACAACGCTGTACCAACTGAAATAGGCCCAAGTAGCACAGGAACGTTCTGTGAACGTCTAATAACGGTTTCAATAGTTCAAACACCGTGTTTCGTGTCAAAAGAACGTTCTAAAACACGTTCAGAAATGGTATTATTTAGAACGTTCTGAAAATGTTTGATTTGTACCATCTATAAAACGTACAATTCTAGTTCTATATAGAACGTTCAAGTGTAACACCGTCATAACACGTTCTGTAACAGTGTAAGTATAACGAATATGACAAAATGACTTTTTAGTACTATTGGTTGAGAAACTAGGTTAATCATGAAACTTTTTGACTCCAGTTTTTCATTTTTTTACACGTTTTCTGGCGTGAGGAATCCGGAAGTCAAAAGGTTGGTATGGTATCGGCACCTATTAGCGTAATAGCCCGTTAGTCCATGTACACGATATCTCAAGAACAAATGATTGCAGAGAGATCGGACCAGTTTTAAAATATCGCTTATGATATTGATAAGAATCCTATTGAGAGATTTGTAACATTCTAATTTAAAAACTTCGTAAATTATTCGAAATTTATAATTTTTAGCTTGATAGAGAATAGAGCATTTTTTACATTTTCAGTTTAACGTTTTGTTAGCACGTCAGTAAAGAATGCTTTTCAAGAATCAGTAGCGGTGAGGTGAAAAAAAATTACAAAATTTTAAACTCATGGAAAAATTTTGTGAATTTTGTATTTCATGAATCAATGTATGGAATTCAACCAAACTTGTTACATAATTAGATCTTGCCCTAAATTGGAGGTTATTTAAATTTCATTTAGGATATATCGTCCGATAGATTGCGGTGCTATGTAATGAAACCCTCCATTTATGGGACGGCTATATCTCAGCTTCTATAGTGTACAATTGCATTAAACTTAATATATTGGTATATATCATTATAACCTCTGCTAATACAATTTGGATGTATACATTGTCCAACAGGTGGCGTTGTAATCTGCAATTTAATCATTTTAACGGAAAGGCAATATTTTAACTCTTGTGATTTAACACTTAAATTTTGTGATACACTGAAGTTATAAGTGAAATCGATTTTATGTAAAGCTTTACTGGTACATTTTGGATGCACATCGGCCAACAGGTGGCGTGGCTATGTTGCAATGTAATCTCATAACGGAAACGAAAAATCTCAACTTCTGTGATTTATAAATGTTGTAAATTTGGTACGTGAAATTAATATTACGTAAAACTCTACAGATTGCCTTTGGGTGCATATTGGACGACAGGTGGCGCTGCCACGTTCCAATATTTTCCATTCACAGAAAGGCTATCTATCAGCTTCTGTAATATATATACTCACCAAACCTTCTGTGTGACATACATTTGATATACATTATTGATTCAATTTGGCTGTATAACGAGTAATAGTCAAACAGTTTTTTTTTAATTATTATTATTCATAGGACATTGTTTTTTCCCCTAGGAATAAGTATACGGGGATGGGGGAGGGGTGGATAAAAATTTTCACTATGATTATCTTTCAAAAGAATTCGATATCACCTTTAAAACGAATAATTGAACCATCGTTTTCAGATGATTTAAAACAAATTTACCTTTTTTTTTTTTTTTTCATTTGTCATAATAATAATAAACCCTTAGAAAAATAAATTTTCTAAGATCTTCTACATAGCATAAAAATGATTGTCTTCTGTCATGAAAATCTGCTAATCAAGGATGTTATTGAATAAATAATCTACTGCTTTATCAGCAAACTGCACAAGGTTCGGTCTGCATAGCATCAACATAATTGAAGAATGTGACAAAAATTTTCGCGCTTTAACTTAACGATAAGCAAGCATCTGCTATTACAGGAAGTCAAACGGTTTGGAAGTTTTATCGCTAATTTGGCTATTTTTTTCCTCTCTTTAATTATTGCTTATATTTTTCTTTCTTTTCTTTCTCTCATCCACAGATATGGATAAGAAAAATCCAAAATTTGACCCGAAAGTATTGTTTTTGGGTCAAATTTTGAAACTGATTTTTTGCAATATTTTTGCACATTTTGAGGTCCCCTGAATCCAAAAATCAGGTTTTTGTATTTGATCTGTGTGTGTGTGTGTGTGTGTGTTTGTGTATGCCTGTACGTGTATGCCAGTTATCAGCACATTTCAAAAACAAATAATTCCAGAATATGAAAACTTAGTATTCTACATTTGAATCATGTAAGGGGATGCTGCACTTAGCTTTTCCTTGAGATCAAGCAAATGCTTCGTGTATACAGGGACGTCCAAGATAATTCAAATACATTAGGTATGTGAGCGAAATTTTTTTGCTATTTACAGTTTAATATCTGTAGCCTGTACTAAACAAAAATAAGTTAACATATATTTTTTTATATGCATAAAAGTATGTTTAGTGTAAAATATGGCATGAAAATCATTCCCCATTCATCTACAGGGCTACCTAGGAATGATAATTAATACTTCAAACCTACAGAGTAAACAAAGAAATTTTTAAGTGGAAATTTTAACGCTTTTTTTCCCCTATAATTACTCGTTTTGAGGTTCCCTGAATACTAAAATCAAATTTTTAATGGTTAATCTTTGTGTATGCCTGTTATCAGCTAATTTTAAAACAAATATTTGCAGATAATTCAAATTTTGTATTTTGAAGTTTATTTTGAGGTTGCTAAAAATGTTTGTTCAAGATTAATAAGCTTGAAAGAGTGGTGAGAAAGAAAGTTGACTGAAAAATTTGGAATGAACTTTTAAATTTAATAATAGCCAAGAATTTTTTATAGTAGGCATTATGCAATATATTTAAACGGGGTCCCCCCGCCCCTCCTCATTGAGAGAGTTATTCGTCAAATAATATCTGTTCCTAAAACTAGTTTGAAATTTTTGAAACGTAGATTTATATATAGTATTTGTTATATTACACTTTAATCTGCAATCTGCATTTATAGTATTCAAATGCTAGGTAAGAGTAAGAGACAGCCATGTGAGTGTCCCACGAAATTATTATTAATATTTAAATAAAAACAGTCTTTTTTAAATACTGATAAAGCATAATTAAGTAGTAATGTTTATTTTATTTTTATCTATTTATTTATTTGGGTTGAGAAGTGATGTGTCTGTCAAATGAAAGAAGAGATTTAATTGATGGTCTACATTCATGATGACGGTCGTTATCAAAAAAAAATAGCGATACCTTCAAATTTCACACATTATAAAATCCAAAATTTTGCTTCAAATTATCTTGGAATGGCGAATTTTGGTTGGTGGGTATTGATTAAGTGTATGTAATAGGCACTTCGGTGGTATTTCGCGAAACTTCTAACTTACCCGCCGAAGAGGGAGAGTAAAAAGTGGGTAAGACGCTGCCGAAAGCAATGGAAACCCAGACTAATCATGTTGCGAGCGGAAGAACCATTACAAAACGCAGCTGGAACATCAACTTAAGTTTCGATTGATTTCAGCGATTTTTTTTTTCTTTTGAGATTTTGTTAATAATGACATGGAATTTTGAGAATTTATTTAAATATACTATGCAGCAAAGCGGGCAAAGCCTGCTAATGTTTATTTAAATTAAAGCATACTTAGATATGCTACACGAAACGTAATAAAATTATCAAATACTGTTCGTATGCACATAAAACATGTTTCCTATAAAATATTTTATTGTTAGCTTATGATTCATAAGGCCATATAGAAATATTTAGATATATTAGAGGATAATAAGCGAAAATTGATCGAAGTGTGTTTTAAATTTTGTTAAACGTTTTCAACTTCCCAACAAGTTAAAAATATGCTTAAAATTTAAGTTTGTCAACACCATTGTCTGTCTATTCGTTCTCTAATTTCAAAAATATATTTTATAATTCCTCAGTTACATCGTAACCGTGCTCATTTTTTATTGAAAGTATGTGTATACCGTAAGCGGTTTGATATGGGGACTCACTAAAATTTTAAACGTACTAAAGTGTATGTTTAGGTGTAGGGTGCAGGTGTTTTATAAACTAAGTGGTCCGCATGATTTTTCTCTTTTGTTTATTACTAAATATAGTAAAAATGTAGCAATTTCTGTAATATTTCAATAAAAATATAAATATCTTGCGCATTAGTAAAACAGAAAAAAAAAAAAAAAAAAACTAGTTATACTGTGACGGCTTTAAAAGTTTTTTTTTTTTTATTCCATTCTATATAATAGCGTCACCAACGATTTATTCGCACAAAATTTCAAGAAACTTAGCTTCTCACAATTAACTTTCTATACATATAATTTCGTACAATTTTCACCAATAGGTGCTGCTGTATAGGCAACTGGAAATCCCAGACACTAACAGCAACGCCACATTGTGGATAGATTACATCCGAATTGAATCAGCATACATTTTAATAATATAAATATCATATACCAATTTTGGTGGATTTAAATAACAATAAATAACATACGAAATATATATACCTTAGAAGAACTACCTACTCTGAGAAGCAAGGTTTTACCTTATCAGAAACGAAATTAAATTGTCGTCTGTTAGCTTTTTGTACCCAAATAAAATCAGTACAGATTTACATGATTTCCATCACATGTACAAGCTTAGTGTATTTATAACTATAGATGATTAGATGGAGCCTGTCCAGTAGGATTGCAATATAGAAGCAACATGTTATGAAAGCCACATATTAAAATCTAATTAGCAGTAATTTAAGTCTAGCCAAATATTAAGTTTGGTTAAATGCTGTCCACTGGATCGTGAGAAACAGAATCCAAAATTTTCTTTCTGACACACATACAAAGACATTTTCTAACAATAGTTGAATCATATTCCAAAAATCACAAACTGTGTGAATTTATCGAAAATCGAAAGTCGGAAATTTTCACGAATCCAATACTTTCTTCTTGACAGATGTAAGTAAAATAATAATAATAATAATAAACGGTAATCATACGCTTGATCAAATCTTGAGGTTGAAATAATTAAAAACAGCTAAAAAAAATGTTTTATTTATTTATTAATTTATTTATTTTCTCCTATATTAACCCTTTGCCGGCCCTAGTGCTCTAAACCGCTATACATAGTATTGCCAAATTGAGGGACTCTTTTATTTAACGAACACCAATAATTTTGAGGAGTGATATTTGATATACATAATGGACGAATAAACTTCGAAGTGATTAGACAACCGATGCAGTAGAAATTTATTGGTGGATATTGAACAAAAAAAATCCTTAAATTTGACAACATTCAAAAAAGGAGAGGGAAATTGAATAGGACCGGCAAAGGATTAAATTAAAGGTTTAAAGGATAAAATTTCGATCCGTGCAGTCATCTAGAATAACGTTTAGTATAAAAATACACAGATTATTTTTAACTAATGGTTGTGAAAGGATTATATATATATATATATATACAATACTGATAATTATTCAAAAAAACTTTTTGTACATTCGGCAGAAAAATTACTGAAGCACACATCCACGTTTCATATATACTAGCAAACCCGTGCGGTATTTTCGCACTTTATTTCTTTTCTTATTTACCTTTAAAATTTGAAACTTATAAATATTATATCAATTTCACCCCTTAATTAAAATTTTAATTTACCAGAAGCCAAATTATTATTAGATCCAAATAAATATTGTGCAATAGTGAAACCAGAATTATTCAAAGAAAAGCTTCAAAATAAAATTCATGGTTTATGACTCAGTTTTCATACTTCCGCAGGCAGTACGGTTTTAGTAAAGGACCCCTGTGACGCCTTTTAAATTTTAATCGCCAAGTATGCAATGGCATTTTATTTATTTTAGCGTAATTTTTTGTAAAAAAAAAAAAAAAAAAAAAAAAAAAAAAAATCCTAGACTTAAATTGATAATATTTTTTTATGATTGTGTTTTGTAGCCAATTTATGATAATATATCATGTTCTGTTTATATCTTTGAAATATTGCTAGGTTTATACTGACTCTTGCAAAGATTTTGCAGAAATAACTTTCAAAAATACATTTCTCATAAAATAATGTCCTCAAACAAATATCGTCATGTTTTCTTTATTAGATCATTGAACTGAATCCGCGTGCTTAAATATTGTTCATTTTTAAATACTATTTTTTATCCTCACGTATTTTATTAATTTTACCACTATCGTATCATTTCAAAAAATATTAATTGAAATTGGTCCACGTTAGAGAAATATTATATAGATATTAGTTTGATCACTAATTTTTATCATCAATCTACTTTTTTATAAACAGCTTAAGACTAAGATTATGACTCGATAAATATTTATTCACCAATACAGTTTAGGTGCAAATATTTTGATTTACTAGAGCTTCAATAATATTTCTGCCGACAGTATATGGAGTAGCATCATTCACAACCGCTCTTTCGTGCCGGCAAAATGTTTTTAATATTTTTTGAAATAGCTCACAATTTTTAAAATGAATAGTTGAATCAAGCTTCTGTAATAATTTGAAATAATTGAATTTATATATATATATATATATATATATATATATAAACAAATAAATAAATAATATTTTTTTCAATTATTGGATTTTTTCCTTTCTCTCATTTTTTTCATAAATGTAAAATGCAGAAATAACTGCTTTTAATTGAACAACGTGGATTTGTTTAAGAAAATATAAAATACAGTTTTGTAATGGCCACGACGTACTAGCTTGATTTTGTAATTATCATCCTGTTTAGTTAGATAAGCTTTCCTTGAAGTGGCATTTTATGTAATTCAATAAAACAAGCATGCAACATTTTAAATACACGACGAATTTTTATATCTTGCCTCATCATAAAAATAAACTATTTAACAAAATATTGTTAAATACAAACTCTGTAACATAATATTTAAATAACATTTTTTTAATACAATTGTTGAGTTCTGCATTTTCCATTAAAGTAACTACATAAAACAAAAATAGTTTCCTCCCCCCCCCCTAATAATTAAATAATGACTATGCCACAAAATGAAAAGGACAATGAAAATTTGACAACTGTACCGACTGAAATAGGCCTCTAGCACTAATAATTACTAGAAGAAGAATAAGGAGCAGAATCCAGCACAGACAAGTGGAGGCCTTATTGTAGTTAAAATGAAGATAATAATTACCGTACATTAAATAATCTGGTGTATCACTCACACGAATTTATTTTACCCTGAAATTTAATACAGTAAATTCAGGTTGCAGATTAAAAGGTAAGGTAACGAATACTATTATGTAAACCTGTGTAAAACAATTCAAATTAGGCTTCGGAAGAGTTTTATATGATAATTAGTTCTATGTGAGGAGGACTACTGCCCACCTCAACCCCCCGTTTTATTAATGCACCTACATTTATATAGAATTTAATTCGGTTATTAAAAAATAATTCTGTTTAAAAAAAATAATTTAGTACAATTATTTAAAAAATATATATTTTATGATAATGCAGACGATTTCCATATTAGAGAAGTAGTATAACACTAAATATAAAAAAAAAAAATGTTGAATTAATTCTCAATATTACATAAAAAAAATAATTAATTAAAAATCAAAAAAAAAAAATCGATAAATTTATTTTAAATTATTGCAGATCGATGGTTCACCCATTCGTTTTAAAGGTATTGGCGAGCTCCTTTGAAAGATACCCATCATGAAACTTTACTCCCCTCGAGAGGGGACTTCCCCCCATGGGGGGGAGGAGGCGAGGCTCCTGTATACACAAAAAAATTTTCCCTGTTGACTATCTCTATTACAAAATACAGTAAAACCTCTTTAAGTTAGACACCTACGGTTTCATGAAAAAGTGTCCAACTTAGAGAGGTGTCCAACTTATAGGGGTTAGATATAGGGGTGGATACATTCCAACTTATAGGGGTGGATACATTCCGTTCCGAGAAAAAGCGTCCAACTTATAGGGGTGTCCAACTTGAGAGGTTTCACTGTATATATATTCGTTTCATTTGGTTTAGTGCAGTCTATAGATGTCAAACTCTACTTACCTGCAATTTCCCCCATAGACGTAATGTATTTGAATACTTTTGAGTGTCCCTGTACACGAACCATTTGCTTCATCTCAACGAAAAGCTTACTGTAGCATCCCTATATGATACACATTTAGAAAACCGAGTTTGGAATTTCTGCTACTATTTGTTCTTGAGATATGCTAATAACAGACACACAGACAGAAAGACAGACCATTCGCTAAAAACATGATTTTCGTATTCAGGGGACCTCAGAACATGTAAATATAACAAAAACTCTTGTTGGAAAGTTTGACCCTAAAACAATACTTTCTCGACCCTATGAGTAAGAGAAAGTAAAATTAATAATAGTAATAAATAAGCGAAAATTAAAACTTAACGAGATATATTTGAAAAATGTATTTAATTTACATAGTAATGTGTAAAAAAGTTTTTTTTTTTTTTTTTTTTTTTTTTTTTTTTTTTTTTTTGTTGTTGTTTGTTTGTTTGTTTAAATGAGATTTGAGACAATTATAGGATATCAACAATTGTGTTAGATAACATTTCATATTATGTTATTGAAAGACACTCTGAAAATGAATTTTAATTTGATATAATAATTTAACTCATCTTGAACTCATAAATAACTTTACTTTTTTTGAAAATACAATTATTGTGATGATAATTTAAACTTGTTATGTATTAATCACAGTTATATCTCTTATATTAAAGCTAAAATAGTTATTTAAATCCTTAAAAGTTATATAGTAGTGTTAATAATTTGTAATAAAATTTTTTGCAATATTCTTCAAATGAAATATCTTTGCAGTATGAAATACTTAGAGTCAAAAATAAAGAAATAAATGAAGTACAGTAATTTTTCTTTCTTTCTTTCTTTATATATACATATATATATATATGTGTGTGTATATAGCTGTAGAGGACTCTGCTCCTTCATCTAGTTATCATTTATTTATTTCTGTTATGCTTGTTTCATAATTGTTATGTATGAACTTATACATCAGGCTCCCAGAAAAGCTCATTAACTTTTCAATATCTATTGCTTTAAATAAAGTTTCATTTACATGTATAATTGTTTAATGATTAAAGTAGGAGTACTATGGATAAATGCATAATTCTTTTGAATCCCGAATTAATATTTTTAAATTTATAGATAATTTTAGCAAATGTTCATTTGTTTCTCTTGCATTCTACAACTATATTGCATCATAAATAGGCATATATTTTTTATTGATGAGGGTGAAGGGTGGTAATAAAAAAAATAATTTGTTTTTATTATTTTAGCTTTATAGATATTTAGGAAAATAATTATTTGCCGGTTTTTACTTATGTATTACGTATTTAATTTTCACAAGCCTTCCAGTTTTTTAATGTTGGTTAATTTATACAGTGCTGTTTATTAATGTCAATTGTTTAATTAACAAAAAAGTATTCCCTATTTTTGCTAAATATCAAATGAAGATTTTAAAAATATATTTATTCTGTGTCCATAAATACTAAAGTCTTACAACTTCCAATTGCGTTTGACATATCTGGCATTAACTTTATAAAACTCAACTGTAATGAAAAATTTCTGCATTATATATGAATAATAAAGCCACGCGTTTTGAGAAGAAACGTCTTTTCTCATCAGGCAAGAAATGCGTACTATTCTATAAAGAAGCACAGGAAATCATACTCCGTATTTTATCTCATAAAGGTTAGAGGCATTTCTTTCCTAATGAAGGAATATTTCGTTCTTTCGAAATACGTTGCCTAAATAAATCTTTTATGGCGCATTCAAAAAATTTTCTGTTTTAATGTATGACTCTGCACTTCTTTATACTATGTGCTTGGCATACGTTTTACATCATTGAAAATAAAGAAAATATTTCATGCGCAAAAATTAAAAATTTTACAAAATCGGTATTTTCATATTTAAAATTTCTAGTAATTACAGATTCATAGCAGAAATTTTCATACCTCTGATTTAAAATGTGTGCTTGCTACGACTGTTAAATGTTACTTTTTTATTAGAAAGCTAATGTTTGCATTAAAAGTTAAAGTTATTGCTTTTTAAGTTTAATTTTTTATTTAAAATTGGTGTATGAAAATAAACTTTTAATATTATTTTTAAAAAGCAGGATTTGGAAAAAAGATAGTTTGTGAAATTAAAAATTTTTAATTAAATGAGTCATAATTGCCAATTTTAGCATTCGTGTTTTCTACAGATAAATAGCTCTAATCCCTTTGAGAAGCTACATGGATTTTTCTAGTTATATTGAAAAAGAAGTGGAGGGGAAGAATGGTGAAAGATATGTGGGGGGAACTCGTCAGCGCAATCGACCTGTAAGGGAAAAACCAAATTTTCCTCACCCCATTAAAATCAGGGGAAACGACCAGGCCTCATAGCCCTCATATTAAAGCCAAAATAGTTATTTAAATCCTTAAATGTTATATAGCAGTGTTAATAATTTGTAAAAAAATTGTGTAATATACTTGAGTTGAAATAACTTTGCAGTAAGAAATACATAGGATCAAAAATAAGGAAATAATTGAAGTACAGTAATTTTTTTTCTTTCTTTATATATGTATAGCCGTAGGGGCCGCTGCTCCTTCTTCTAGTAATCATTTATTTATGCCTGTTATACTTGTTTCATATTTTTTATGTATGATCTTATATATCAGGTTCCCAGAAAAGCTCATTAACTTTTGAATATCTGTTGCTTTTATAAAATTTAATTTCCATGTATAATTGTTTAATGATTAAAGTATAAGTACTATGGATTAAATCATATTTCATTTGAATCCTAAATATATATTTTTAAATTCATAGATAATTTTGACAACTGTTCATTTGTTTCTATTGCATTCTAAAGTTATAATGCATAATAAATAGGCATATATTTTTTATTAATGGGGGTGATGGGTGGGGTATAAAAAATTATTTTGCTTTTATTATTTTAGTTTTATTGAAATTTAAGAAAACAATTATATCCGGGTTTTTACTTATGTATTACGCATTTAATTTTCACAAGTCTTCCAGTTTTTTTAATGCTGGTTAATTTATAATCTGTTGTTTATTAATGTTAATTGTTTAATTAACAAAAAAGTATTCCCTATTTTTGTTAAATATCAAATGAAAGTTTTATAAATATATTTATTCTGTGTTCATAAATACTAAAGTCTTACAACTTCCAATTGCGTTTGACATATCTGACATTAACTTTACAAAACTGAACTGCGATGAAAAATTTCTGCATTATATATGAATAATAAAGGCACGCGTTTTAGAAGAAAAGTCTTTTTCATCAGGCAAGAAATGCGCACTATTTATTCTATAAAGAAGCACAGGAAATCATACTCCGTATTTTATCTCATAAAAATAAAATGCATTTCTTTCCTAACGAAGGAATATTTTGTTCTTCCGAAATACGTTGCCTATATTAATCTTTTATGGCGCATTCAAAAACATTTTTGTTTTAATTTATGACTCTGCACTTATTTTATACTATGTGCTTGCCATATCTTTTACATCTTTGAAAATAAAGAAAATATTTCATGTGCACAAATTCAATATTTACCAAAATCTGTACTTTCATTGTATTATTATTACTGTTAATTTTTTTCCCTTGAGCAATACTAGTTTAAACAGCAATAATAAGGCGGTATGGTTGTTCCCAAATTTATATAATTAGTAATAATTATAACTCTAAAGATTTAAAATGTGTTCTTGTTTACGACTGTTAAATGTACTAGTAATTTATTTTTTTATTCGAAACCTAATTTTTATCTTAAAAGTTAAAGTTCTTGCTTTTTAAGTTTAACTTGGTGTATGAAAATTAGCTTTTATTATTACTATTAAAAAAAAAAAAAAAAAAAAAAAAAGCTGAAGGATTTAGAGAAAAAAATAGTTCGTGAAAATAGAAAATTTAATTAAAGGTGTCATAATTGCCAATTTTAGCACTCGTGTTTCCTATAGATCAATAGCTCTAATCCCTTTGAGAAGTGTATGGATATTTCTAGTTACCTTGAAAAAGAAATAGGGGGGGGGGGATGGGTAAAGATAATGTGGGGGAATTTACCAGCGCAATCGACACGTAAGGGAAAAACCAAATTTCTCTCACCCCCTTTAAATCAGAGGAAACGACCAGCCCCCAAAATTTAACTCTTCTCACTGCATTTTTAACTATACATGTATATTTTTTCCAAGTTTTTTAAAAGTACATTTTTTTTTTTTTCAGAATCTGTACATTTCTTTATGGCTGTAAACCTGTTAATGCGTACATGTGAGTGTTTTCCCATCATCTGCCTCAGTGAAATTTTTTCGGCTAAATTTCCATTCCTTTTTATCATTTTCACTTCCATTACCCGACTACCGAAGGTAATGGAAGTATTTATTCGGTCGAAAATTTCGATATCGAGATTTCACCTGATTTATAAGGTCTCCTGAGTCCAAAAAAGTGGTTTTTGGCAATTAGTCAGTGTGGGGGGGGAGGGGGAGGGGGAGGGACCTTCTGACTATTATATCTCCGAAACTAATAAAGATTGATCTAAGAAACTTCAAAATTGATACAGGTCTTGTGTACAGATAAATTTTCTAAATTTTGATGAAAATCGAAGAGCCGAAAGTGGGACATCCGAACCCTGAAGTAGGGCCGTATCTCAAAAGTAGGTCCGTATCTCAAAAACGGCTCTAACGATTTTATTCAAAATTACTGCATAAATATTCTATTAGATGTCTTTTCGAATGATATAGTTGGTTTGTTCAGGAAAATTGATAGACGTCCTGTATAAATAGCTAAATTTCAGTCAATGCCAGTGCGTTCCTTTCAAAACTGCTGCATGAATTTTTTTTCAAACTTGCAATATTAACTCTGTTTTAAATATCCTTTTGTATGTAATTGTTGTTTTCCGGTCAACAGTTGAATATGCCAAATTTTGGTTAAAGTCGGTATCTCAAAAACAGTTCTAGCGATTTTCTTGAAGGTTGTTACATAAACCCATTTTAGATATCCTTTCTCATTCTTTACGTGGTTATTACAGAAAAATTAATAGTTATCCTGAACTATCTCAAAAATTTATGTTTCAATTTTTTTTTTTTTTTTTTTTTTTTTTTTAAAGACTGAGGACTATTAGTCTCAATCTGGGATTTTTACGGCGCCATTTTTCGATAGTTGGACATTTGTCGAAATCATTTTTCGATAGTTGGACATTTGTCGAAATCATTTTTCGATAGTTGGACATTTATCGAAATCTAAAATTTTTCGAAAATATAATTGAATAATTTGAAAGCGATGTTATAATAAGAGAAAAAAAAAACTAATAGTCCTCCGTCCTCAACTAAATTCTGCTTTTGCCAGAATTTCTTTTTTTGAAAAAAAAGAAAAGAAAAAAAGGAAATTTAATAATAATCAGTATCGAAAAAAATGATATCGAAAAAGTTTTTTTAAAGTTTTGAGTGCATCATTTCATGTTAATTTTTTGAAATAGTATGAAAATATAACTTATGGTATATTTGAAATAAGAAATGTTATGTTGTATCTTTTAAAGATGTATTTAGTGTTCATGTATTTACTGTTTGAATGATTTTTTTTTTTTTTTTTTTCATTTATAAAACGAATTGCATTGCCGGTTTATAAATCTAAACAAATTAGTAAAAGTATATTTCTGTCTATTTGTCTATCTACATATATATTCATGCTCACTATTGATTATTTTATTCATTTAAAATCGCGGATAATTCTTTTTTTTTGTGTGTGTGTGTGTGTGTGTGTGTGTGTGAATTACCATGAATACGCCATCATTTTCTAAAAGTTAACATGCTGATGGATATTTAGCATATATATATATTTAATATACTATTTTTAAATATAAATTTCTGTATAACTCCCATAAGTATTACATTTAGGTAAAAAAAAAATATATATACACTCTGTCACAATAAAATATATGCCCCCAGAAGAAATCGAACCACAATTACGAAACTTGGTACAAATGTAGTCTGGTAAGAGGCAAATGATTAAAATTTCAACGCCAATGAGACAAGGCTAAGCACGTTATGCGCATCTGAACTGCGCAGCTGGGCGAGTTTAAAAGCAGGATTTCTTGCACCGTAGAGCTATTCAAACGAATCTGTCGACTTTAATGGAAGGTATTGTGACTTGAGATGCCTTTGAGACGTAACCGGTGGCAGTACAGACAATTGTCGGATAGTGAGAGGTGCCGTAGAGAAGGCCTCAGAGAAGCAGTTTGGTCGTTTAGACATATCAGCCGCCACCTCGTTCGGAGCGATATGATAGTTGCTCGGGATTGGTAACAGTGGGTCACGGAAGGGAGAATCAACCATTGAGAAGGGTCAAGACGTCCCAGTAGCGCAAATGAACATGAGAATCGCGCAATCATAAGAGCGACCACGTCCGCACCAACAGCGTCATTAGCCTCGATTCAATGCCATTTACCACATTCTAGGCATCCAGTAGTATCAAGGAAAACCATTCTGAGACGACTGGCCGACGCTGGTATGAACAGCCGACGTCCATTAAGACACCTACCCCTCACCCCACATCATAAGCAGTGTCGACTGGATTTTTCTCGACCCAAAGCAAGCTGGAGTGTGATCGTCCGTGGTGAATTACGATTCAGTCTCAGTGCTGATGACTATCACACACGCGTGTGGAGGCGGCCAGACCAGCAGTCTGATCCGGCATTTGTTGTCGAGCGGCATACAGCCATTACACAAGGTGTGACAGTGTGGGGAGCGATTTGTTGGGACACACGATCTCCTCTAGTCATCCTTCAAAGGCACTATGAAGGCTCGCAGTTACGTGGACAGCATTTTAACGCCAGTTGTGCTGCATATGCTATCAAGCCTCACAGGTGCCATTTATCAGTAAGATAACGCTCGTCCACATACTGCTCGACTCTCCCAACAATGTCTTCAAGGATATGACGTACTCCCATGGCCTGCCAGGTCACCAGACCTCTCTCCAATAGAGCACGTCTGGGACATGCTAGGAAGGCAACTGCAGCCGTGCCAGAATACAGGTGTATTAACTGCCCAGTTGCAAAGATTATGACATGATATTCCGCAGGGGGATATAGGTGACCTAACTGATTCGATGCCACGCCGTGTTTCGGCTTGTATAGCTGCCAGAGGTGGCTTTACTACTTACTGATTTGTAACTTTTTTCATGCCCTAACTTCTTAATAAAACGATCTTTTGTTCTGAATTTTTAATAATTTGCTTATCTCTTCATACACTACACTAAGTTTCGTGATTGTAGCTCATTTCCTTCTGGGTGCATATATTTTTTTGTGACAGAGTGTATATATATATATTATTATTATTTTTATTATTATTATTATTTTTTTTTTTTTTTAACTCGCTATATATAAACTCCGTTTTATATGTCTTTACGCGTGTATTAACTTACTCTTACTGGAAAATTTTTAGTTGTCTATTTCATTAGGTCAATTCTATACCTTCTGATCACATTACCTCCTAACAGTGCATATAATATATGTAATAGTGGGTAATGGAAGTCGTGTAGTTGTCTCACACTATATTTTTAATGATCATCTTCATAAACGCTTCGAATTAAGACAAATGTGAATGACATGTCATCTTCATGAACGCTTTCTGGAATGTATAATATGAATGATATAAGTATGTTTATTCACATTTGACATGACTTCTTATTTATGTCCTCTGCTGTAAATATGCATGTTATTTTATAATCTTCATTTCTGCTTTTTTTTTTTTTTTAGACGGAGGACTATTAGTCTCAATCTACAGATAAAACGTTGTCGCCAGTTTTACGATAGGTGGACACTTTTCGAAATCGAAAATTTAATTGAATAATTTGAAAACGATGTTAAAATTTGAAAAAAAAAAAAAAAAAAAAAAAACTAATAGTCCTACGTCTTAAACTAAATTCTGTTTTTGCCAGAATCTCAACAAAATCGTTTTTACTTTCTTCTGTATTCAATAGTAGAAAGTATTGGATTCTTAAAAATATTTGACTTCCTGTTTTCGACAGTTTTACACGTTTTGAGAGGTATAGAACATGATTTGACCATTTTTAGACAATGTCTGACTGTCCATCTGTCTGTGTGTGCGTGTGTGACAAAAATTTTGTGGCGATTGTATCTCCAGAACTACTGCTCAGAATACTATATAAATTTATATGTAGATGTACCTTGATCTAAATTAAAGCCTATCAACTTTTGGTGTCAACCACTCAACAGGTGGCGCTGCTATACAGCGATTTACGCAATTTAAGTGGAGGCTATATCTCAGGTTCTATTGCGAAATTTCAAAACTTGATATATGAGAAGGCCCTTATGAGACATTAAGCTGATTCAATTTAAATGCTTATCGGCAAACAGGTGGCACTGCTATACAGCGATTTTCACAATTTAAAGGAAAGCTATATCTCCGGAACTACTGCACAGAATTGCATATAAATTTATATGTAGATGCACCTTGACCTAAATTAGTGCCCATCAACTTTTGGTGTTAACCGCTCAACAAGTGGCGGTGCTACACAGTGATTTCTGCAATAAAAAGGAAGGCTGCTGTATTTCAAGTTCTACTGCGTATCATGAAACAAAACTTGATATGTAAGAAGGTCATGTTGAGACATTAAGTTGATTTAGTTTGGATGCTTATTAGCTAATAGGTGGCGCTTCTGTATTGCAAATTTTCCTCCATAATGGGAAGGCAACAACTTCTATGGCACATGACGGTGCAAAACGTGATATGTGAGATGACCAATATTAAAACGCAATTTTTAAGATTTCATTTATAAACAACAAATCTGTCTTTCTTTGGATATTTAGTGTTAGTTTACTCTAAGATGAAAATCATTTGCATTCATCACGTTAGGTAATTTTAATAAACTATTTGCACTTTGTGATTTTGTATAGGAAAATATAGAAGAAAGTCTTGTAGCGTCCACAGCATACTAGTTTTTTTTTTTTTTTTTCTGCCGGCGAGACGGGCAAAGCCTGTTTCTGTACTATTAAAAGAAAGTATTTGTCTGTGTATGCTGTAGATTAAAAAAATAAATAAATAACAATTAGAATTACAAGTATGGCACGTACAGTTATTCTTCTTCTTAATATTTTTCTCTAGATAAAGGAATGTGAGCAGATTCGCAATATACTTTTGAAATTTCGATATTTCTATCAGATTTTTGAAAATGCGATTTTTTGCGTTTTTCCCGACGTTTTTCTTGGAGTTGTAATTTCAAGCTGAGACCAATATTGTTACGAAATTGTAAATAATTGTGTTTATTTTTGTATAAATTCTTTCAAAGAGGCTTAGTAAGTTGATAAAGTGCTAATTTTGTGCATTTCTAGTCATTTTAGCGTTGAAATAGCCTTATTTTCCCTTAAAAACGCATTAGAAAGCCCCAGTAATGCACGTAATGGATTTGGCGCCAAATTTGGCGACTTTTTCCCACCTTGGCGATTTTTTTGGCGACCTTGGCGAGAAAATCCTTATATGGGATATACCAAATATGGAAGCTGTAAGTTGATTGGTTGACCACTTTCTAGAGTTTTCTCGAAAAATCTGGGCTCCATGGAACAGCATATAAGGAGCGCTTCCTCGCCAAGGGCAGTCAGTTCAGTTCAGATCTCAGCGAGCTTCGCTAGTGCTTGCATTGCTCTTGAGCCTCTTTGAGAGAGACTTGCTTCAAGTGTTATTGGTATACAGTTTGTACTGTGGATTTGTTATTGACAGCTGTTGTTTAAGCTGTGTTTACTGTTTGAATTGAAGCTGATACTTGGTTTATAGACCTGCATTTTTCTGGAATTTTCTGTGAATAAATTACTGAATTTTTGTACGTTTGGCCTTTCATTCTCAGACAACTCACGAACCCCCAAGTACGCAACATTTCTGGTGTCAGAAGTGGGATTGTCTGTGAATGGTGATAACGAGGGCTATGGAGCAAGAGATGAAAAAACTTCTAGAAGCCTTAGCTACCCAGATAAATGAAATGAAAGCCGGACAGGAAAAGATGGAAACCGGATTGATAGAGAAAATGGAAACAGGACAAGAGAAAATGGAAACATCGCAAAGAGAGTTGAAAGACGGTTTGACTGAAGAAATGAAGGTAGCACAAGAGAAAATGGAAACATCGCAAAGAGAGTTGAAAGACGGTTTGACTGAAGAAATGAAGGTAGCACAAGAGAAAATGGAAACATCGCAAAGAGAGTTGAAAGACAGTTTGACCGAAGAAATTAAATCTAATCAAGACGAGATGAAGAGAGAACTTTCGACAGTAAAGGAAGTGATTGAAAGTAAATTATCGGATATGGAAAACAGAATGGATGGAATAGAAGAGAAAGTTATAAAGATAGAAGAAAATTTTGAAGAGAAAGTTTTGAAAGTGGAAAAGAATTTTGAAGAGAGATTTATGAAGATAGAAGAGAATTTTGAGGAGAAATTTAAAGAAAACTTTGATCAAGAGCTGAAAGGAAAGGTTTCAGAGATAGAAAGCAAGTTTAAGAGAATGGAGGAAGATCTTGAGAGAAAAATGAGAGAAGAGTGGAGCGGAGAGGTAATAGGGAATGATTTGCAGAGCAAGATTCGGAATCTCGAAGAAAAGTTAGAATCCAAGCCCCAGGAAACTGAAAGGAAAGAGAGAAGAAACCAGAATCACGAATTTATTAAGCTATCTACCTACGACGGCAGTTCCTCCTGGCATGTATATAAGACGCAGTTTTCCATCGTAGCTGAAGCTAACGGCTGGGACTCTACCGCCAAGTCGGTCCACTTAGCAGCAGCATTACGGGGAGATGCAGCCGAGATCCTGAGAAATGTTTCTAAAGAAGAAAGGAACGACTTCGAGGCCTTGACTAGAGCACTGGAGCTACGGTTCGGAGAGAAGTGTTCTAAGGACTATAGTCGCCTCCAGCTAAAGTCCCGTTACCAGAAAACGGGCGAAAGTTTGCAAGAGCTGGCAGCGGACATTCAGAGATTGTCACACCTAGCATTCTCAGACTGTCAAGCTGACACTCGAAACGACTTAGCTCTTCAGTACTTTATCGATGCTGTTCGGGATCCAGAAATTCAAAAAGCGCTGAGACTCTCCAACATCAGAGACGTAGAATCAGCTTTAGGCTATGCACTTAGGATAGAGGCAGCCCAACAAGCCTCCCGTAAAGACCGCCATACCATAAGAGCAGTCTCATTAAATGATACGCCTGCGGATGAGAATGAAATGAAGAGAAGTTTCGCAGAGATCTTAAAGAGATTGCGCAGCCTGGAGAATAAAAAGGAAATAAAGGACCGGAAGATAAAGTGCTGGGGCTGTGGAGGGGATGGTCACGTGAAGAGGAACTGCCCTGTACGACCAACTATAGGAAATCACCCGTCTTCACCATCACTACAGGGAAACTAAGAGGAGGCCATCTCGCGGGGCGGAGGTTGCCTAAAATTAAAGAGCCCCAATTTACAGTATTTCATGTTTCATCGATGAGTGGCGGCGATAATGGACTTCACGTCTATGGCCAAGTAAACAACGCCACCTGCCGGATGATTCTGGACACAGGAGCCAACGTGACCATCATTAAAACAGATTTGGCTCAAGAACTAAAAGAGAAGATCATCTGGACGCCGCCCTGTGTTAAACTCCAGACTGTGACCGGAGACGAAATCAAAATATATGGGAAAATGAACTTGACCATCACTTTTGGGAATGCCAGTTACCATCATATGGCATATGTGGCTGATATAAGAGATCCTTTGATCATTGGAATTGATTTCCTGAGAAAATTTAACTTTCAGTTGGACTTCAAGAATAATGAACTGCATTCGAGTTCGGAAGATATCGCTCTGTTTAACACTGAAAATCAAGACATTCAGACAATTTGCCAGATAACAGCCAAGTCTGAAATTTCCATCCCTCCACACACAGAGACAATAGTTTCAGGAACACCACCTACAAAGCAATACTTCCGCTATGGACTGATTGAATACCCGAATACAGACAATAGCCCAAGAGGAGTTCTGGTAGCTTCATCTCTAGTTGATCTCTCAAAGAGTACTATTCCTGTGCGAGTCGCAAACATCAGCGATAAGGTCCGGACAGTGAAGAAGGATGAGGTGTTGGCAACCTGCACTCCTGTCACATGCATCAACCGCCCCACGCAATCAACCGAATCCAAGTCTTCTGAGCAATTAACAACGGAACTACTCAAGAATGCAGAGTTAGGAAAAGAACAGAGATGTGCTGCGGAGAAGCTACTCCAAGAATTTAAAGACCTTTTTTCTCGAACACCTGAAGACGTCGGGAGAACGGACATCACCCAGCACAGAATTGATACAGGAAATCATCCTCCAATCAAACAACATCCAAGAAGACTTCCATTTGCTAAACAGGAAGAGGTCACTGAACTTCTAAGTGAAATGCAGCACAATGATGTCATCGAGCCATCAACGAGTCCTTGGGCCTCTCCCATAGTACTGGTGCGAAAAAAGGATGGTTCAACAAGATTTTGTGTGGATTATCGTCGTTTGAATGACATCACGAAGAAAGACAGTTACCCTCTTCCCAGAATTGACGACATATTAGACACACTTGCTGGCAATAAATGGTTCTCGACGTTGGATCTGAAGAGCGGTTACTGGCAAGTAGAATTACATCCTGATGATCGTGAGAAGACTGCATTCACCACGGGACAAGGACTGTGGCAATTTAAAGTTATGCCATTCGGATTATGTAATGCACCTGCCACCTTCGAACGCCTGATGGAGACAGTGCTAAAAGGACTTTCCTATGAAGCCTGTCTGGTGTATTTGGATGATATTATCATTGTGGGGCGCACCTTTGCAGACCATCTACGAAACATCCGAAAGGTGCTGGAGAAACTCAGAATGGCTAACCTCAAATTGAATCCAGGCAAGTGTAACTTGTTCCGTCGTGAAGTGAGCTACCTCGGCCATATCATCTCTGCCGAAGGTGTGAGAACGGATCCTGAGAAGATCTCTGCAGTCGAGAACTGGAGTCGCCCTGAAAATGTACACCAACTACGAAGTTTCCTGGGGTTATGCACTTACTACAGGAAGTTTGTCAAGGGTTTCTCAAATATTGCCAGACCACTGCACAAGCTGACGGAAGCCAAACAGAAGTTCCTGTGGACAGATGAATGTGAAAAAGCGTTCAAGCGACTTAAAGAGGCCTTAACATCATCGCCTATCTTGACATATCCACAGCCCGACAGACAGTTCATACTTGATACAGATGCCAGCCATGAGAGTGTCGGTGCTGTTCTGTCGCAGGAAATTGATGGTCAAGAACATGTCATTGCCTATTGGAGTAAATGCCTGTCTAAACCGGAGCGAAATTACTGTACCACCAGGAAAGAGCTACTCGCCATCGTAAAAGCCATAGAACATTTCCATCATTACCTCTATGGCAGAAGATTCCTGCTCCGGACTGACCATGCATCTTTAACGTGGTTGCTCCAGTTCAAGAACCCGGAAGGACAGATTGCCAGGTGGATACAACGCCTCCAGGAATATGACTTCGAGATACGTCATCGTAAAGGGACTCTACATGGTAATGCAGATGCCTTGTCACGGAAGCCCTGCTCGGAAAGCTGCAAGTATTGCTCTAGAGCCGAACAGAAATACCTGCCGATAAATCCGGTTGCCTGCCAAGTTACTGTCTCAACACCATCAGATCAAGATCCCGATCCATGGAGTGACGAAGAACTTAGAAAATCCCAGTTGGAAGATCCTGACATAAAGCCAATATTACAGCTGAAGGAGACGACCAGCAACAGACCTACCTGGCAGGGCATTTCCAGATTTAGTCCCATTACGAAAAGTTATTGGGCACTTTGGGACTCTCTTCATATCAGAAACGGCGTATTATACAGAAAGTGGGAATCTGATGATGGGAAAAGCTTCAGATGGCAGATTTTATTACCAAGATCAAAAATTCCAGCTGTTTTAGAACAACTGCATAGTAGCTCTACCGGAGGCCATTTTGGGGTAATGAAGACTCTGCAGAAAGTTCGGGAGCGCTTCTACTGGTGCAAGGCAAAGGAGGATGTGGAGAAATGGTGTAAATCCTGTGATGCTTGTGCGGCACGTAAAGGCCCGCAGAAACGAAGTCGAGGGAGACTGCAACGGTATAACGTGGGAGCACCATTTGAACGAATTGCAATCGACATCTTGGGTCCTTTGCCACGGACCTCCAGTGGAAATAAATACATCCTCGTCGTGATGGACTATTTCACCAAGTGGCCTGAGGCATATCCCATTCCCAATCAAGAGGCATGCACAGTCGCAGAGGTCGTAGTGCAGCAATGGGTGTCAAGGTACGGCACGCCCCTACAACTTCATACCGACCAAGGTAGGAACTTTACCTCTGATGTTTTCAAAGGACTGTGTCAACTACTTGGCATAGACAAAACCCGGACAACACCTTTACATCCCCAGTCGGACGGCATGGTCGAGAGGTTCAATCGTACCATCCTGAATAACCTCTCTCTTCTAGTATCAAGGAACCAGCAAGATTGGGACTTGAAGTTGCCATTGTTCCTGCTGGCTTATCGAAGTGCTGTCCATGAAACCACCGGCTACACTCCAGCCCAGATGCTGTTTGGACGTGAACTTCGTCTCCCTTGTGATCTCCTGTTTGGTTGTCCACCCGATGCGCCTTCATCGCCCGAGGAGTACATCCAAGATCTCCAGGCACGATTTGAGGACGTTCACAACTTTGCTCGGGAGCGAATTCACATTGCATCGGAGAAAATGAAGACAAGGTACGATCTAAAGGCTACGCAACATGAGTTTCAGGAAGGAGAGAAGGTCTGGTTGTGGAATCCTGTTCGACGCAAAGGACTCTCTCCCAAGTTACAGTGCAGCTGGGACGGACCATACACAGTCTTAAAAAGGCTGAATGATGTAGTGGTGCGGATCACTAAAACACCTTCATCAAAACCGAAGGTGGTGCACTATAATAGGCTAGCCAAGTACCACAAGTAACGGTTATATTAAAAATTAAAAATGTAAATACTGGTCAAATTTGCGCATGCGTAATGTAAATATTTGTACATATTTGTGAATTTTGTAAATATTTGTATATAAATATTTGTATATATTTGTGAAAATTGTAAATAGTTCTCACTCGATTTGTATTTCTATTTTATCGTTATATGCAACTTAGTTTTGGTGTTTTAGATTGTGTAAATTTGTTTAATTTCGCCTCTTGACTAAGGGTTGCACTGCCCGGGACGTGCAGTCCTTGGGAGGGGGGCAGTGTTACGAAATTGTAAATAATTGTGTTTATTTTTGTATAAATTCTTTCAAAGAGGCTTAGTAAGTTGATAAAGTGCTAATTTTGTGCATTTCTAGTCATTTTAGCGTTGAAATAGCCTTATTTTCCCTTAAAAACGCATTAGAAAGCCCCAGTAATGCACGTAATGGATTTGGCGCCAAATTTGGCGACTTTTTCCCACCTTGGCGATTTTTTTGGCGACCTTGGCGAGAAAATCCTTATATGGGATATACCAAATATGGAAGCTGTAAGTTGATTGGTTGACCACTTTCTAGAGTTTTCTCGAAAAATCTGGGCTCCATGGAACAGCATATAAGGAGCGCTTCCTCGCCAAGGGCAGTCAGTTCAGTTCAGATCTCAGCGAGCTTCGCTAGTGCTTGCATTGCTCTTGAGCCTCTTTGAGAGAGACTTGCTTCAAGTGTTATTGGTATACAGTTTGTACTGTGGATTTGTTATTGACAGCTGTTGTTTAAGCTGTGTTTACTGTTTGAATTGAAGCTGATACTTGGTTTATAGACCTGCATTTTTCTGGAATTTTCTGTGAATAAATTACTGAATTTTTGTACGTTTGGCCTTTCATTCTCAGACAACTCACGAACCCCCAAGTACGCAACAATATTATAAAATGCTTACAATTTTTCATTCCTTTTTTTAGCATAAAAATAAACCTTTCTTTATACATGAATGGAAATTCTACCTGTATCAAAAAAAATATCTGATTAAACTGACGTCAAAATAGCTTTAAAATTTTTTTTAACACCAAGTAAAAACTACAACGTCTAGAACGCCAAACAGAAAAATGTGGAAGCAAACAGCTGTTTCGGCAGTATTTAGCGCACCATTTCCAGTGCATCTACTGTCTTCAAGACGGTACGATAAATGCTACCGAAACAGCTGTCTGCTTTCCAATTTTTTCTGTTTGGCGTTCTAGACGTTGGAATTGTTTACTTGGTTTTAATAATCCAGCGCTAAGCTTCTTTGTAATATTTTTATTTAGATTTATTTATTTTTAAAATATTAAATTAATCGAATAGTATTATAGGATTTTTCCCTTGATTTCATCGACCGCAAAGTAAACTGGGTACAGTTTTAGTATAGAACTACCTTGGCGACTTTTACTACTTTTTGCCTGTTTGGCAATCAATTAAAATGGCTATCGCAATCGAGCCCGCGAAAATCGCCCGAGCTACTCGGGAGTCAATTTTCAAATTTCGTCAAGGGGGTTCTATACTAAAGCAGCTTTTCAATATGAATGCATATTTAGTTTATTTTAAACTAATAGTGTTTCTAAAGAACGTAATGCACCTCAAATAATTGAATGTCGTTTATATTTCCTTAACGGCTGTATATCACGGTATTTTGCCATGGCTTTGATTTACGGATTTATTTGATTTGGTGAAAATAGGGCACGGCTTCAGTATGGGACATACTTGGCGAAATTTGAAAATTTAGTAGCTCGGAAGTTTCTCGCTAAGGTCTTACACATTTGCGGTAGCAATTTCAATTTACCTCAAAAATTGACAAAACAATATTTGAGATAGCTCATAGACCTACTATTATAGTGGGTGGAACAATGGCAACATTTTTGAGTGGCAAAACTCACTCCTAAAAAAGTCACGTGACAGAAGGCACTACACTGACTACAGTAAACCATACTGGACAGCATTGAAATTTTCTCTCCAATCTCTAAACACTGCTTTCTCTTACGCACACGACATCTTTTTTTATTTTTGAAAAATATTTTAAAATTTTTTATTTTTCTTTAAAAGTTAGATTATTTTGAATATAAAACAAATTTTATCGCAATCGATGTTTCTTAGGTGTTGCGTAAAAGATGTAGAGAATGTTTGTAAAAGGAGAAGCTATAACGTTTCACTTGTAAGAATTTTTATATTTTATAATTTTGTATTTATTTTTTAAAACCTATTATTTATTATTTAAAAGCATAACATGTAATGTTTTACACAAGTTTTGTTATCGCTGTACCTTTTAATTAAATATATATATATATGTATATATATATATATATGTGTTACCGTTAAAGCTTGAAATCCGTTAATGTGCAGATTACCTAGCTAATCTGCAGATTAACTAAAATGACCCGTTAAAATGTGGAATCAAGAGTTTTCCGCATTTTAACTAGGTAATCTGCAGATTAGCGGCTTCTGTGTCGTTAAAGTTCAAATGTTTGTTGCGAGCCTTAGTATTTTTACATTCACTATGACGTCAAACAGTCATGTGATATAGGGAGCCTGTATACTCAGGGAGACGACACGCGGGAGCAAACATCTCATTGGTTATGACCTGTTTTTTACCGCCTTCGGCTATTTCCAGTTTCTCGGCAATTGGAATAGCAGTGAGTTGAGAAGCAACTCAGAAACAAAAGCTTATTTCTATTATATTGAATTAAGATATCAATTTTTATTACTAGAATATTATTTAAGTGACATTAAATTTTGATTTTGACTGATTTTTATGTAGAAAATCCTGTCTAGTTTTGAGATATTAGCATGTTTTTGTGGCTGATCACCATTCGCATTCGTTTTCAATATTTGAAAATAATGTTTACGAACTTTTTCTTAAAATATTCCTACCCTAAACAGCAATTTAAATATGCTACAAACAATAAAGTTTTACATACCGTATTTTACAACTTATTAAATGTGTTTTAATATGAAAGAAATGTCATTTTGCTGCATGAGAGCATGTTGGCGATGTTTGAGCCGTTACTGGCTATATTTATTTTCGCCAAATCGTAATTTTTAAACATCGGCCCTTTTAAAGAATATAGCGTCTATTACTAAAAGGTTTTACATTTTTAAATATCTCTTTAAATTATTTTATGGCATTTCCTTAGATTTGTATTCATATTAAATAATATTAGGCATTTTTCATATTTGTCTTATATTTTCTGTTATTCATTTATATAAAAAAGATATTGATGCTCATTTTTTTTTTAATTGTTAAATTAACTTATAATTAAAATAAGAAGTTATATAATTGTAATTATTATTAATAAAATCCCAATATCAAAAATCAAAATATATAAAAAAACTGAAATCTGAAAAAATACTTGCTTTTTGAAAAATTATTAATTTAAATTTTTACTAATATAAGTAATGAAAAGTTTAGAGTCATTGTTCAAAATACATTTTGGAACTAGATCATGCAAATATTAAATCAAAAATTTATTCTACAAATAATTTAATTTTCAGTGTGCTGATGCGTTTTATTTCATTAAACAAAGTTTTAGATAGTCTCAAAGAATCAAAATTTTACTTTAGCCCAAGCAAAGAAATGTAATAATAAATAAATCTTTGTTTTGTAGATTTATTTGTCGATGAGATAATAGTACCTAATTTCAACAAATTTATTACGTTTTTTCCTCATGCTGATTCAAATTGTTTATCGTCGATTTACATGATACATTATAATAATAATTGCATATATATATTATACCAAATCAGATCTACTTAACACAAATTATTATATGTTTACTTAAATATTCTTTTTTGTATTTTTATTTATCTGATCTTTTTTATTTAATTATTTAAAACCACGGACTTTTTTTTTTTTTTAATTATTATTATTATTTTCTTTTAAGTACATTGTTGTAAATGTGACATCATTTTCTTCTTTTTTTTTTTTTTTCCTCTTAAATTAAACTTTAAAAAAAAAAAAAAAAAAAAGAAGAAGAAGAAAATAAGTAAGAAATAAATTTAAAAAAAAAAGAAAAAAAAAGATAGATTCAAGCAGCAATGACATCAGTTTTGAGCGTTAGTTTACAGAAACTGCCACTTTTATAATTATAAGGATGCGCAAAAATTAGAGTGCATTCAGACTGAAAAACCGAATTAAAATAAACTTTTTAAATTTATTTGAAAATGTTAATATTGTTTAATTCATTGATATATTTCAGCAGTATTCCAACTTGCCAAATTCCTTATTACATATTTGTTATCCATATTATAATTGTATTGCATATTTCAATTATCATTATTCAATTTGTTTTCTTGTTTCAAGGTTAATTCTATCACTCCCAGGGGTGTTTGTGTTCAGGGTTTTCCCCTGATTTCAGGGTTTTTACTCTAATCCATCTGTGTTTTCATGTTTCCTATAAAGTTATTTTTTCTTTCATTGGTTGTTCATTTGTTATGCAGGTGATATGTGAATGTAATGTAAAAAGATTTAGGGCTTCTGGCCTAAATAGTTTGAGTATTATTTGATATTTTGGGTTTTTTCTATTTTGAGGCTCTAATTTTCAGGGTTTTTACCTTTGAGTCACAATCACCCCTGATCACTCCAGTCACAAAACAAAAGGCTGTCAGAATGCCATCCCCCCACCACTATTTCTTTTCATGAGGGGGGGGGGAGTATTATGATATAAATTGGAAATAAAATTCTTTTCTTATAATAAGCTATTTTCATGCGTGAAAAAATGTTTTTAAAATATCTAAATTAATGTTGATAATTCGTTAAACACAACTTAAAAAAAAAAAAAAAAAAAAAAAAAAAAAAAGAAGAAGAAGAAGAAGAAGAAGAGAGAAAGAGAGATGAGTAGGGGGGGGGGGGAGGCATACATTTATTTTAAGAGTAAAAAACACAGACTGAAAACGAAATATTCTTAGTACATGCTACTTTTTTAATAATGACAATATTAATTTTTTAATATCGTTAAAAACATTTTTTTTTTTTTTTTTTTTTTTTTTTTTTTACTTTAAAGAAACTTTAGAAAAACTTTAAAGATTTTTTTCTAATTACCAAATGCATTATTATTATTATTATTATTATTATTATTAGTTTTATCTTATAAACAAAAATGTAGTAATAAAAATATAATTATAGTTAATATGATTCAACTATAAATGTTTTTATCTGAGTTTTATTTATTATTATTTTTAAAGAAAGAAAAAAGAGGGAGAGGTTAAATAATTAATATCACGTTTTTACAACAGACAAATAAATATGAATACTTTTTAATAATAATACTTTTTTTTTTTTTTTTTTTTTTTGTAAAAAAGTTCGTTTTATTTTTCATTTTTAATTTTTTTTTATTGATAAGACGGAATTTTAATTACATTAGAAGTAAATTAAATATACAATTATGGAGCTAGTTTTCATTCAAAGATGAAACGAGGATGAGGAAAAACTCAACCGTCGCCAAAGAGGCAATAACTTTCGACATTCTGCAAACATAACAACCCCATTCAGCTTTTACGCTCTCTTCATCTGGTAAAAAAAATTGCGGCGACGCATGCGTATTAGTAAGTTTACTTCTGCTTGTCGTCTCCCTCAATATACAGGCTCCCTAATGTGATACAGATACGCGAATGACCTTCAAACACAAACCAAAACTTTCATCCTTTCCGCTCCGCTTCCGCTATGATAATTGGTAAACGCAAAACTTGGAGCATCGAAGACATGGTTATTATAGGTTTCTTATAACACAAAACTTAAAGTAACAAGTAAGTTATAATTGTTTTAATTTTGATTTTATTTCTTCTCTTTTTTAATTCTGTCAATATAAGTTTGATAAGGGTCTGCACTGAATTTTATTATTGAAATCTAATCTTAATCTAAACGCTCTATCTCCTGAAACTTCATTTTGAATTATGAATATTAAAATTTACAACACAGTAATTATTTCCTCCCGAAATAAAACTATTAAAACACAACTTTTTAAAACTAATTTATTTAAAAATTGATTTAAATTACTATTATTTACTGAAAAAAAAGTTTTAATTTTTAACACTGAAAAATATGGCATTCAATATTATGGCTTTCTTTAATAAATACTTAATATGAGATTTTTATGCATTTTTTAGCATTTCATTACATTTTGTTGTTGCTTCTTTCAATTTCAAGTTTCCATTATATATTTTATATATCACGATTACATTTTTATTTTTATTTTGTTCGCTTTTTCAGATAATTTCGTTGTAGTTTATCACATAAAATGTGTTAATAAAGTTTTTTTTTTTTTTTTTTTTAAATTGTAAAATTAATGTATTTTCTAAACTTGTACTTGTTGTTGTTATATGTATGCTGCATAATATAGTTTAATAAAGCATTGGAAAACAGTCATTTTAATTTTCCTGCGGTCTAAAAATTATTAAAGCAGTTTTAATTATTTGAAGTACTTCTTAAATAATGCTTCTGAATTGTCTAATTTAATATTTCTTTATCGAATTAAAAATTGGTGCATAACTTAAAAAAAAAAAAAAGTAATAGCATTGTAAGTTGTTAATAAAACTTTTTTTTAAAAAATTTAAATGGTTAAATATTTTTATTTTGAAAAGAAATCGTTACTGTATAACAATTTAAACATTCGTTTATAAAATAGAATTTATTGAAAGCTATTAAAGTTATTATAGTTCATATTAAAAATGCATAACATCTTCAAACTGATATTGACAGAATAAAAAAGATGAAATAAGTAAAAAAATTAAAACAAATATAACTTTAGAAGACATAAAAATTAAAACACATACAGATTAAAATATGTAAAGAAAGAAAGAAAAGGAAAGAAAACTAATTTTTTTCCCCCCGAATGAAGAAAACAAATACAACACCAGAGATCTTATTTTCACTTTAACGAGTGCCTAGTAGGCAATGTGCAGATTATCTAGGTAATTCGCAGATTACCTAGGTAATTTGAAAAATGAAACAATTTTCCTCACTTTAACGGATCGTCCTAGTTAATATGCAAATTACCTAGCTAATCCGCAGATTAACTGATTTCTGCACTTTAGCGGTAACATATATATTCAAAAGAAATAATCCCCAATAACGTGATAAATCCAAAGAAATTAACCTTTTGCCTACTATTAGTTATTTCATCTTGCCACACTTTCTTATATTCCCGTAAAAAAGGAATGCTTCGTCCACTGTAACAATAGGTCCATGGAATCGCCAAAGTTATTTCAAAAATATTCACCAGTCGTAATATCTATATAAATATTTCTCTAACGTTGATCAGTTATGGTTAAGCGATACGATAGTAAAATACTTGAAAATAAAATATAAGCGTAGGTAATATTTAAGCACGAGACATAGTTCATTCTACATTTGATTATTTTATGGAAAAATGTGTTATTAAAAGTTGTACCTTTACAATTATTCCAACCATCATTTTATACATAGCAATATTTTAAAAAATATATAAACAGAGTATGAACTATTGTCATAAATTGACTAAAAAACTCATTAATAAAAAATATAATCCAAATAGGTAAGATACTAATTTTTTTTTTTTTTAAACAAAAAAATTATGCCTAAATAAATAAATTAATTAATAAAAATGCATTTCCAACATTGCGAAAAAATTTTAAAAGTCATCATGGGGATCTTATTCTAAACTGTACTGCCTGCCGAAGTATGAAAACTGGGTAGTCACACATGAATTTTATTTTGAAACCTTTCTTCGGATGAATTTGGTTTTACATCATTAGTGTTTCGTCGCAAAATATTAATTTGATTTTCACAATAACTTGGCTTTTGTTGAATTAAAATTAAATTTAGGTTGAAAAATTGGTTTAAGATTTATGTGTTTCAAGTTTTAAAGATAAATGAGGTGCGAAATTTTCATATGGGTTTGCTAATATTTTATAATTTCTTAAATGTATTATGTAATGTTATAATTTCATAATGTTAATACTTTATTCATACTGTTATTTACAATTTAATCATGAGTTTGAACTTTTATTTTACTAAAGAAAACAGTTCTTTGGTGATGTCTAAATTAAATGTGATAATTCACTACAGAAAGTATCTTGATACAAAAACTCTAAGTCATTATTTCATACTGATTATCATCTTTCAAAGTAAGTTCTTTTGATGACATGTATATTGAACTGATTGTCGAAGGTGATGGAGGTACCGGGAAGTTGCTGTTCAGTTTCTTCGATAAATGATACTGCAAGGCCTGAAGTAGTACATCACAACGCCCAGGAATATTATCAACAGAATTATACAAACAGCTACACCAATCAAAGCATTGAGAAGCACGTGACCTGAAACAAAGAGTTCATAATTCTATTTTTGTAAGAAATCGTTAATTTAGATAAAAAATGGAGAAATATTGTGAGGTATTGAGGTTGCTGGAAGCGATATGAATATCTTCTTGATTTTTGATTGATTAATTTTTAAATTTACATTTAATCGTTCTAGTCTTTTCTACTTTCTCTTACCTAGATATAATGATAGAGATAGTATTGTTTTGGGGCCAAATTTTATTAATTGAGCTTTTGCTATATTTACATGTTTTGAGATCTTGGAATCCGAAAATCAGGTTTTTAGCGGATAATTTTTTTTTTTTTTTTTTTTTTTTTTTTTTTTCCGTGTGTGTGTGTCTGTTAGTATAAGTCCAAACTCAGATAAGCACACATCCACATCTTTCCCTTTTTTTTAGGTAGATTCCTTATAGGAAATCTACCTATTGCGATGGCCCTCATCACAAGACTTCTGGAAAATTTCTTCATATCTTCACCTACCAGGACCCCTAGAACCCCTAGAACCCAAAACCATCCTCATTCGAAAGTATAGATATATATATGTGTGTGTGTATAACGCTTTTTCCTTGTTAAGTTGTGAACACGATAACTGGAGTAATTTTTATTTAAATTTAACCAGCTCGGGATATGTTGTCAGGACAGCAAAAATCTCGGTCGAGTTCTTAGATAGGGTATCCAGCTCAAAGGGGGTGGAAATTTTCAATTGCCCATACTTTCTTTAATATTGAAAATAGGAAAAAACTTGAAATCAAGTGAATTACCACCTTACCCTAAAGAACAACTTTTGTATTTAAACTTTTTCGATAGTTTCCATTGCTTAAAGTTTCAAGTTAAAAAGTGATTTTTCGTCAATTGTGATGAGGTCGACTTTTTTCTATAGCTTTAATTGCTTAAATTTATAATCTGATGCTTACGCCACGTGCAAACTGTAATAAAAAAGATCAGTGAAAAAATAAAAAACATGGTAACTGCTTTAATTAATCATTTAAAAATCTATATAAAAATCTTAAAATCTATATATTTCTCTAACTTGGCCCAGTTACGATTACATTTTGTCGAAACGATACGATTGTGATGTAAATAATAAAATACGTGAGGATAAAAGTAATATTTATAAATGAACAATATTTAAGAACGCGGACTCAGCTCAATGATCTAATGAGAAAAAATGACGACACTTGTTTGATGAAATTATTTTATGGAAAAATGTATTTTTAAAAGTTGCTTCTTCAGAATCTTTGCAAACGTCATTTTAAACCAACCAATATTTTAAAGACATATACAGAATATGAATTATTATCATAAACTGACTAAAAAGTGCAATCATAAAAAGTATAATCAAAATAGAAATTTTTTTTTTTTCCTTAACAAAAAATTATGCCATAATAAATAAATATAAAGTCATCGCCAACATGGCGACAAAAATTTAAATGGTGTCACGGGGCTCATATGCTAAAACTGTATTGTCTGTGGAAGTATGAAAATTGGGTCGTCAATCATGAATTTTATTTTGAAACCTTTCTTTGAATGATTTTTATTTCACTATTGCACATAATTATTTGGTTCTGGTAAATTAAAACTTTAATTATGTTGTAAAATTGGTATAATATTTATAAGTTTCAAACTTTGGTAAATAAGAAAAGAAATAAAGTACGAAAGTTTCGAACGGGTTTGCCATTATAAAATTAAAACAATGCGTTAGTCTTAAAAAAAAGATTGTTTGTGGTGAATAGTGTAGAACGCCAGTTTAGGCAAGACTTTAAAATTTACGATTGAAATTGAGAGTAATTCGTTACAGCTTCCTTTGACTTTATATCTTGTGGAAACAAGATATTGGTCAGTGAAGAGATAAGAGGTTTTTGGCGTAGGAAGAAAATATAATGATGCCAAAGCTGCCATTCTTCATCGCCAAGTTCGCCAAATTTTGTCAAACAACAAATTTCGTTGCCAAGTCAAAAATGTCGTCATCAGCTATCAAATTTTGCTGCCAAATCACAAATTTCATTGCTATGTCGCAAATTTTGTCAACAAAATCTCGCCAAATCATACAATTTACTAAATTCGTAACAATTAACATTGAAATTTAGTGGTGCTCAAATGATCCAATGTTAACAAATGTTAATGTTATAATTGCAAGTTGAAATAGTAATTCCATACAACCTTTGCCGTTAAGCTTGTCGAAAAGGGATTTTTTTTTAAGTTAATTTTTTTTTTTTTTTACTTTAATCGCTAATTTTTATCATCAACTTACTTTTTTATAAACAGCAGCATTGTTAAGATGGATTTCGGTTTCCTACAAAAAGCTGTATTTCTTAAATGTTAATATTTTAAATTTTTGCTAATATTTTAAATAAACTTGTTTATTTTTACAAAAACTATATTTTTCAGACCCCCTTCTCAGAAAACTATATTATTTAAAATTTATCAATTATAAAGGAAAAAGTTAAATGTTACACGAACGGTTTAAATTTTTATAAGTAAAATTTAAATGTTACACGAACAGTTTAAATTTTTATTTAAAAACTTATATATACTCTTTTGCTGTAGGTAGCGGCACTTAAGAATTTTCTAATTTTTTTTTCTCTTCTCGGAAAGCAAGATGTTTTGGGGTAGACTGACTTTTCCAGATGTTGTTGAATGATGTTTACTGGGCTTCCCCTAACTTTCTGGAGAAACACTTTGTGTGATCTCTTTTCCCGGGAAACTGAGCGGTTGATGACTCGAAAAATGCTATCTAGCCTGTGAAATGCCAGAGTTCAGATAGGGAGACGAGAAACTTTAAACTTTTTATGTTTCTGAGGACTGCATAAAGCCGTATTTATGATACGTGGATGTCAGAAAATCTGTCGAATTCAAAGAGTTTATGACACGGGTATGTCTGAAAATCTGTCGAGTTCAAAAGTCTAGGTCTGGAATTTTTGTGGGTTGACGGAGAAATCCCAGATGTTTTTTTCTGTCAGGGGCATCTGGCGGAATTCTTTTATTTTTTTTTTATTGTATAGGGGTGAGAAAGGCTCCTCCTTGAGGCAGCCTAGTGGGCCTATCATCGCGTGGGGGTAATCACGAAGAGGTGTAGGTTTTTGAAAAAATTGGATTTCCATTGGACAATGAATAATTTTAGAAATACATTTTGGCAACAAGTGAGAATTGAGTTCCCTTTTTGGGGGAAAAATGTTTATTCTTTTTTCGATGTGAAGACTCCATCCAGGACTGAGATGTAGGAAAATTTTCTTTTTAAGGAGAAGGGGGCCTCCGGGCTCCCGGAGATGAGGCTTTCAGCTGGAGAACTTCATACGTAAAGGTTCGTTTTCTTGGCGCTCTCGCAGCATCACAGAAGGCAGGCTAGGACTGAACGGTAGCGGGCCCTGACTCACTCCAGTGGCGGCGACTTGCAAGTTATGACGGTGAATCTCGACATCGGTAATGACATTTGAGGCCAGCGGCTATATCCAGTCATAGGTTGGACCTTAATTGATTATGTGGACAAAACAAAAGGCTTTGCCGACCACCCCAATCAGTGAAGACCTTTTTTTATAGGTGGGAGATTGGGGCGGCATTAAGGCTATCGTCCGTTTTTTTTAGTAGCATCCGTCCTTTTTTCGTTCGTTCAAGAGGAGCAGAAATGACCCACGAGTTGAAAAATGAGGTCATTGTAGCAATATTCTACGAAATTAAATCCGTCCTTGAAAAGATAAATTGGAATGAGACAACTAATGCCCTGGTACTAAGCCCCAGCTGACCATCAACTGCGTGAGGGAGGACTTCGCCCGGCAGCATACTCATTCAATTCCCAGTGTTCAATTTTGAAAGCCATGATTCCTGATAGCCAGACTCCTGTTTAGTCTAAAGGAATAACAGCCACAACTTGAGAAGGTCTTAATTGTAAGTTGTTAAAGCTTTTTTTTTTTTATTTATTTAGTGTTTGCATTTTAACAAAAAAAAAAGGGTTTTAAATGATAAAGTGTTCGAAAGTGTATGAAACTCTTGGTTTCTTACGTATTTTTTTTCATACGAAGTTGTCGTATGTTATATAGTGTTAAATGAACGTAATATTTTCCTGATTATTTATATATTTCTTATGTTTTGTTTTTTAGTGTAGGATAATGAGATCAAATAAATACTATTGTTTGTATTTTAAGAGAACTTAGTTTTTTTTTATAGATTCAGTTGTTATTTTTTTTTTACATTTTTTTAATTTATATAATAGTATGTTTAAGTTGGAGTTTCCAGGAGGAAGCCATCCTTTAAATACCTAAATTTTTTATTATTGGAAGAGGTTCTCTAATTCATTAGAGAATTCTAGGGTAGAAAAATTATGTTATTCAGCCGAAACTAGAGATTACTAATAAAAGAAAAATCTTATTGTTTAGGAGGTATGTAAGATGATAATATTGGGCACAAAAATTAAAGTTCCCAATGATGAACCATGATGACAGTTTTCACTTTATTATTCTGGTGTAGGATAAATTTGTTAATGAGACCTACAGATATATATATATAGATTTAGAGATCGTTAACTCTGTTAAAAATTTTTAATAACCAAGCTTTAATATAGAATAAATGTAGTTTGAATCGATGTTTCTTCTAAAAATAGATTGAATTTTAATATTAGGAAAGTCTAATGACAAGGACTATATTAATATATTAAAAGTTGTAGGAACATTTTTTCAAATGAAATCATTAAATAAAATCGTAACTGGACACCTTCAGTTAGCTACTTTAACCTTCTGATTGGGAATTGTGAAAGAACAAAAAAAAAAAAATAAAAAATAAAAAAAATAAATTGAAGTTAAATAAGTTGTATAGTCAAATCTTGTGACTTAGATATTAGGATTTAAAATCTGGTCAATAAACGATTCCCAAAGAGGGTTGAGGTGGTAAGTTTCCTTTCCAGGTGGATCCTGAAAGAAGAAATAAATAAAATGTTTTTTTTCTTGTTTATGTATTTGTGGTGTCTGTGTACTGAAGGGTCCAGTTGTATTGGAAGATTTAGGTATAAAATTTGTTTACATTGAGGTATATGATTTAGTAATTTAGCAACATAAAAGAAACAACGCTGTCATCATTGTCCTTCATTTTTACTTGGGTTTCTTATGGGTACACAACGCAAGTTTTTATTTTGTATAAAGTAAATTATATTTTATTTGTGAGAGATAAATCGAAAGGTGAAGTAACGATTTTAAATCTTCTTTTGACACTATACGATACTGGCCAATTTTGTTTTTTTTTATTAAAGAAAAATGTCTGGTGCTTTCTTGTAATTTTTTAGTAAACAATTCTGACAGGATATCAAAAATTTGATTGTTATAAAAGTTGCATTTAGCATTTTATGAGAAAACCATAGAAAACTCTGGATTTTTTTTTTTTATCTTTTGGCCTTATTTTAGAAACTTGAGATCTATATATAAGAAGTTACTGGTAAAGATAATAGGTTCAAATTAAATTTAGACATGAGGTTTTTTTTGTTTATTTCTTTATTTTATTTTATAGTCTTTTATACACAAAAAAAAAATCTGTAAATTATAGAATCTTAATATTTATTAATTTAATATATTTTATTTGAAGTTAGATTTATCATTAATAGAGTTAAAATTCCAGGCAGAGTTGAATTTACTAATTTAGAAGCAAATTGATAGTTTATATCATTCATAAAGTGTAAATAGTTTTGTTGAAAGAAAGCATCAACTTTAGGAAGGGTAAAAGTGAAAGAGCCATTAGAATTGAGTAAAGCAACTTAGTAATATGAGAAAAATCTATGTATGTAAAGGATAGAAAGATTAAATTTAAAAATAATGGTGAGAAAAACTAACTAAGTTTTCTCACCATAATAACTGGCGCCGTGAGTCCAGGATCTCAGATAATAGTTATTGCGGAATAGAAAAGGTTCTTTTAATTGTGATGCTTAATATTATTAATTTGCAGTATTTTTATCTGTATAATTTTTTTTATTTTTGTGTTTTATGCTTTTAGTGATTTTTTTATAGAAGTATATTTATATCCAATGTATTAATTCTTTTTAACAATATAATTAATTTTGGTATGGCCCTCTTCTTGCATTTGAAAAAGTTTCCCCTCAAGGAAAGGATATATTTTTCTTTTTCTCTCTCTCTCGGTATATATATTTTTTTTATTATTTATTTACTTAGCCCCCTATATATTTAGATATAATTTGATCCAAAATTAATGATAACAAAATATTTTTTCCAGTCTATTTATATTTAAAATTTTACAAAAGAAAAGAAAACACGATTCGATAATTTGTATGCAGAGTACTGTCTAAATGCTAAACTTTTACTAAACTATGTTTATATATATGTGTATTTTTTAAATTTTCTAGACTTGTTATTTCAAAAAAAAAAAGGGGGTAAAGATTTTTTTTTTTTTTTGATAACTTGAAGGTAATTAGATTAAACAGGTTAATTACAAAAATGACAGGTGACAATCATAAAGGAACTCCGGTAGAGCCTGGCCTAGAAGGTAGTGGACTTCAGAATGATTCACTAATCGCTCAAAGTCAGAATTCGAGTGCAGCACTGGCAGTGGGGGTGGAAAACGCGCAGTGCCAGAGAAGAGCACTCCTCTTGGATAATCTCTCTTTCATCCCAGTTTTTACAGGGAGAGACCCCTCTTTTTCTGTCGGCGAATTCTTTGCAAAATTTCACGAGTTTGCTCGTTTCCTAGGATGGAAAAAGGAAGAGCTTTTCTTCGCTGCTACTCAGCGCTTGGCAGGGACAGCACAGCAGCTGTACAGGGACCACAAGATGCATGTTAAAGATTTCGGCGATTTAGAAAAATTATTGAGAGATAGGTTCGGGGCAAAGGAGGATTTGCACAAAGTGATACACGATTTTTGGTCCTTTGTACAGTTACCCGACATGTCGGTGGCAGATTTTATGGCTAAGGCAAAAGTTAGGGCTAGAAGGGCTCTAGAGGCGCAGAAAATCCCCCTCGAAAATTTAGCGCAAACCGAAAGAGAGTGGCTTCTTGCTCTTTTACTAAAGAACCTGAGGCCAGAAATTAGAAAAGGAGTTATTGCTAGGTCCCCTACTACGGTTGAAGAAGTCGAACGCATTGCGCTCGCAGAAGAGGAAGCTTTTCTCTCGGTTAGCCCCCAGCAAGTCTCTAGCTCAAGCGGCTATGGGGTTGAGATGGCCTGTGCGGCCCAAGTAGCGACCCAGGATAGGTCAGCAGCTCCCCACCAGACTCTAGCGAATCTTATTGCTGATTTATCAGTACAAGTGTCACAGCTATCCTCAAAAGTCCAAAGCCTTGAGAGTAGGAGAGATGAACGACCACCTCCGAAATCTAAAAAAGATATTGTGTGTTATTATTGTGGTAAGGCCGGCCATTATAAGAGAGAATGTTTAAAGAGACAAAAAGATGTTCAACAGAGTAGGAACTCAGCCCAAAATTCTCAAAATTATACTTTCAGAAGCGGTTATCGTTCCCAGGGTCGGGGAGGTGCCCAAGTAGGCACTGAGAGATTACAAAATAACACCCACCATGAAAACAAACCTTTAAACTAGAGGGGATCTCACCTAGGGAGGTAGAGGCTTGGGATCTGGCACCTTCAACACAAATACCTCAAAATACTGAATATTTCTATTCAGGTTGGAACAAATCTTTTGTAAATAAACTGCCTATATTATCATTTTTCTATAAAGGTGAACATCATAATGTGTTAATTGATTCTGGGTGTTCCTGCAATTTGATAGCTAGCAATATTGTAAAAAATATTAGGGGAATAAGTAAACAGATTTGTTCAACAAATCTCAGAACACTTTTAGGCGGTGAAGTTACCTTAAGAAATAAGGCAGAGCTAGAGTTTAAATTGGGAAAAACGGAATTTTCTGACATTTTTGCTATATGTGATGGCTCTCTATCTCCAAGTTTTCAAGTTATTTTAGGGATACCTTGGCTTAATAAATACAATATTAAAGTAGATTTCAAAAACAAAACACTTACTGGAGATAATTTTGAAATTTTGTTTGGGTCTCAACAAGACCAGTCTGTTAATTTTGGCACTGCAATGCTCAACCCTATCCCTATATATGCAAAAACAAAAAAAATTATCCTTCTCTCTCAGAATCAGTAATACCTGTAAAAGTAAGAAACATGAACAATTCTAGTTCCAAAAATGTGTTTATTTACCCTCATAAATTTATCTCTGATTCCATTGTCATTAGTCATACTGTTTGCCTAAATAACCCTAATAAGTTGTATGTAAAGGTTTTAAATTTAACAGAACAACCTTTTCATTTAAATAAAAATTGTCAACTTGGGTTCTTAGAGGAAATTGGGGAGGAAGAGCCAAAGCCCCAAGTAAACTTTGGGGAAGTGACAGAAATTGGAGCGTTGGAAAATATAAATTTGCAATGGGACACCGAGTTTAAATTAGATCACTTAGATGAAAATTTAAAAGAGCAGGTACAAAAATTTTTACAAAAGAACTCGGATGTTTTTGCTGCCTCAGTACTTGATTTACCAGGGTGTGACACTGTTATGCACAACATAAATTTAAGTGATGACACCCCTGTTAGGAGTTCTCCCTATAGAGTTCCCTACAACTTAAGAGAGGAGATGAATAAACAAATAAATACACTCATCGAAGCAAAAATTCTTGTGCCATCTAATTCTCCATATGCATCCCCCATTATTTTAGTTAAGAAGGCGGACGGTTCATTTAGGCTAGCATGTGATTTCAGGAAATTAAATAAGAAAATAGTTAGCGACAGTTACCCCATCCCTAACATCTCTGAAACTATAGACTCTTTGGCAGGCGCCAAATATTTCTCCACTTTAGATCTTACTAGTGGATTTTTTCAGCAAAAGATACCTGAAAATCAGCAGCATATTACAGCAATTGTGACGCACGATAAGCTATTACAATGGACCAGGAGTCCATTCGGTTTAAAATCTTCCCCCGCAGCATTCCAAAGATTAATGAATTTTATTCTAAGTGACTTACAGCATTTAAACATTCTAATTTATATAGATGACATCTGCGTCGCTTCTAAAGACATAAAATCCCATTTTGAAAAATTAAATTTAGTTTTTGATAGGTTAAGAACCCATAATTTACGTTTAAAGCCCTCCAAATGCCATTTTTTTAAATCTCAAATAACATTTCTTGGGTTTAACATTAAAAATGGTGAAATTTTTCCTGCTAACAAAAATGTTGAGGTAATAAGTAAAATTAAGCGGCCTGTAAACAGAAAACAAGTTAGATCTTTTCTGGGATCTGTGGGATTTTACAGAAGGCATATAAGTGATTATTCGAAAAGAACAATAAACTTAACTAATTTGACAAAAGAAAAGACTAAATTTCAATGGACAGACAAAGCTGAACTAGAATTTTTAGATATGAAAAATGAAATTGCTAAAATTCCTTCTTTGTTACTTCCCGACATGAAAAAAGATTTTATTTTGTATACAGACAGTTCAGCAGAAGCCATGGGGGCAGTTTTATGTCAGTATGACAACTCAGGTTTTCCACACCCTGTAGCATTTGCTAGTAGAAAATTAAAAGAGGTTGAGAAAAAGTATTCGGCCACGG